>WEIT01002496.1:51036-115287 GCA_013389985.1 Dryoscopus gambensis | reverse complement strand
AACCACAAGAAATCTTTCACATGGATCATAAGAAACTGTATCTAAAACCATGAAAAGGTGCAAAGTAGTGGGTGGGAACCTTTTCTTTTCTCCTTTTCCAGCACAAGGGTTCTGAGGTGCCTCACAGCCCAAAAAGCAAAGCAGCACATTTTGCTCACCCCCTATACAGCAAACTTGCTGCCACTGACAGGCTCAAGGCAGGACAAGATCCATTAGCAAAACCACTGAAAATAAGCCTTGGGCTCTCACATCACGCTGATCTGTGTAAGTCAAAAAATATTTCAATATTTGGGGATAGTTTTTATGGATATCCTCATCTTGATTAAATGCATATTTTTGTTAATATATTAATTAATATCTATCAAGAACTGCAGATTTAGGACACAGTCTTGTGATTAGGCTAAAAAAAAAATTGCTGTGGTTGGAATGGCATTAAACTCTATTTGCAGGGATTCTGTTCCAAGTAGAGTAACACAACTTTGATCATGCATGGCTAATCCTGAATTCCTCTGCTCTTAAATACTTTTTAATTATTTTGTGCTTCTGCTCCATAGTTGTTGACCAGTCTGCTAAGATCTGCTGGTGGTCTTTTGAGAGTATTTTAACTTATTAATGTGAACAGACCTTGTAAATTCACACTTAGTGATTATTAATTTCCCTTCTGCCCTAGACAGTTCTGTGTAGGGTGTCTCATCTGAAGATTTTTTTCTTTAATCTCCATTCATCTCATACTATTAAACTGTTGTCTTCATCACGCAGCCAATCTTGCTATAGGGGTCTTGCTGTGTGGGAGCCCAGGGTTTATGCTTGAGGTGGTATTCATGTTCACCATGGAACTGACAAGCTTAAACATAGCTTCCTGGAAAGAGAATACACACCAAAAAAGTAGATTGAGCTGTAGGATATTGGCTGATTATCCAAAATGTATCAATATTGATGTTGCAGGTTGAGCAATGTGAAGGGAAACTGTGATCAGAAGTTGCAGAAAACTGCTCTAGAGCCGAAATCCTACTTAGGTAATGAATATGCTGCCATCATACCCTCCTGCTCTCACTCTCATTCACTTATCCCTGGCTGTCAAACAAAATAAATGGCACATCTCTTGTGAAATCACATCTATATTAGCTTTAATATTTTTTCACTATTTATACATTGTCTTTTACATAAATTATAGCTCTTTAATTAGACATGCAGACAACATGGCAACAGATCAAACTGTTGGATGGTTTTTGAGATTCTACATGTTTACATCAGTGTCATTTTCATTTCCTCAACACCCTTTTTGCAATTTAATTTTGGATTACCTTTCTGAGGCTCCCTTCTACCAAAGCGTTCATCCTTAATACTACTCCCCAAGTGAAGTAAACCTAAGGTGATATTGCAGCCTCTATGCCATGCTTGCAGCCTTGCAATTATGGCTGACACTTCTCCCAAAATTGAAAGTATGTTTAGAAGTTTTTTAGAAAACAGAAGTTCGGTAAAAACATCTTTCCTATTCTTTTTTTTTTCATCAGATATATGCATGAAGAGTGTCCTAAATTCTCAAATTAGCAAATGATGATTAAAAATATATTGTCTCCAGATTGCCCCAGATGACAGGGGGAGAAGAAATAAAGCAGGAAACCAAAAATTAAAAATTACTAGCCATTAACATTTTTATTTTAAACAACAAAGTATTAAAAAAATATTTCTCATTTTCAAATTTCAAAACAAAAATCCAGTTATACACCCTTCTCCTCAAGCCAGTTTTTGCCCTTTGCTCAATCTCATCTTCTACCACTCTGTCTACCTTAAATTGCAACATGCCAACAGCAGAGATTTGCTTTGTCCTGATTGTTCTACAGACACAATGCCGAATATAAAAATACACTGCAATAGCAGCTTGCTGTTCACGTGTGTTCTGAAATGTCATCTCTTTTACTGAGACAGAGAGAACCAGAATTGTAAGATTATCATGGAAAGCAAAGCCCTGAGTAGGAAAACATAAGGGCCAGTGTAACTTAAAGTTATCAAACAATATGGTTTGGGTTGGGTTTGGGTTTTTTCAGATTTTTTTGCAAGCCAGAGATAGCCACATAGTTTTGCATCACTAAATCAGACCTTTCAAAGCCAAAATAACTCGTAAAGTACTTAAAGGCCACAAATTTGTTTGATGAATTCTCATGAAGGAGAGTGAAGGTTAAATCCATACAGTTTGCTTTGCTGGTTTTTTTGCTTTTTTGATGACAGAACTGAAGAGTCCTGATGAATTTAATAATTGAATGAATACATAAGTCAATGTAATATTACATTCCAATGAAATACTATATGCAGATGAAAACAAAGTAAGTGCCAATGTCAAGTTCATGTCTGCCCTGCCTCCCCTCTGCTTCCTAAGTCATTACCTAGTATTTATTTACAAGACTGGAGGAAAAAAAGTATCTTGGAAAAATAAAGGCTTTGTGCTCAGGTTTCAGGCATGAAATGGTGTCTCACTGTGTCATTTTGGATTTGGCATGTAAAAGTTTACAACGTGTTTGCTTGAACAGTCCCATTTTTTAAGAAGAGGAATTTAGTTCTTTGGAATCTGACAGTCTCAGAAGAGCTGCTCAGATGTTGTTATTAATTAGTTAATATTTGTGCAATGCTTAAAGTATCAGGCGTTGTATAAATGTTAAGCTATGGAATTTGGTTCTACAATCAAATGGCAATTATAAACAATGAAAAATGCATATTTATATATTTGCTAGGAATTTACATGAGTATGATATATTTGATAGCTTAGCAGAGAGCTCTTAATCTATCCAAAGCCATATAAAGTTTAGGGATATGGCTAACAGCCTATTTAAATAACATAGCAAAAGTCATATTTTCCCCAGTGTTTCCCTGTTAGCCTTTAAGGCTCCAATTAAAAGCAATTTAAGAACAGAACTTTCACATCTGATTTTGTCATTCAGTTGCCTTCTACTAGACCTCTTACACATGCAAAATAGAAATTTGCCCCTGAAATTGCATTAAGTGTGCAAATTAAGAAGAAATAGACTGCACACACTCAAGCTGGGCTTAAAACCTACAGTCCTGAATGCTTCCAGCTCATCTTGACATTACAAAAGATAAAAGTACCAAAGAAGCAGAAAAAATGCTGAGTGCCTTGTTATTTTTCCTGGCTTTTTCTCTACATATGACTGTCAGACTGTTAATGAAAAGGCTCTTAATGAATCAACACTCTCACAACAGTGTCACTAATGAACTACTGGTAACTGGAAAAAGAGACTAAAAATACTATGTCTCCCTTTAGTGCAGAGTTATCTTATCAATATGCTGTAGCCAGAACTGTTAGGCTGAAAAATGCATTTACTTAAGAAAATAACATCATGAAGCAGAACCAGAGTAACAGCAACACTTCTGCTGCCAGAACACACTTGTAGTTGGTGGGTGGCTTGTATAATTTGAGTGCTTAATTAAGTGTATTTTTCCAATAAATACATTAGACATTAATTTTTACTGATGGCTAAATATCTGCTAAGTAGCTACCCTGTTTCTTAGGCAACCAGGATATATTTTAATAACTTGCAGGACAAAAGAGCAACAGGCCAGTAGAGTCTGGTAAGGATGTCAGCATTTCCATTATAAACCCCATTTTAGCACTGGGGAGGGTACTCTAATTTGAACATTAAAACATGCTGGGGATAGCTTTTATCCAGGAGTGATTTTCTGGTTTCTGTTTTTCTAATAAGAGCCATTTGCATCCATTTGGAAGAACATTAAATATATGGAGTTTGCAGGGGGGGAGGAAAAAGCTTAAACAGAGAATAATAAAAAAAAAAAAGAAAAAAGTGCTAAACCAGAGTGGACTTAAGGGTTTAAATGTAGCATTAAGCCTCAATGTTTGACTCAGAGAGGATGATGCCAGCAACAGCAAAGCTGAACAAGGATGGGCCCAAGGTCATGTGGGACCTTCAGGACACAGGTCTGTGCTGTGAAACCTGGAGGTGCTGATTTACAATGATGCCATTGTTGGGCTGGGAAAATGGAGGCACAACATGCTGCTTGTGATGGTGGGCTAAGGTGGCCCTTTGGAAGATGAAAATTAAATCAAATCCCTGGTCAGTCTGTAAATCCAAAGGATACGGTACTCTCTCTTTGGTGGAGTTTGTATGTTAAATTCCACTGTTGTAGGCACTTTCTAATTCCAGCTCAACATAAATTTAAAATAGCCTTCACTTCCTATGCTAAATATATTTTCACAAGTTTTATATGTGTTCTGGATCAGCTATGAATCACCCATTCCATATAAGAGCATTTCAGGTATAGATGAAAATGGTTCTCATATATTCAGTAGTTTGATATATATTTAAAGCTTGTAAAGTTGTTTGTAACAAAAGCTGTTTTATAACTAAACTACATTATTACTATGAACTCAGCCAATAATATGTGTTTTAAAGCTACCTGGGTACAAGTTTACACCAGTGGTTCCGTCACCATCCACATCTGCAAAAAAATAAAACAATGAAAAATAAATAATGCATGTAGGAGAGGCTGTCAAAATTCATTTGGGCAGTTCCATTTTATACACATTTCATTTCCTAGATTTTAAATACCGAAGTATTGATTTATATTGTCAAGGCATCCTAAATGTATATAGAAAATAGGCTTCAGAGACTTAGGCTTACAGACTTCCAAATACCCTCAGACAGTACAGATAATGTGGCTTCAATATAGACATTCTTATTTTTAGGTCTTTTTCTTTCTTTTTTTTTTACTTACCTGTACTTGTAAGATTTTCTACATACCTTTTTTCATGCTGTTTCAGGCACACTATACTCCTTCAGGGTCACATCTGAAATTAGAAGGCCAGGCACTTGCTTGTCATCCAATCTCCCAAGAGGTCATGGAAATGAACTGTCCATAAAAAAACATAGAAGTGCTCTCCTGCAAGAGACTGTGCTTACAGACCTTGTAGTGAAAAATAAGTCCACTGACACCTAGAGAAGGTTCAGTCCTTTGTCCGTCACTAGAAGAAGCCAGTCACAACAGAAGAGGAACTGAAAATCAGAATTTTCCAAGTAATATTTATTCAAATTTTCCTACTCTTTCTCAAAAAGGCCAGAAAATGATTGGAAATATTTTAAGTGTTAAGGCCACGCAATCCTCAGCAAGTCCATCCATTGCCTTCTCTACAGGACTGCTGCTTGTCAGGGGCACTGACTGCCTTCAGCAGCATTTATAGACGTGGTGGGCCTCAGCTGCAGAATGCATGTGGTGGTTCAGAAGGCATTATGTCTTTATTTTCATTTGTTGCTGGAAAACAGAATCATGCTATTCTCATTTCACAGGAGAGGAGTGGAGGCATTGGGATTGAGGGCTTGATTCAGACACTGGTGAGAGCAGCCAGAAGCCTGGCAAGTATTCAGCAGGACTGCACCTCTGGAGGGCCGTCCTCTGCCATCAGTCAAACCGGCCTTGAAGACTAAAAAACAGAGAGAGCCACCGGAGAGTAACATTCACCTGGTTACCGCGTTAATTTTGCCAGCTCCGTTTAGAGTCACAGTGAGCAAAGCTCCCTGGAGCTCTGATGCCAAGCAGAGGTTGAGGTGAAGCCTTCACAGCCATCTAAAACTTGCCATGCAGCTATGACTCTCACTGCTTTTCCCCAAAGCAGGCCTTGGTGCCTGTGCATGCCAACTTGAGGAACAGTTAGACACTTCCCTGGCTATTTGCTTAGCAATGAGAACTCTCATATTGTTTGGCCACATTTTTTGCAGAGTTTCTGCTCCTTCTATTTTACTGTCACAGACTTGATGGACAATTATATCCTTCAACAGTGAGTAGGAACACTGTTCACCATGTCAACATTCCCTATCAGCACTTAGATAAAAAAATCTTATATATGTATAAAGGAGAAGAGAGTAAGTCCCATCAAAAATGACATGATGGGATTTCAGGAGGATCCAATATGACTAAATGAAACTTGAACAGCTGCTGGATGATATAACCTGAATAAAAGTAATTAAAAGAAAATGAGTTCTGCCCTCTTGTATCCTCCTGACTCATGCCTCATTTTCTACTTCAGGATTTAGGAAAGCAAATGTCTATTTCTGTGTCCATCACCAGAGCGACATCACAGTAAGTTAATTAGAGCACATGACAGAGGTGCTATTTTTGCCTTCAAATAAAGATCTTTCTGTTGCATATGAACATTTTTCTTTCTGAAATAGGGAAAGAAGCTTCTTAGCTACCAGCTCTCTCCCAAAGGTGTATAAAAATTATGCTTTTTCTACAGCTTGCAAGCTTCATGATTAGAATTGTCAACCGTGGTGTATTAAAGAGGATACAGACAGACTTGACTGATCAAGCTTAATTTAGCCTTATGTTTGTGTTTCTGAAACATGGTAAACAATTTTTTAGCATGTACATGCTTACTGACTTGCAGACAAAAAACATTTTTTCTTATTTGAATAAAAATGAAATCTACAAACTCATGACTTGTGTATTAATTATGATTTTTATATTCCATACTGCATTGCTTCAAGGACAGGCCTAAACACTAACATTTATTTATATGCCTTGCTAAAGAATATCCCAGGCATTTGCCACAGATAAACACTGTTGAAGCTAAAAGCCGTATTTCCCCCTCAGGTTGGTGTCTGTGTTGTCATGTGGAAACAGCAATTTGTATTATGTGGGGACTTCTCTTGACTGCAGGATCCAGAGTTCCCCTCTGAAACGTTTGTTTCCCAGACTGTGTGTCTAAAGCTGGATGCCCAAATTCATATTTAACAATCTGAAACCTGTGAGTGACACAATTATTCAAAAGCAGATGCCATTGATCATAATTTTTCACTATCCAAGCTCTTTTTCCCTTGGTCTTTCCTTACCTTCCACTCTATCCTCAGAAAGGATGAGGATGCCAGCTGCACCCAAGGAAAAAGACCTTCCCCATAGCTTAATGAGATGTCTTGGTCCATTAGGGGATTCATAGCAAATAAATATCACCAGTAATTTATAAAAGGAGCTGTGTATAAGCAGTCATAGGTCAGGCGGCTTGTCCATTTTTTATGGAGATAATGGCCCACACTACTCCATCCACTAGCATTCAGAAGGACTCTAGTTTTTATTTTGATACTTACAACCTAGCAGAAGTACTCAAAGCTTCTGTCTGTCTTGAAGTCTTAGGGACCCTAGACCAAGTAATGGTTGCAACCAAGGGCCCACATTTCTCTGGCCAGTGATCCAAAAAGCCATTTCCAAACGAGAGACCACATTAAAAAAAATAGAGTGAGAGATACTGTATATGGGGAAATGTTAAAGTACATGACCAGACGAGGAGAAAAACCAGAACCATTGTGATGGTTTTATGGACTTTCTGAATATATTCCTAAGTGCCACACCATTTTAACATTGCTCTGACAGGTTAATATCTGCAACTTGTCTCTAGGGGCTAATATTAAGTAGCAACAAAACTAAAGGGAAAAGCATTGCCAATAAATGGTTAGAAATTTTTTTTTAAGCACTCTTTCTCTACGGGAATACTTTATTTAAGTAAAAAGGAAAAAATTGCAATATGTACGTGATTAAAATAAGACTCACAAAAGGCAAACTTTAATTGTTATTTTAACAATGTGACATACATCCCTATAATTTTTTTCCAGAAGTAAGATGATTTTAAAAAAAATTCCAGCAATTCTGTGCTTGATCTCCCTGTGGTTACCACCCAACCCATGGAATTTGTCCTACATCACATACAGGGGTAGTCCAGACCAACAAGACATGGCCATGATCAGGAGAAAAGGACTTCAGAGAGCAAGGTATGTGGGACCATCCCACTGAAAAGTGCAAGACATAGATGATATCTGAGCTCTCCTAATGGCAGAAGGACTATTTGCTCTATTACCCCAAGATGGGCAGCGCCAGGGCTGTTCCTGAGGGAACTGAGCGATGGAAGGAGTGAAAGGCAGGAAATGAGCAATGCCAGAATTGTACAGATCCATAGTGATGGCGGGGATGCTATGAGCAAGGACCAGGGCTGAAAAGTGGAACACCAACAGCCCACAGTGAGGGTGCAGGGCAGAATCATGGCCACAATCACACAGGGACCACTGGGTATGGCAGCACAGGAGCTATCCAAGAAACCTGTTTTTTTTTGTAACCCATCATAATTGCTGTTGAACACCTCCAGCTATTCCAAAACATTAGTGTCCTGAACAAACTGCTTTCATCAGCTGAGGAGGCATATTTTCCAGGTTCTCCCAGTCAAGCCAGCTCATCTTTATTTCACTCTTTGATGTAAGGGCAATGTGTTTTTAAAAGGCATTTCTCAAAGAGGAAAGAGCAGTCATTTGGCACGTGAAAGAGAGCAATGCCTTGAGAATAAGGGACCGCAGAGCACAATGTGTAGCAAGAGCAGAATGAACACAAAGGCAGCAAAAATAGAAGGTACCTTGGAGTAGAGAAAACAATAAACCGCAGAAGCCATAGACAAGGACCCCAGTAAGGGTCCAGGAGACATGCTTAGGGCAGTGGAGGAAGTAATAGAGAAGGACAAGAGCATCAGCCATAGGGTGGTTACACTGGCTGGGAAAAAAAGCACAGCACTGCCAAAAAAAAAAAAGCTGCCAAGTGGCCATTGGGCTGGGGAGGGAAAGGTGGGCTCACAGGAGAGAGCACTGCCCCTGCAAAGCACAGGGCAGCCCTTGTCCTTCACTGGGCTCGGGTGGTGGGTGACAAGTCTGAGCTGAACTGCTGCCAGAAGTGTATTTGTAATGTTGAATTTATATGGGAAAGTAATGAAAAGCAGGAGGAAAACATTTTAGTACCATTAATTAATTGGTTTCTATATTATATTTAAAGTTCTTGGATTTTTTTTCAACGACAATTAACTCACCTTTATGTTTCTAGTAAATAAAACTCTCCATTTGAAGCAGTCCCTTTAAAGCTGAATGGAAGAGGAAATCAGACCCCTAATTCTGCCCCCTACTCTGCAAATCACCATTTTTTTTCACAGCAAGATTAAATGCACCGTTGTTGTTCTGCCAGCCCTTAACGCAAATTAATGACTTAAATTACCTTTCATCTCACCTTATAAATTCTACCTTGAAGCAGCAGAAAGCCCAAGGGCTCTTGCATAACCAGATGAAGACAAGTTCACTGCCTCAAATCCTTCCCTTCTTGCTCTACTTTACATCAATTCTTTATAAGAAGAGGTCTCCAGGGCTAACAAAGGAGCTGGCCATGCAGCAGAAGGTGCCGTGGGACTTTCAGAGGTAAAAGCCCGTCTCGCGGTGACTCAGTGCACTCCATTAGTCCTAGGAAACGCAGGGCACATCGAATGCCGCAGATGTGCCCTCACTTGCCAGGCTTCAGACAAATGCAATCAAATCTATTTTAATCATCTATGAAATGCAAATGCGTTCCACTTGCGCACCCGCAAGATCCATTGTCTTCCTCACTGAAGCATGCGATAATGCCAATTAAACGCCGTTGCTAACTTAATAGGTGCTCTGATTGCCTATGGGAAATTATCTTTATTTTTTTATTAGCAGTATTATTAGTAGTATTATGTCACATTGCAAAGATTTTTAAATGTTTTAATAATTGCGTTTGGGTTTGTGTTCTCCCTTCCACCAGCTCAGTGGCCAGCACCTATCCAGATTGAGCACTGAAATCTGTGTTTGCACTCAGAGAAACAACACGGAGTAATTCCAAGTATTAAAAATACCCTTCTCAACTTCTTCTAAACGGCCCTACACAGACGTGACAGTTGCATTAATCTGCTGGCAATTTCGCTCACACAAACAGGCTCCCGTACATGCACACAGCCCCTTTGTTATTCTGCTAGAAATGGCCAGGCAGCTGTAAAGATGTTTATTCTCAGACCCACAATGAAAAATGTTTGCAGTATGTATGTAGCCTACAAAGTCAAGAATGATAAGCATTTAAATCAGACTGGCCATGCAAAGTCAATATTTCGATATCAGAGGAATTGATTCTTGATCTAGTGCCAGCACTGTGTACTCAATGTACTGCAGAAAAATCCTCGCCCAGTCTTCCTGCCAGCACACTGTTAGGGATGACAAGCATGCAGTTATCTGATAGAGCAGATATTTGTTCCAAAAGACGATTTTCATTTCAAAGACAAAACATGAAAAGAGCTTACTTGTGGGGAAACCAAATACTGTATTCTCCTCTTGATAAATCAAGCTTTAGAGAAATAATGCCAAAGAGAGCAGGATTCTGAAAAGAACTTCTGTAGCTCTTTTCATGCTTTTTCAGCTACTCAGCTGGCTTAACTCTGCCAATTAATAATCTTGTGTTTTCCTAAGATGTGTTGAGAAAGAGTTTATTTGCAAATAATTACTTAGTGATAAGGATGCATGTCTGTTTGCTTTCAAACAGTTCCTACAAAGCTAATTAGGGGGTTTATCATAGAACACAGGGTTCTATATGGTTTATACCTTAAGCTGCTAATTATGGGATTTTCAATAACATCTCTTTCTTTCCTTTGCAGAGAACTAAGAAAGTATTACGAGACAATAAAAGCCCTGTTTCAGTGAAAAAGGTGAAATTTCTTCTTGTCACAGTCTTCTCAGCTCTCCTCATAGCTGAATTTACATAAAAGTAACCAAGTATGAGTAATAACAGACAAGAGAAGGAAACATCTTCATACCCTCCGAGACCAGGGGCTAACACAATAGTCCTTTTATACTCTGCAAAGACATCTATGCTATTTGTCCGGAGACCTCCAGATACACTGTCTAATTACAGTTAGCAAGCAGTATGCCCTTGATGCAACAGAGAATAAATATAACCTGCCCTTTCAAGAGTGTCACTGTGCTCAACGCTTGTTTTATGTCTTCACACTACTAACCAGACCTTATACAAAGAAACTTAACCATGCCTGTACCCACAAAAATTAAATAGTATCACATTGAATGCTCCTTTACTTTAGCGGGACATCAGGAGGGATTGACACCAAATTGTTACCATCCAGCTACGTTAACTGAGGGTCTATCTCACTCACAGCTCTTCCTTGGGGCATAATAATTACCTGCATGCTTTATTTCACTGCCAGTCTTTTATACAAGTGCAAATATGGAGTGTCCATCCAGTTTCAAAGAAAAGTTAAAGGTAGACTGTAGAGAAAATTAATCATAAGCATATCAGGACCTTACTGGGATGCAGCCCAATTAAATTCAATACACACATCCACTGTGGAGGCCATTAATAAGCTGCTAAAAATTTCTGTATGTCCCTGCTGGGCTTTATACAAAATTTTGCCCCTTTAATGAACTCTGCAGGCTTTACAGGTGGGATTTTCAGAAGTGTTCAACACTGATCCAGATCCACTCTCCTTGAAGCCAGCAGGAATTTTAACCATTGGTGTTAGGGGGGAGGTAGGAAAAGGTCAGCCTTGACTGCTTCTCAAATCCCACCCCACCAGTCTGCTTAAGCCCCATGCAACTCTGAGGGAAGAGAAGTTTTGCTGTATTTATAGCACAGAGTAAGGAGTCTTTGTATACAATGAACATCAGATTTTGTGCTGCAGAAGCACAGAATATTTTTGCATTGTTTATCTGTCAAAAGAACCAACCTTCAAAACAATACATAAGCCTACGTAAATAAACCAGTCATTCCTACCCAGGGAGGGTAACTGTTTGTGCTCACTTGTATAGCCTAGAGACCCAATACAGATATTGATCTGGTCGCTTAAACAGAAAAACTATCTAAAACCAGAGTTGTACACAAGACTAAAATGCTGGGAAAAAAAAAAGTCAAACTTAATAGCAAAAGGCCCTGAAATTTTGAAAACTGCTTGTGAAGATCAAATTCTCTGATAGACTGTGGGAATCCAGAGGAAGTAATAGCAGTTCCACTAGTAGGTTGTTGATTCAGGCTTTAAATTAATTATAAATTCATAAATAATTATGAAATGCTACCCCTTGCTCTGCTTTCCTGTGGCCTGAGGAAGAGACAGATTCTCAAAAGCTCAGAGTCAATTTCCGTTTTATTTTTAGCCAGTCAATCTCACAAAAGGTCTTACCTACAACTTGGGGACTTGCTCTTTTATATTCCATTCATGTATAGGCTAATCAGCTGGTGCAGTGATCTGTGACACTTAAATAGGAAAGATGCATATAAAAAGCAAAGGCAGAGGAGAAAGGACCCAAATACTCTGCCAGGGCCATGGCAAGGGCAAAGCAGGAAGGGTGTCCACACTCAGCAGCTCCTGCTGCTGCTGTGCCCTGAGAAATGGGAGCAGTCCATGCCCATCCATGAAGGAGGATGTGGCAGGAGACTGTGGGGTGGAAAGCCACAGGTTGCCAGGGTGTCCTGCAGAGACGGGTGCTCATGGCCTTGTTTCTCCCATCTCCAGCTGGGAAGTGAAGGATTCTTTTGCTCCATGGTGCAAATCTGATGTACTAAGAGCCAAATCTTCAGAGGATGCTCATAGAATCATAGAGTGGTTTTGGGTTGGAAGGGACAGCTTCCATTAGACTAGGTTGTTCAGAACCTCATCCAGCTTGGCCTTGGTGGGTCTTCTGTCCTTACACCTAACCCACACTAGGAATGGCAAAACTTTGTTTCTCTCTGCTGAGTTTCTAGCGCTCTGAGCTTAAGAGCGTTCCACACTAGTGTTGGTTTTTTATGTTTATTTCTTTTCTAGCCTTCCCACTAGCATACATCTCACTAAGAAGCAGGATCTGTGAGGAAAAGAGGTGGTAAGTGCAGCTCAGCAGATTGAAATAATCTTTTGTTTTGGTCATTATTGAAGGATGGAGCGCTTTTAACACAGTTTTTGCTTACAATTACAAAATCAACATACAGTATCTAAATAACCTTAAAAACCTTCAGTGTTCAGTAAACATTGATCTCTAATCCATTAAGTTTATTCACTTCAGGACTGAGCAGGTTGAAATAAAATACTGTCCTATGAATCAGCAGCCTTTTCGTGGTATTTCTAGCTCACCTGGCATAAATTAGTAGTAATTCTGAAGAAGGATAAAGTGGTTTGGATAAGTAACACCATGGATGGGTGCTGAGAATGAAGAAATGGGCAAATGAATATTTGCTAGGTCTGCCTCCACTTTCCTGCATAATCTCAAGAAAATCACTTATTTTGTTTTGATTTTCAAGTTTAAAAGGAATATGTGGAGCTTCTCATGCTTGCCTGGTCTTCAGAGTATAAATTGTCTTTAAACATATATATGTACGGCACTAACAACAACATAGTCCTGGTCCCAATCAGAGCTGGTGGCTATTATCATAAGAAAAATCAGTAAATAAATCATGATATGTAAGAAAGCCATGTGGTCTGAACCCAATGGCACGTGACCAGAAGATGGCAATATTCAAACCAGAAGACTGAGGCAAGTGTCCTTATGGGTCATACACATCACAGTTCCCCCAGGTTACCCCCACCTCCTTCTGTCAGTGATATGAAACCTCCACAACCGGCTGAAATCACCTTCTGAGCCAGGAGTAGGAGTAGGTAATTTAGTTTCCATGGTAATGCAGTTCTGGACCATTCTTAAACAGAAGCTGCCAAGTATGACAAATGGTAGGTGCTGATTTTTTTATGTGAACAGCTATTCACTATGAATTGAAATGAGATTGCCAAATTCACTTCCCTTGGGACTGGAGCTAGGGTCAAAAGCTATTGTTACATTCAACCCATAGTCCAAAACTAGCACTTTAGCCACCCATCTCTAGCTGCAATATAGAAATTTTTAAGTCATAGAATAAAAATGAATGACTCAATATCAGAGTTGTCAAATAGATGAGACAGATTTACATCAAGCAATTCTAAAATGCTCTGTAGCCATGAATTAAAGGAAACATATGACAAATGACTCTTATTCATTCCCTCACGGGGAAGAAATTCTGTTTTAAGCATTGTTGAATGTTGTGCAGTTGCTATTATATATATGTATATATGGAATCTGCATTAGGATAAACACATGAAATGATAAGGGCTTGAATTCAACTAATTTTCTTCCATGAGCCACCACTGTACAATATGCCACAGTAGGTTTTGCACTCTGCTAATCTACCCAAACAGTACCTAATTGGTCTTGGAAAATGCTGTAATACTGTAATTAGTAAAATTACAAATAAAAGAGGAAAAGGCCTTTTCATTTTAGTCTTGTTTTCCTTCAGAAAGAAGCAGTAGGAAGAAAGGTTGCCAGATCAATTGTTATTTAACACTATCTCTGCCATAAAAGCAGCCCAAAAAGCAACTCAGTTTTGCCCAGGCTGGGGAAATGGGGGGAGGATGGTCCCGCCAGTCACCACCCAGCTGAATGTGGATTAGTAGTGTGCTGCTGGACTGCCTGCAGTGGCTGCATGGCTGGGGCTGGATGGGTTCCCCAAAACTGCCCTAGCAACCCCAGCAGCCAGATGGCATTGAAGAGCCATGAGGATTTACATACTGGCCCATCAAGAGTTGTCTGTGGCCTGTCTATGAACCAGCAGGTTCTGCATGGCAAACCCATGGAAAGGTGACTCCTAGAAAGGTTCTTCATACTAGTGATTCTTTCCGCTTGCAATGTTACCTTTGACTTGAATGAAGGGAAGAGAATGAAACATCGTTAGCATTGGGGAGGAAAAAAGTGAGGCATTCGCAGCTCATTCAGTACTGAAAGGAGAAGAAACACAGCTGAGAAGCATTGTGAAAAAACATTTTCTACCTTTGTAGCACCCTTAAAAACTCTGGTACTCAAAGCCTTTTGTAAATGTTCATTAAGTTGTGCATTAAAAGGGTAACTCTCCCTGACATAACCTATCCTCTGTTTCTTCTCTGTGGAATGCCTGGAATAAAGGGTGCTCACCCATTGTTTGTATTTTAGGCATTTACACAGACACAGTTGATAGCACCTGGAATTGAGATATGGGCAGGTGAATGGGTTTGTTTGGGGTGACACTTGGAGTGGCTTTCAGAGGCAGGGAGAGAAAATCTGGGCACAAATGGGCACAGTGGCTCTTCTGACCCACCCCAGAGCAGACATGGACTCAGTACACCCATGAGAGCCTGCCAGCTCACCCCAGCATTGCCTGACCCTGCACCATGATCCCCCCAGCCTGCCAAGACTGGCAGCCTGCTGCCCATGCCCTGCCAGTACCTGCCCTGGTTGTTCCCTGGAGACACTTCAGTGCTCATTTATGACTCCCAGAAAGCAGTGGCAGGTCTCACGAGAGACCTGAATCCTACTGCAGTGGAGTGGTGCACTTGTTATGAGCTGCAATGAATAGCGATTCCCCAAAAGCCGACTGTCAGTCTCAGTCAACCAGTCTAGAAGACAGTTAGAGCTGAAAGGGAAGTTGTTTTGTCCTTGCAGTGCTAAGGAGATGGGTGGTGGCTTTGGGTCTCAACCCAACAACTGCCTTAGGGATCACGCTGAGCAGGGGTGGCCAAAATTTAAAGGACATAATATTATTTCAGAGCAGTTTCTTACTATTATTTAGCAAAAAATCTCTGCAAAGAGTAGCAAGTTTTTGGCTAGCCGTCTCAGCACCAGACACTCACGAGTTCTGTATAAATGGACATCTCAGAGGCAAGAAATAGTGTGGATTACACCACTGGCAGGGACTAAACTAACACACATGAACTAATAACAAATGTTAAGAGTCAAAACTTCCTAAATTGCACTGGGGCCACTGCTGGTCTTCACGGCATCTGCAAGGAATTCCAGAACCTGTTGTCACTGGCATACGAGGTTAGTATTAGGCAAGCCTTCTTCAGATAACTCACATTGATTCAAAATGTTGTACAATCTTTAGTTTTGCTCTTTTCAGAAGTGAAGACTTTGTTTTCATCCTAATGCTATGGTTAAAAATGGGCTGCCTGTGCCCCTGTGTGCCACAGACACTTGGGAAGAGCTGAACAGGTAACTGGGGAAAGCACTTGCAGCCCACTATGTAATTCCTTCCCTGCACACAAAGAGGGAATATTTGTGGCCTGCTGACACATAGCACTTCAGAAAGTCAGGAAAATTTGTAGGATGGTGAGTAGATGCTAGAAATCTTTGCCGAGGAACCTTATTGACTATCACGAGTTTCTCCTCTATGAAATGCTCTTACAGCTTCATCTACTGCCTCTCTACTGCCTCATCTAGACAGTTTTCTGCAAGAAAAAGGGAGCAGTAGGAAGCTGCACACTGCTTTTCTTAGTGGTCTTTTTCATTTAACTTAGCCACTGGGCTTTATAATGCAGCCTGCCTGGGACAATGCATTAATAGTCTCATTCTACCAGTGTGACAGAACAACAAAGAGCCCAGTATGTGCTGAAATATGCACTCCCCTTGCTAAGCCTGTAATCCTAGCTTTGATATTTTTTTGTTTAAGCTATCAGCACAAACCTAGTGAGAATGAATCGGAAAGTGCACACTTAATTTTGTCTTCTGCTTGACTTCCATCTTTGATCAGAGACTGAAGAGAATGGGCTGATGGCTTCCTCCACAGATGATGCTAAAGGACAGTTTGTCATACACAGTAGTCTCCATTTTCTTGGTTGTAACCACAAAATCCTTCCTGTCCTTCCTGTAATTTCCTCAAGAAGGACATCAAAAGTGCAGATACATTTCCCGAATTTGGGCTGCTGCTGCCGTTCTGCTCTAGACCTGCTGTGTCACCTGCTGCCAACTTTCCTCCAGCTGCAAAAAAATCTTTGAGTTATGGCCCCAAAATGGGTGACCTAGATGCGAGACTCAATGCAGAGAGGTTTCAGTGCCCTTGCTGACAGCACCACCACCAGGGATCTCCTCTGACACCACCCTCCAGCCTAGGAGTCTGTGGGCCCTTGCTCATTTGCTTGATATTCACCTAGGGGACACTGCCACTGCTGCAGCTGAAAGCATCCATCAAGCCACTGCCATGCTTTGATAGAGCTTCAAGGAGCTGCCAGACTACAGCTGCCATTTTCCATTCTTTGCTGTTTAGAAGTTGTTTGCTAACTTTTTAATGAACTTCTGATGCTGATCACGCAGTTCCCACCTTCTCTGACTCTGCAGGATGCCAGAAGATGGACAGAGGGTCATAGCCCTGGAGGCAGTTCATCGGCACCTGTGTGAGACCCTCTGGCCAGCTCACAGCACCCTGATTGAATGAGTTGAGCCTGAGGTGAACCAATTACTGTAAAAATAAGAGAGATCATGTGGAAAGAAGGCTTAAAGGCTGAATGGTGCACAGCCTTACTGCAGAGGGAAGCAGAAAGGGTGGAAAATGCAGACACAAGGGACTAAGGAGCTGTAAAATCTGATCACTCTTCTGCTTCAAGGACATTCTCATTGCAAGGTAAGGAACAGCAACCAACACCAATCTGGGAAAGCAAGCTTACCTTCAAAGTGTATGTCAGCTTATCTCCCTGCTAAGGTCAACAGAAAATTCCCATTGAGCTCATGAGGGCTTGGATTTTCCATTAATGCAAGGCTACTGGACTTTATGTGCAGTTATGAAGAACTTGTAATTATTAATTTATCGCTTTTCTGACTTCCAGTTGACTTCTGAAGGGAGATAATATAGTATAGCTTAAGACTGAATGTATATTTGTACTTGAAAACACCATTGTCACTGATAAAAGCCCATGAATTGACATACCATACTCTTCTGGGCCAGTTTAAGAAGCAGCATGAAAATAATCTTATTGGACACATAAAAATGAACTGTAAGTCTGCATGCTTGAATCTAGTTACTGTACCATTTCACTTATTGTTAACTTAAAGCCTTTTTCTGGTGTAATTCATAACTGTAACACACTTTCCAAAGACAAAATGCTAGGAGTTAGTTTTTTCCAATTTTTAAAAAAATTTATTTTACAAGCAAGATTCAAGTAGTCTGCACCTGCTGTTTCTAGGACCCTGACAAGTTGCAAAACTCCCAGGGTCTCAACAAGTTGCTTTTTACAGCAACACTGCTGAGTATTCAGAAATTTCAGTTGTTTGTCTCTTCCTCCCATTGTTTTTAAATCCTTACTTAAGTATTAAACTCCTGTGAACATTTGTGCTTGTGCTTTCAGAGTTGAAGAAGTCACTGGGTGCTATGATGAAGGACCAACTATTCTAGCACAGAAAGCTCCATACAGAGCTACAAGTGAAGAACAGTGTTCTTCCCCTTTGCAACGAATCACTTGATGCCAAATACAAAAATGATAGTGGTATGGAGGTTCCCTGGAAATCAGTGTGACCCCAGAAGCAGGATTACTAGAAAATTACTGGAATATGCAATATTTTCAAAGTTGAACCATGACTGTTGTCAAAGGCCAAAGAGATACCTGAGGAAGCAACTAAGCACAGAAACATTCCAGGGTACCAGCCACAGCTGTTGGAGGTAGCCAAGAGGGGAGGTGCAGGCTCAGGACAAAAGTCAGAGAGAAAGGCAAGTGCTGGAGATAGGCCAACCAATAAGCCACACTAGCAGCACATTTGGCACGGCTCATAAGTTGAGCCAAGGAGAGATCAGAAAACAGCACTCCAGGAGGCTGGGAGGTGATGTTCGGCTAATAGTCTGTCAGCTGTGTCACAGGGTGAACACAGGTAAGGGTTTGGCAGCACTGTTTTGGATCACTTCAAGGAAAAATAGTGAGAAATTGGGACAGCCAGGTAAAAAATAGTCTGCAGTCAAGTAGGAGCAGATCTCGGAGCAGATCAGCCGGATCTTGGTCACAAGCAAGAGAAGAGGAGCCACTCTCTGAGACCAGTTGGTGAAAGCCCCATCAGCTTTAAGTAGTTGCCCAAGTGTACAGGGAGGGTAGAGAAGTTGTTAGAGCATGAAAAACTGAAAAGGAGATGGTCATTTATTCAATTTAAAACCTGCTTTTTTTCAGCAGCATTCCTCACACAAGTATTAAGCACTAGAGAAATATAAACCATTACCTCTTTTTATAGGTGGGACCTTTGCACACAGGAAGATGAAAAAATTTCCTAAAGTTACCCAGCAGCTCAGTGGCAGAGCTGACAGATGAACTCAAGGATCACAAATCCCTGTCCAGTTCAGGTTTTGAAGCTTTTTCTCCACTTGCAATTAGTTTAACGAAAGGAAAAACTGTGCAAGTTGCTTGAAATTGTCCCGAAGTCGTACTTACAATAATCTTTAACTGATGAATGTATTTCCTACCCTTTGTTTATGCTGGTTATTCACTAGTGATCATTTGTGGCGTGAGAAGTCAATCTTACAGCATTATTTTTCTTGATACCCTGATTGGGTACCAATTTTCTTGAAAAGCTAGTAGCTAAAAAGAATGTTCCCATAATACATCAGAGTGAAATCCTGTATTCTGCACAGGTGCTTTCAACCAGTCATCAGAAGGCACATATAGTGGTGAGCTAAACACTCAAAATCCAACAATTATTTGCGATGTCTATTTTGCCATGTTTAGACTATTGGGCTGAAAGATGAAGACAAAAGAGGAGGCTGTTCATGTGCTGTAATGGGCAAAATGGAAAGTGGCTGGCAATCACTCTAAAATACACAGAGGGTTTTCTCATATCATGCTGGAGTATGCAGGCTCTTGAGCAATGGCCCTACTCTGTAAAAAGCCACATTAAAAGGATGTATCTTGACTCTAATGCACTGCCTATGCTGTGCAAGAAAGCAGTTATTTAGGAAAGAAATAAAAGAAAACATCAGAACACTAGACAGTAAAATGAAAGAGGAAACTTGGGGCTCCATTCTGCCATCTAAATACTCTGCCTCATGCCATGTGAATGCCCTACATTATCCTCCATGATCCCAGCCAACTCTCCAAAAAGGCATGGGTTCTGTACTTTCTGCGTATACAGTGCCTTGCATCACATCTGGGACTTTAAAGGCCTGATCCAAAATCCATCGATTTCATCTCAATGTCCTGAATCAAGGCTGGAATAAACACATTCAAACATTTCTTTTTTGCTTCACCTTGAATTTCATGCATGCTCTGCCCACCAGCCAGCCTAAAAATCACAAACTGCTGCCTGTAACACTAATATTTTGTCCCCAGAACAAATGCTATCTGTCTTCATTGTCTCCACAGAAAAAGTTTTGATTTTTCCATTTCTTCTACAAACAAAATGAACATATAATTTATGTTTGTGAGCAAAGTGATTTTATGGTATTTCTCTTTGTTGACAGAATGATTGGAATAAAATTACATTCTGTTGACAAAAAATGTGATGAAATGTTGCTTGTGCATGTTAGGAACAAAAGAGTATGACAAAAAACAGTTTGCCAATGGGACATAGTAAACATTTTAACAAAATGAATTCTGTCTGTCTCCTATTTGTCCTAGGAATGACATGAGAAGTTTTTCCAAATCCTCTATGTCAAAATAAAATATAAAAATTTTACCTATAAAAAGACTAAACACTAAGAAGCCATTCCTTCTAGTGCTTTAAGCCATATTGCTCTAGGTCACATCTCTTTTTTGCAGAATTCAGTAATTTTTAATAGAGATATGTGGGGTCCACATGTTTTGGTACACATCCATCCTACATACCACCATTAATTAACAGTAGTAGGCTTTCACATTTTTCTGGATTTTTGGTGAATTGAACAATGAAGTAGAACTTTGTGATTTTTAGGAATACTAGATATGTTTAAAGATAACAGTGTTTGTTCTTGGAAGTCATCAGGCCTCTGACAGCAACACAAGCACTCACATAATTTAATTCTTTCAGAGCCTAAGCAACAGTCTGACAGCATCTGGGAAACGTGCGCCAAGCTATTTTCTCTTTGAACTTTGATGCCTGACATCTTTACATGGACATGAGCTCATATGAGGATGGACAGAAAGGGAGGGGAAGCTCTCTTTGGTGGGCTCAAGTGAATGAGCTTAGACAAGGCTGATTTACCCTTGGTAGCAGAGGGCCTTTAGGTTAAAAGAAATTTGATGGCTCTACGGGGAGTGGGATATAAAAGCACAAGGCTCAGAACAAAGGGAATAGACTTAAGTCACCATCATGAAATGGTTCAGCACAAAGCAAAAAAAGAGCTGCTATGAAAGGTTAAAGTGCAAAAGAACAAAAGTGCGGCAGTGCTGCTCTGCCCTTTCCACCTAGGGCTCCCGGCTAGCTCGTGCAGGTAGCCGCTAAGTAAAAGGTAGCCACCCAGTGACCCCAGCCGATGGGTCACTGAGCAGCAAGGGATAGTGAAATCCTCTTAGCAGGATCTGTAGCGACGCGTCTTGGTAAAGGGTTGAGGGAAGAACTCAGCCCGGAGTCAGAGAGGAGGTCAACGGTTTATTGCCCCAAGCTCTGCTCGGTCGGACTGAGCCAAATTACCTAGGGTACAGCCACTTTTATAGGGGGGTGGCAACCGAGGGGAACAACCAATCCGAGCAGGGCTGGGAGGAGTAAAGGGTGGGGTGATATTTGCATAGAACCAATGGGAATACATACAGGGTAAATGACATATACAGTAACCAATGGGGTATCGAATACAACAGAACTTTCTAGACATAAAGGCAGGGTTGGAGATAACTGACAGGTCTGAGGGGTATGGGTTTCAGGGATTGACAGGGAAGGTTCTGGAAATACGGGCGTGGTTTGGGTGATGGACAGGGGATGAGGGAAGGGTTTTTACTTTATTAGGGGTAGGGGCGGCGAAGGGGAAAACTGGGTTGAACCTTTATTCTGAACACACTGGGGGAAAACTTGGAACATACCACATAGAAAACTTAACATAAAATCCGCACTACCACACAAAAGCAAAGGTTGAACAAAATTATGTACGCATCAACACATTAACAACAAATAAACCAAAAAATAACACTTGCAGCATAAACAGAGCCATCTGCATTGATCCTTCCTTTCTTGCTGATCTTTATTAGGCCCAAAGGCTATAAATCAGTCCAGGACAAGTGACTGCTCCTGGCCAGGGTGATGGTGAAGAGCATGAGCTTCGCTACAGAGCTGGTGTGTGGGGCACACTCGAGGGACAGACTTGGCTAGTTTGGTCCCTGGGCTGCGCATAAAAGGTTGCCAGTGCTTGCAGGGCTCAGGCAGGCAGTGAAAGAGGTCAACTTTCCTTCCAGACAGATAAAATGAAAGAAAAACATTATAATCCCATTAGCACTGGTGGATTTCTGTCTGATCTTCCATCGTGCAGAGGAACACCATCCCAACTGAAAGCACTGGGATTTGGCCATAGCCCACAGCATATCAGCTAGCTAGGGCACAAAGCACCCTTAAATCCATTGACTTCCCCTGTGGCTAAGTGAGGAGATACAGAAAGGACACAGAAAGAGTCTGGAAAGATCCAACAGTGCAGACACACTTTCAAATGTTCACAAGTTTGAGCTTTTCAAGTCAGTGGGGCTTCACACAGTCAGAAGGACTGCAGACCTGAGTTCTGGACTTTAACATCATGGGCTAAAGAAATCTGTGATCTTGGGGCCACCAAAGATCTTGTCAGACTTGCTTCTGGCATTCCAAGGTCATGGTAAGGTAAATGATGTTTAGTTCAACTCTGTATGGGTTAAAGATCTGGAGGAGACCCATCTCTGTATGGATTGGCCAGTCTGCACAAATATTAACATAAAAGCAGTGATAGACATCTACATTTATCAGCAGATGTCTCTTAGAGCTAAAAATGCAATTAATTGCTCTGCTTGCACTAAGGCTTTTGTTCTTTTCTTCCCTCCCTCTCTCCTCCAGCCCCTCTGACAGTGAGAAGAAGGGAGCTAATGTGGTAAATGGTTTTTTCCCCTGATTTTTCCCTTACAAAAGAATAAATGATATTAAAAGCTAAGAAATGTTCAAACATAATCAACACACGCATACATTCTAAAGAAAATAGCAAATTAAATGCAAAGCCTATGCTAATGCATCATCCAAGTTGAGATTTTAATTGCAAAAAGTCAGGAAATGTAAAGTTATGGTTCTCACAGTAATCATCACTCAGCCCCCTGAACACAGTTAGGATTTGTATTCCAGGCAGCGTGCGGCATTAACTCGAACACCAGCGTATATATGCGTTCTCTGCCTTCATTACAGTTGCTGGGGGAACCATAATTCTGCATTTGCTGACTTTTGCTCAATTAATTTTTCTCCTTATTGCTGTGCCACAAGATTCTTGCATTTAATTTTGCTGTATTAAAAAAAAACAAACACGTAAAACAATGAAAAGAAACTGGAAATTTCCATTGCATATTAAAGTAAGGAGATAATCCATTCTGTCTCTGCATCCTAAGGCTCGTGTAGGACCGTGCAGTCATTTTAGAGCACAGGGACATGTATAATAATAGCAATAGTAATAATAGTTAATAATAATTACAATAAATGCACATACCTGGAGCTTCACCTCATTGTGAAGTGAGTGCAAAAAAGTCAGGGAACTGGAGTGCTCTGGACAATGCCTTTTTTCAGCCCACTGTGGTAACTACTTATATTGCACTTCTTTGCAATGAAGGCCATGCTGAGGTCCCATGTTCCCACCAAGGCTATCTCAGATGTGTTTCACCACAAAAGCAAATTCTGTGCCCCCACAACCTGCTCAGTACTTCAGTATCTCTGAGGATAATTTTATTTTTAATCCTCCAACTACATGCTGGTGGTGGGATATACCTTCCTGGAAATCTGCCTGGTCAATCTGCAGGAGCAGCTGTAAAAGCAATTGATTCTAGTGGTCTGAGAAACCATTTGGAAAACTATGCTTAGAGTAGGTATTTTCCTACTGTATAGCAAAGGAGTCATCAATCTCAGCTTCTCCTCTGATACATATTTGAGGGCACAGTTGCAGACACACTAAGGAAGCCTCACTAGCATTACTGACATGGTCTCTTCGTACCAGGAGGAGCACCACACCATAGTGACTTGTCCTTACCCACCTCTCATCCTCCTCTGGGCTCCTGAAATGTGCCCACGAGGAGGTACTGGATGTTTGAAGGTCAGATTTCCAAAGTGTCTGAGGGATATGAAGATGAATACAAACCCACTCAGTTTAAGTAAGTGAGCACTTGGTAAATCCCACTAATCCCATCTTTCTTTTAAAGCTCATGTGCATATAAAACCTATTCCTAGGAAAAGCCATCCCCCAGAAGTCACCATTCTCATGCTAACTGTCATGTCAGGAGTTCTCTTTTTCTCACGCACCCAGCAGTGGGTCTGCTGGTCATACAAATCCATTAGCCCTAGCTAAAACAGCCCTCACTCAGAAGATGTATGTATGTGTCTCCTGAGCTAAGATATAAGTATTGTCTCTCTTTGATAAATCTTGGCATTTTCTTCTAAAATTATTCCATATTTTACAGCTTTGTGTTAGCTAATGTGCAAATGGGAAGCACAGGTGCCTCCTGTCCTCTGTAATGTCTCCTCTAAACTCTCCTCTCATGATAGAAAGAGTAGGATTTGTGCTGTTAGACTGGCATAGCCACAGGTGAGCACTGGCCTCTAATTTATAAAGAGCTAGCAGACATCCATGGTCTCTTCATGTGCTATGTTTATTGCAGACAAATATGGGGGGTTTTACCTTGCAGATACATGAAACATTTTCTAAACACAGCTCTCAGTAGTACTTACTTGTTAAAAAGAAGGGGAGTCACAAATTTCTCACTGAAAAATTGCACTTTTCAAAAATATAAGCAAATCTTGGCAGAAACTTCATGTAAGTTTTCCAGCATCTCTTTCCCCTCCTCAAAAAAAAAAAAAAGTTTAAAACTACCACTTTTTGTTATTTAGATCTTTCCGCCTTTCTCTTTTACCTTTTTCTATTGTAAAGAGAAGGGAAATAGAATTTTTAAGAAGGTAGGGAAAGAATTATGGAGAAAAATTTCCATGGACTTTTTAAAAATCCCAGTTTGGGGCTTTTCGGCTCCTTCCTGAAATATGTTAATCTGGTTGAACTGTAAGCCTCTAGGTCAGCCTGTTCTTTGGACTTTGAATGCAAAGAGCTCATCCAGCCAGAGGTAAGAATCCAAGGTTTCTGGCAGAAAACAGCATCAGACAGAACAGATGGCAGCTCCTGATCATGCCAGAAAGAAGAAATGGTATTGCCAAAAGTGCAAAGAGTTCATTCAGCTCTATTTTATGCTTTTTGCCAATTTTCCCAAACTGTAGTGAAAAGAGTCCAAATTCTCTGTGAAGTTGTGTCAAACCTATGGGTGATCCATAGCACTGTACCACTCCTTTCACTCATTTCAAATAAAAACATGATGGTCACACAGTAAAAAAATTGACAGAGGTCCCCTGATTTAAAAGATGCAGGAATCTTTGCTTTCAGGGGATGCAACATCCCAATAAGACAGTCAGCCAGGGAAATAGGTCTAACATAGGTCATGAAGTGAAACACTGGTTAGCAGTCATGCAGGCTTTAGACATAGTGCCATGAAGGGCTCATTTTAGTGGTAAGGAACCCCCCACAGAGGACCCAGGGCAGCTCCATCACAGAAAGGAACAAGTATCACCTTCTTGCTCTCCCTACTGAGGAACAATGCTGAATTAGCTGAAATATATCACCAAATAGAAAATCTAGATTGTAAGTGGAGTTGAGCAAGCAGGATTTTGGGATGTCCTACAGGAATAAGCTCTTATAAATATCCATGGTCGTTTGAGAGGACGACTAGCAGCCTTAGGAGTATTAAAGACATCATGGAAATCAGTATGAGGTGCTACCTGGAGTATGGTGCTTGCGTAGTGCTTTGTAGCTCAAAAGAAGGAGGCAGCAAAAAAAGAAATAGAGTCCAGAGGTGCAAGATGAGTGAGAAGAGGAGGCTATAGGCGAGGTGGTTACTCAGGCTGAGTGCACCCAGGAGGAGGCGAACACCAGGAGGACATGAGGAATGTGCAATAAATTGATAGGTGAGGGCAGCTAACAACTTGTGTTTGATATTCTCAGGACAGTACAAGATTTTTAGCAAAAGCAAATGAAACTCACTAATCACTAATAATGACGCTGTAGACAACTTACCACAGCTGGTGCATCAAAAGGTTCCTGAAAAGGTGACATGGGTAATACAGATTTACATGTTAAGAGGGGAAAAGATATAGGAGACACCAGTCAGCTCCTTCAGCAACCCCCTTATGAATAAATTGTTTCCCTTACTACTGGTTGTACCTATTTTTATTTAAAATAGACTGTCCAAGGACAGGCAGTGCATACGTGTGGTGGAGTAAAGTTATTTGGAAACTTTCCTATCCAAGTTCTGCTTCAGATTTCACTTTGAAAATCTAGCAATTCAAAAAGAAACAAAAGCATCCCATAGAATGATACCAAAGGACAAAGTTATTTTGGGAATACAATTTTAATCAGTGCAGTACCAGCATTTAAATCTGCTGCGGTACTGACATCAGTGGGAAAAAAAAATAATTAAAAACAAGGAGTCCAGAGGGACTGGCTGTTTTGGAAATTAATCTACACCTGTGTCACCTTAACATGGGATTACTGCAATTCACTCTTGATGCAGAAATTGTGGGGGGAGCAAAAGCTGCCAGCTCGCTTATAAGGATGAGTTTCACAGTGAGTGACACCTCTGCTCTGTGATGTGTAATGGCTAACAACCGATATCCATCCGATTCCCTGCATTAGGGACTCAGCAAATTAGTCACCTTACTTTTTAGTTTCATGTGAGTCCATCTTGTCCAGATTACTGTGGGGAGAAGACAAATGAAATCAATAGAATCTCTGTTCCCAAACAGATTTCCTATCAAAACAGACTGGCAAGGGAACAGAAAGTGTACATCAAACAAGGGTGACCGCTCACCAGATATGGGTGACGTGCTGAGTACACCTCCTTGTCACCAAGGGACAGGAAACCAATTCCTTAGAGGCACGCTACTACCTTATCTGTGTTTCCGCAGTGTTTCTCTTCCCCAGAGACAGGCAACACTCCAGGCTATGGCTCAACTTGGAGCCAGAGCAATGGGCAGATGTTACTGGGACCATCCTCTGGCTCTCCAGGCAGGGACATATCCTTTTAAAATCATCTCCCATCCCACACCAGCCCCCTGCTCCCCACCACCCCCCGGGGAGGGAGCAGCCACCCTTCCTGCCAGGCTAGAGGGATCCACAAGAATCACTTGGACACTGAACCTGCAAAAGAAGTACGACACTGCAGTGTAGGCAGCTCAGGGGCTGACAATCACAGCCTTTGCTACCATGCGTGCTGATGCTTCTTAATCAGCTATGCAGATCAGGACAGTGCTTGGGTAAACTTTATTTGCCTAAAACACTGGCTTTCCAGAAGATAAAAACCCCTCTGAAAGCAAGAGGACACTCGTACATGTCAGAAGAAGTTTCTCGTTTCTTATTGCTGCATGTTGTGAGGAAAGGGATTCTTTATCCTTCTTCCTTTATATTTTTTTTCCTTTATCCTCATCCCATATTATCCTCTGAAATAAAATCTTGGTGATATTGCTCAACCTAAATCTGCTGTTCATTGGTATTTCAAATAAATTGGATTTCAAACTGAGTCCAAGTACCCCCACCCTAGAATTTCCTAAAATTTTCAAATCTTTTCTTTGACATTTCAAAATGAAACATTTCTCTATAAAATCCTTCTGAGATGTCTACCCAATTCTGAAAGGCTTGAACAAACCACAGGTGAAGCAAAAAGTTGCACTTTGAATAAAAAAAAATAATAATATTGCAATAAAACCAATTTTTCCATCCAGTTTTTCAGCAGGGTCATCACTCAGCCCTGGGATATGGCTATATTTTCTTTAGGGCATTAAAGAGCTGAGCTGTATCTGCTAGAAGTAAGGTGACAAAGTAACACCACCTCTGTGAGTGAAATGAGCCGTGACAGTAGAAGTGTAGTCAGCCCTAAAAACTGCTGGAAGAGCTGTAGTGCTTTGGGTCCTCGCAGCACACGGCAGCCTGGATGCATTCAGTGCATCCCCAGCACAGGCAGGTGATGGGAGGCACTGAGCACACATCATTGTGTGGGCAGTCAGGTGAACCGCCACTGCAGCTGATGGGGGCAGCGCTGCGTCCACAGGGGTTTGTTTCAGTGCTCTGCTGGCCTTGAAGGATTCTGCCGCCCAGGTAGAAAGCAGTACTCAAGTTCACCAGTAGGTTTTCTTCTTGGAGAGATGCAAACATCTACAAACCCCACCTCCAATGACATAATGCTCTTGCACAGACCAGCTCGCAGGCCCCTTTCCCTGGTGGGAGAATTGGAGGCATTTTTGTGTCTGCAGGATCCTTGGACATATAATTGTAAGAGGCCACCTTGCTGCCAAGTACAATATTGCTGCAGCTGATAAGCATACTTGGGCAGTTTTTAACTGAGCTCATGATCATTTTAAGCATAAACCTGTCTTCACACCCCCTCTGGATGACAAGGGAAAGGTGGAGACAGCAAAGCTAAGAGAGCTAGTGGATGTGACTGAACAACCTTCAAGCAGGGCTGCCATCAAGGAGCTCCAAGCTCCCAGCCCTGCTGCTGGCCAGGCTGCCCTGAGCCCTGGGTCAGTGGTGGCAAAGCAGAGTCGCTGAACATCTACACATAATCCATAATTTCTCACACAACTGCTTTTGTGGAACAAGGAAAATTTCCACTACCCTGATTCTAGGGATATGAATCAGGTTTCAGGTGATGGACAGGCTTTTAAACTCAATTTTTTAAAGCTAAAAGCTTCTTCAGAGAGTGTTTGAGTATTCAGCCGAGAGCTGGTGGTTTTCCATCACCTATCATCCCCCCATCCAGGCTGAACTCCCCAGTCCCTGATCCTTGGCACTGCCACAGCAGCTGCCAGGGGACGGACTCTGAAGCTACAAACCACAGACACCTGAAGACATGTGCAAACAATGGGACAGGAAAAAAACAGACAGGTACCCTTTCTACACAAGCACATGACGCAACTGAAAGCTGACAGAGGAGAACTCCTAAACTCTTGACAGCATTACTTACAATTCACAGGCACCTGGATAGCTGTTACCAATCTGGCTGCCTTTATGTGAACTTCTGCTAAATAACCCCACAGGTGCCAGCTAACACCAGAGATTTTACATGCCATTTGAACAGAAGAGGTTTAACAGTCAGCCAGCAGAGCTGATGAAAAGCAAATCAGCGAGTCAGTTTACTACCAAGGAGCTCTATTAAGTGACTGTAATGTAGTTCATAGCCCTGGAGTAGTCACTGTCCCTCACTAATCTAATGGCAGTATTGACAATGATCATTTACACAGCTTTCCTTAAAGGTTACCACTATTTGTCAGGACTCTCTGTGCTCCGGACGTGCATGTGGCCCTCGTTTACATCCCAGGCTTGCGCACCCTCACGGCAGAGCTGCGATCCCAGGCAGCACTGACTCCTCTACAAGGTCACGCTGCTGCAGCAGGCGGGCACCGGGTGTGCACATCCTCTAAACATCTGCTAGGGATTAACAGAGACAGCACAAACCTATCCTAAGGGCTGAACTAATGCAGAGAAATCGGCTGTTTGACAGCAGTACCTTGCCACCAGGTATCGGTTAATCTGCATTAAGCCTACCCAGCTGTTTCTGGTGGTCAGTGGACATACTCCCCTAATGCTCAACCGTATTACAGAGTTGTAGTTTTATGTCCTTGATCATTAAGTGCAGCCCCAGCTTAGTTTACATCTTCTATGTAAAAACAAAAAATAAAAATCACTAGTCCCTCAAGCATCATCTCTGAGTTTTAACTAGAAAGAACTACCCCCTGGATTCTAAATACACGGATCTTTCTGGCTAAAATGTCTGCTTTTCAGCCCCATTCCTTCTCTGTTTTATAATGGTGATCTGAATTGTGCAAACATCACTTCTCTATTTGGATAAAGTCTCATCTCTTCAACATCCAGGTCTGTCTAGAAAATGAAGGAAAACCACAGCAACAAAGCCCTCCTGCTGCAGATGAGAGGAAAGACAAGAAAAGCTAATATGGACAATGGACACTTTAAACCCTCTCTGCACTTATAGTGTAAATAGATAAATCAGAGAAACACTCTTTGAAGTATAAAATTATCTTCCTCTTTTAAAAATAGCTTAAATTGTTTTTAAAAAAGAACAGGGGGAAAAAAACAAAGCTGTTGAAATTCTACTTTGCTTCCCATCTCAGTTCACAGATACAGCCAGATGCTCCAAAGGTGCTGGAGGCAACTTTTTGAGATAGTCTCACTTCGAGAGAGGATCAAAGGATCAGGGCAGTCCTTGGGATGTAATCCCCAGCAAAGAGGGACGAGATTAAGAGAGAGGCAGTGAGGGAAGGTCTCACACCTCTGGCTCTCTCTAGCCTCTCAACATTGCTCCATCCTCTCCAGTGGACATATTGTTTGAGACACTTGTGTCTCTGAGCAGAAACAGGCCAGATTTGCCCCGTATTTGGAGGTGCTTGCTGGAGGACCTGTAAAGGCACTGTGTCATGGAGCTTGCTCATTCCTTCCCCCAAGCAGCTGTCATATACCTGCTCCTGCTCAGCTCCAGGGCCACTGGCTTCTTCTGCAGCTCCAGGTCCACATGTGACCTCGTGGTAGATCTAAACCAGGATCCTGGTGTTCGGTGAGCAAAAAAATATAAAGCAAACATGAAGTTTCAAGCTGAGTAGAGGAACTTGCCTGCCTGCCCAGGGCTGTGCATGGTGGGCATCCCTACTCACAGAGGGATCTAAACCTCTCCACATCTTCTGCAGAGCCTCAGGGAAGAGACCATGTTCTAAAGCCACACTGCTTGTACCAGAGCCCAGCAATCTGTGATTACTGCTTCCCAGTGGGTTCAGGAAGGTTATTATTTTCCCACTATTTTCACTTTTTTCTCTCTCATACCACAGGTAGCTTTAAGGGTCACACCAGGGAGACAAAGCATAGCGAGCTGAGGAAATCCACTCAGACAGTGTTACTCTAGTGGGAGGCAGTCAGTGCTGATTCTGCTCCTACTGAGAAGCACATAAGAATAGTCATTAAGTTCAATAGAGCAAGGCCACACTATTAAAGAAGAAAAGATTACCTCCCTTTTCCATTTTCTCCTGTTAACACAGAAAAAGATACAAAAAAGAATTTCTCACTATTCCCAGCATTTGCATAAATGTGTCCTCTAATGATCAAAGTGTGAATCTCGGACACAAAAGCTCTTGGGCCAAATCCGACAATTAATAAAACCTTCACTGCCCAGATGAGGATTCCCACCTGAAGAAGAAATCATGTGGTCTTACAAACTGGGACACCTGCTGCAATGGTATCCCAGCCTCCCTTCACAGAGAAAGGTTCACTGACAGCAAAACCTCTGCTCTGTGGCAAGCAACTGAGAAGCTTTTGGATACCTGGCCCCTCCAGGACCAGGGAACTGCCTGTAGGTCATTTAAGTACTGAAAACATGAGCTGAATACAACTGAGAAAGCAGTTATTGGCTTCCAGTCACTGTAACAACCCATATCCTTTTCTTCCTCTTGAAAAAGAGGGTACTTGCCTACTGACATCACGGACTGTTTGGGCTGTCAGTTTCAGGAATATAAACACATCCACATCCCTCTCCAAATATCCTCTACCTAATCAACTAGTACATTTATAAATTATTGCACAACAGAGATGCTGAGACTGCCAAGTGAAAGTCTCCAAAGACAGGAAATGCAGAATTAAAGCTGGTCACTCACATGCTGTTTTACTTCAAATACAATTGGTGCTTCAATTGCTGCACCTGGAAAAGCAGTGAATTCAAATGTTGTCCATGGCAGACTTTCCACATTTGCCACAAAACACCAGGAGAAGAAAATGCAGAAGATTAGAGATGGAAGAAAAATACCTTAATTGCTTAAAAAGAAATGTCATTTAGAGATAGGACTCTCTCTGAGCATATGCCAGAAGGACCCCTTCTGATACTAGACAGTGTTTTCAGACCAAGTTGCATGAGAATGGTTGGTAACTCATTTCACCTTCCTAGTTTTGCAGAGGTCAGACACAGGTGGATAGTCAGCAGTGGCTATGGAGTGGATACGCAGCAGTGAGGAGGAGTGCTGCTGGCTGTGAGTGAAGATGCCTGGACTTAACTCTGTGTTCTGTGGCCCGGGACCTCAGTGCTTCAGAAAATGCAATGAACAACAGAAGGTACTTTCAGCAAGCTTGTGCTTATTTTCTCAGTGACAAAATGGGAATCATAAGATCACCCAAAACTCACAGGAAAGCTGTGAAGATAGTAGATTAATGCCCATAATGTTTCTGGTGTCATCAGAAAAATGTCCAAATAACAAAAAATCCCAGCTCTTCACAGAGTAAACCAGAGCCCTGTGGAAGCTGCAATGTGAGGTCAAGCATTCCAGCCTCAAAAGCCAGAGCATCCAGGACTGGAGCTTAGGAGTCTCCTCCAGCATGGGCCCAGTACGGGTGTGCACCGGCTGGATGAGCTCCCCCCACTCCCAGCTGCTGCTGCTGCCCCTGCCAGGATGGCCATCCCAGGCATCCAGCAGCAGTGCCTGATCCGCTGTGCCAAGCATTTCCTGGGCCTGAGTCAGGCTGTGGGCCAGACCTTAGGGCTACACCAAGGCACACAGGGCTGCTAAATCTGGAAGCAGCTTTATTTATATCAGTGAATGCAATGGGCATTAAGCACCACCAAGCTTACAGCTCAAGGCTAATGCACCTAAATGCATCTGTTCACTCTATGCAAAGTGCTATGAAGATGAAAAACATGAGGGTATTATTTTGGCAGGCACCAGGATCCTAAATGCAACTCTATTTTTTCCTACTTCATGCTGAAGTTGTTAAAATTCTTCAAATATTAAATGTCCAGCCCCACTTTCAGGGTTGACTTAAATGCGGTTTCCAAAAAATGTGCTGAATATTATTCATTTCTCAGAGAATCAAAAAGCTAGAGGCCCTTTGATGGGGTTGCTTGCATTTTTAAATCACATGCACATGCACTAGTTAGAAGACTTTGCCAGTTATGGTTATATATGCTAGTATCTTAGACAAAAATGCACAATGCAAATGCAAAATTCTGGATGTTTATAACTTTTCTCTATTATATTTTTTGTGCGTTTAACCTGACTCTTTCCTACATAACACAATACAATACCAGTGTCCAAAGAAATTCAAAAATGAAGCCCAGAATAACCATAAAGTGTGGAGAACTGCAGTTCACAACCTTCCAAAAACCAAATTCCATTACACCCATTAATGAACACAAGGAAATAATTCTCTCCCAGTGTTAAATATGGATCTTATCTTGTATCTGGGTCTCAGAAAAAGGATTCAGCCGCTTCTTCAGGGAATGTTTATGCTTCAATATTTATCACCTGAAGTGATGTTAGTGAACTAAACTTGTAGGAGCCGATGTGGAATACACTCTGAGTCAAAACACTTGCTCCTGGAAACAAGATACTTGAAGAAAAAAGACAAATTCGAACAAAATTTGTAATACATTCTTATGTGTTGGAGTATTTATTCTCCATTCAAAAGAGAGTCAGGCTTCCCACTGACAAATCTAGATTGCTAGTGCCCCCAGACCACAGCATCTACAGTAGAAGACTTCCATGTTCTGCCAAATGCAGTTTCTAGACCAGCTCTCAGACCTAGCTCTCCTGGTCAATCAGAATTTAAACATGCAAAAGTGCAACACAAAACACTACAGTGCCTGACATTTTGACACCCAGACTCCTTAGAGCAAGTGGAGACTTTAGCACTAATTTATACCAGGTTTATACAGATGGGTGTGGGCTCCTCTGGCTGGCATGGACAAGAGCCAGTTATGGTTCAGAAGTGTTTAACTGTGTTGTGCCTGAGCAAGCATGCCCTGCCTTTCGGCAGGATGTAGTGATTCAAGCACAGCACTGTACTAATGTCACCTATACAGCTGCAGGATCACAGCTAGCTCTCATGTGGCCAGCTCAGGCCACAGGCAGAACACATATGTCTGTCTGCACTTGTCTTTAGAAGCATCCTCTAGTTTGCATGGTGGACAGGGAGCCACCTAGATTATCTCAGACTAGTCAAGGAAAGACGCAAAGTTTAGGTGCTTAAGAAAGTCTAAGCGATCCCATGCCAGAGGACATCTTGTGCTAACAGTGCTCTGGATCACATGTTCTTTTGTATTCAACACCTGAGACAGGCTTTTCCAACAAAATACAGCAAGAATATAATGCTTCCTCTTCCCCCACACTGCCTTTAATCCTCTATTCTTGTGATTAAAGACTTTGTGTGAGAGGTAGAAGAACCCTTTTTTCCTCCTTAGTCTTTTAACTCAGCTTCTAACATTCAGGATAGCAGTCTAACCTGAATGTATGCAATGGGTATTTGGTGGGCTTGCTCTGTCCCTCCTCTTAAAATTTCTCCTCTTTCTTGAAGCAGTTATAAATCTACTGGAGCAAAGCAAAAGCAGTTTAGCTAGGTTAAGTAGTTTCACACTCAGCTGAGGGTAGGGGCAACTTTACAAAACAAATGTTCAGTGAAAGCTGAAAAACATAAATTATTTTGAGAGCATTTGTCCCAGAACACCCTGAGGTGGAGTAATTAGGCTTTCCTGGGAGAGAGACAGGCAAATCTGAGTGCCAGTCAACAAGGAAGTGATTTAAACGCAAGTTTCTCATATCTCTATGATATTAGTGTCACTAATGTGACAGTCTCCCAGTGAAGCACAGTGTGGGTATTATTTGCCACTGTCCTGCACATGGGGAGAGGAAGACTCTGGAAGCATCTTGAGAGCAGGACTCGCAGGCTGGAAAGAAGCCAAGGATCTCACTTGTCATCCCAGAAAAGTCCCAGCATGCATTGGGATTCAGATCTGCAAAAATTTTAGCTCCCCTTTGAGTTTGCTGCTGCCACCCATGTGCCAGCCCTGCCACCACCCAGCCAAAACCCAGCAGCACAAAACCCTCTCCGTGCCCCAACTCTCTCCCTCAGTGCTTGCTTCCTCACTGCCCTGATGCTGCCTGTCTGCCCCGGAAATAAGCAACACCTAATGATAGACTTGGGTTCTATGTGGCAGGGAGGAACTGCAGCAGCTTCCAGATACAAGCTCATTCTGCTGGGACCACCTTGCTTTTAGTAGAGCAAGGAGGGAAAGCTTTCTTCTATGTCAGGGACATATGTGTGCTTGCCTGGCCCAGGGAGATCACAATCCAGCACCCCTACTTCCTCACAGCAATGTGTTTTGGGGTACAAGCAGTGTCCAGCCATCTCTGCAATGCTGGGCACATTCAGCCTGAGCACAGATATGAGGGAAAATGTTGTTCAAGGCCAGCACTGCAGAGAGTACCTTGAGGTTCAAAAGTCTGTGTGCATATTTACATTAAACAACATCATCAGATAAAGTGTGCTGCTTTTCCTCTCTCCTGTGCTCTTTCTCTTTTCTCTCTGGTCCATGATTTTTGTACCCCTTCTGCTCAGTGTCTGTCTGAGCAGCAACAGGAGGCACCAAGAATAGCCCTCTAATCTCTATTCACTTCTTATCCCTCTGATACCTTCAGAGGGAACGGAGGATGCCTTCGCATTCCTTTCATCCTCTGCCTCAGCATGCTCATTTGAGGCTACATCTCTGTTCTGCAGTAGAAAGTGTTAATACCTTGTTTTGTTTTGTTTTCCCATAGTGACATAGTTTTGTCATATGATGGTGTATGTCATGTTCTTCATTTTTGGTAACATCTTTCATTCAGGTCCACAGGGTCACTCATTGTGCTGGTTGTTTCAAATTTTTGTGTTCAAGATATTTCTTCTGCAACTTTCAGAGTTTTCATTTTAAGATGCTTGTTTCCAGGGATTTGAATAATTTGTGAGGGAACAAAAGAAGCAGCCAGGAACATGGAATTTGGCATTGACCCAGCCCTTCATTCATAATAAACCTTTAAAAAACCCAGCAATGACTCAGCACTGGCATAATTCACAAACCAGAAAGACCTGCTTCCCAACCTTACAATTGCATTGGTAGGTACTTAATCACAGCAAATAGCATAGTGGATACTTTATTTTTGAAAGCATATGCTGTTGTGTTCATCTCCTGAAATTGCTGTAACACACAGCCTCTCATTTAAAATATCCTTGTCAGATATAATTGGCAAAAGTCATCAGATGAGGCTCACGTCATATAATTACATGTATTATATTAGGCTGAATGGGTTACTTTAATAGTAATGCCACAACATATGCTAACAAGATGTTTTAAAATACAAACAAATTCCATGACCTTATTGAGGCAATAACTCTGATTCTCTGTAATTTAGTTTTGGCAATAATCTATTAAAAATATGTTGAGCAACTTGTTTGGGCCCTTCTAAGCCTCCTCATCCAAACACACCTGTTGTTGCAGATCCCTACACCCACACAGCTCGGCTCAGCCCTCTGCTCAAGCACCTCCACTGGCACGAGATGAGGAGGGGCTGGAGATGAGGGGCTGTGGACCTGCTCCCCACCTCCAGCGTCACACTGGGAGTTTGCAGTGTCACGTAGCCAAACCCCTGCACAGACTTGCTGTTCTTACAAGCTGCCCAGTTCTGGCCAAGGATCCAGTCCCCAGTCCTTTGGACATTCATCCATCATATTAGAAAACAAGTTATTTTCCTCCTTGCTGTTATGCACAGTACTACTGCTAATAAACATAAAACCCCTTTTGCTTACCTAGTGATACCAGGTACTTCATCTAAAGGGAAGAGGAAGCCTAAATTTTACATTTGGGAAACACCTTAACGAAAAAAAGCAATGGCCACATGGTGACTCACTGCTTCCTGATGATATTCTGGTTTTTGAATAACAGTGTGGGTGTGGGTGTCTGGTTTTAGGGTGGGTTTTTTTTAAGTTAACGATCTGAAGACGCCCCTTGGTTTACCCTGTGATGCTTCTGGCTTCCTGTCAGTGTCACAGTAGAGATGAGTTCATGATGCTTTAAATGCCTCAATTTCTCTAGCACCTGTGTTGCAACATCAGTACTAGGAACTGAATTGAAATACTGGAAGGAAAAATACAGCCATCTATTTCCAGAGTTATACATTGCTGGGCTGTATCCACATACAGGATTTTTAGGACTAAAAAGGTACAATCCATCTCCTTTGGCCTCCATTTTACTAAGAGTAAAGCTATTATTAGTCTGCTAGTTAATTTCCCAGGAAAGACATGCCTATTCGCAAGGCTAATTATTCAAGTAAACAATCACACCCCTCACTGACCCAGTTAGGCTGTTGGAGAAGCCGGGCACAATTTCTTACGCACACAAGTGGCCCTGCATACACAGTGGCCCTGCTCTCTGTGTCCACCCAGGAGGTGCTGGTCCCAGCAGGTGCAGGTACTGGGGGTCAACCCACAGCTGCCCTCTGTCTGCAGGATATTTCTGGGATGCAACCAGCGATGATACCATATTATATGCACACAACAAGGTACGGGGAGAATTCAAAGTTTTGTCACAGTGCTGTGAAGCTGAATGTATTCAACAAAGATGGTGAAAGGCCTTGAGGGGAAGCTGCATGAGGAGTGGCTGAGGTCACCTGGTCTGTTCAGCCTGGAGAAGAGGAGACTGAGGGGAGACCTCATTGCGGTTACAACTTCCTTGTGAGGGGAAGTGGAGGGTCAGGCACTGATCTCTTCTCTCTGGTGACCAGTGTCCTGAGGAAATGGCCTGGAGCTGTGTCAGGGGAGGTTTAGGTTGGATATTAGAAAAAGGCTCTTCACCCGCAGGGTGGTTGAGCACTGGAACAGCTCCCCAGAGAAGTGGTCATAGCATCAAACCTGACAGTTCAAGAAGTGCTTGGACAATGCTCTGGGACACATGGTGTGGTTCTTGGAAATGATGCTGTGCAGGGCTGGGAGGTGGACTCGATGATCCTTGTGGATCCCTTCCAACTCGGCTTACTCTGTGATTCTGTATTGCCAAAGTCTGCTTATCACTTAGGTCTTGACAGCTAGACCCATATTCAGGCATCAAATTACTGCCTGCATCTCGTATTCAGGTCAGCAATAACATCACATAGGGAAAAAAATATTACACATAACCTTGTCTGACTTCAGAGAGAAAATAATTTACTTCTAAAGACAAACTTCTTCCCTAAGAAAGTACAGATTTCTTTTCAACACAGCCTAGCTCCCTTCGCAGTGCAAGTTAGACTGATTCATGTCACAGATATAAGAATTACACAAAATTAGGGTGGTTTGACCTACAGGAAATTCTAATTCATCCTGATCTGATTTTATCAAATCAGTAAGCAAACCTGAATTTCCAAATTGAAAACTTAGATGCAGAAAAATGGAAGTGGCAGCTCCCAGAATGGGCAAGCAGGAAGGTATAGTGTACTGTACCAGCCGCTCCTGTCCCCTGGGGTTGCGGCTGATGCTTGCTGGGGATGCACTGAATACAAGGGCTCTGCATCCTCCCCTGGCCCAGCCATCTGTGACTTAGATTTCAACACCTGAGGGATGCAATGTGTTTATTTGCCACAGAGAGACTGACCTTTCCTTTTTCATTTAATACCTTTGAGACCACTTATATTCTTTATCTCCATGTCATTCAGTAACAATCAATTCTACACAATTACATACAGTGTGGAACAGATTTTCCTTATGTTTATATTGCATTCTATTTAATAATTTCTGTGGGTGCCTCTGAATCTCTTAAACTAAGAGAACAGCATGCAATCTGCATAAATTTCTCTCTAATATCTCTAAGGTTTTATGAAAAAATGCATTATTCCATTCACGGTACTTTGTCTTTTCCAAGCCAAAGAGTGCCAAACTACTGTGAATGTCTTACGGTTTTTGTTTTGAGTTGTGTCTTTTGTTTTTTCGTTTGGGAATTTTTTTCTCAATTTTTCTGTATCTTTTTTTGAATTAGACCAACCAGAACTATTTCTAGTATATGAGATGGGTTCATGAATTTAAATAGTGATATTATTATAGTCTTATATTCTATTTCTCATCATACATAAGCTGCTACTTACCTTTATAATTCTTCTGAATACTAAAAAAAGATGTATCTGAAAATTATCCACAATATTTCCAAGGGTTTTTTTGTCTAATTGTAATAACTGAAAGAGATCTCCTCATTATACACTTAAAACTAAGGGTGTTTTATTTACATTTTGTTTTCCTCTATCCTAAACAACTGTGTAATTATCTGGGAAGGCTGTCACCTTGTTTTTCATCTGTCCTTTCTTGATTATTTGTGATTGTGTCTAACACAAATCCTAGGATAAGTTGTGTGAAAATTAAATGAATGATAATTTCAAGAAAGCTTCTTTTCAGGATACTGAAACATTTCACAGTAGCATCTTTCAATGATAGTCAGCTTTGTGGTTTTCTCAAATTATATTTAATGTTTGTGAAATTTAGCCAACCCAAACCCTTGCCTCGTTGCTGTCAGTGTCCAACTGCATGTGTAACACTGTGCCCGGTTGCTCTGTGGTACACATCTCTTAGCAGCCTGACCCCTCACAAACACAGCCAGATGTCCAGTGATACGAGGGGCTTTGTTAAAGGTTTGCTGTTTCACGACATTTGTGTTGTGAGTCAGATCCAATCCTGTAGTTAGTACTCTGGGGCATACTAGATACAAAAAGCTAAAGTGAAACTAAAAGGATATAAACCTATGTAAAACAAATCCACGGGGTGGGGGGGTGGGGGGGGGGGAAGATTTCAGGGTTTTGTACATACAGAAACTTCTTAACTCCCACATGCTATGAGATGTTTCACTCATTAATTTCTGTCCTTTCTTAAACAACCTGCCTGTGTGGAAAAAAAGAAAAAAAGACCTATTCCAACACCTTCTAAAACGAGGAGACTACTATCTCATATGTGCTTATTTGAAACTAGCCTTGCTTCCTGAATTCATGGTGAATTGTTTTATTTTCCAACAGCATGAATGAGCAGGAGTCACAAGAAAAGCCCATGACCCCGTGGCAGTGACAAGGCACTTCTGGGCCCTGTTAGCCAGGGATGTGATCAGCAGTTCCCTCACTGCCAGAAATGGAGCCTTGCCCTGTGTGCACAAAAAACCCCCCAGAAACCCAGCCAGCATCCAGCAGAGGGTTAATCATTCCCACACCCCAGCTCTCTCCATTGCTCTACTCCTCAGCTCTCCTCCCAGGTCAACCTGTAAAGCCCAAATTTCTAATACTGGTGCAGGTATTGGAACTGCTCACACTGAGTGCGGGGCAAAAGGTATTAAACATTTACTTTTTTGATTATGATGAACTGGGGAGTTTTCAGCAACTATGGAAGGCAGACTAAAATGTAATGGGCCATAAGACACTGAAATACTTGGCCATGCAGAGCCTTTCAACACATGATATCAGCCCAGTGGTTTGGATTGTTATCATTCTATTTTTCTTAAATAAAACTTAATGTTAACTTTAAGTTTATGTGCAAGGGATTGCTTGGCAGGGATAATAAGGTATGTATCACTGTAAAAGGTAATTAATTTATTCCTAGACACCTTTCCTCCCTTCAGTCAATGTTCCTTCTTCAAAAAAATTGACGTCCTGGCCCTGCTGAAATGAATGCAAAGACTACCTGTGGTTTCAACAGGAGTGGACCTCATCTTGCACAGGATCTGGGAAAGAGTTGGCATCAGCCTTCATATTAAAATTCAGGAGTTCCTGGCGCTCCCTTAAAGTGCACATTATTACCATGGTCCCCTGCTCACATCCATCCATCAGCTCTCCTTATCCCACAAGTGCTCCTTAAAGGCTTCATTTTTTTTGAAGCAAACTTCTTTCTTCTCATCCAGTTTCCACGTTTGGAGTACTTGAGCACCTTTAGCAGGTTTCTGTCCAGCTTTGGCAGCCGCTCTTGGAAGCCACAGAGATTTAATCACCAGCCAAGGAGAAATTAATCACTTTGTTGCTGCCTCCCCCACACATGATGACAGAAGTTCAAGCCTTTGGCTCCATCAGCAGCAGCTACATGCCTGTTTCAGACCACTTCAACTCTCCTGCGTCATCTGTCCCACCTTCTCTCTGCTTGCAGCTAAGCTCAGGCTATTATTCGTTGGTATTAGTGACGGAATATGCTTGCTTTTCCTCCTGCCCTTTCTGCCAACAAGGATGTACTGTGACTAATATAATCTTCAGCTCCAGGCTGAACTACTGCGATTGAACTACATAAGGAGGCTGTGCCATGGCTTCGGCTTCATGGCCATGGGATAGCTCCAACTCAAGCAGAAAGGAGAGTGCCCTGAGGGTCTACTCACTGCTTCCTCACTTATTCCCAGTCCATTTCAAAAACTAGGAACTTATCAACAAAGTTAAGCTGTAGCAGACATCATATCTCCAGCTGCAACTCAGCTGGCAAAGGATGGTCCATTGGCAAACAGAGATAAAGTATGCTTAACTTGTGAGTTCAGCTGCAAAACAAGAAACTGAACAAGATTAGAAAAATCCAGAAATTTTAGGAAAATATATTATATCTGTTGTCCAGAAAATAACTGAATACCATAACTGAATGAGTCCTTATTGTATGTCTTGTTTTTCTGTCTGATAGTTCATATACTCCACATATTGTTAGGATCTCTGTTGTTTTGTTGGAGTTTTATTATCTAAGGGGTCTCTGAGAGTGTCTGGGAAAAGATTAAGCTAAGAAGATGCATACTTCAGCCTGAAAATTTACAAGGATATATAAAATTGAAAGGCTTGGAAGCCCTTAATAGATACATTATGTATACGCAAATCAATATAAGCACATTATAAATTTAGCATTCAAAAATCATAAGGTACTGGAACAGACATTGCCTGCGTCATCTTAATTCAGCCTCCTTGTGTGCCTCATACAACTTTTAATTATATAATCACTTTCTTTTGCTGTGCAAACCTGCTGTTTTAAAATTATACAAAATTAATCAACTCTGAAGTTAAATCGAGGTGTGTAAGGATGCTGGCTATCACCCACAGGACAATTCCTGATTTTTTGTTGAAGAAATCAGGAGGTACATAGTGAGTGAAATGTAACTGAGTTTGTGGAATTTCATCTTACCTTGAGCAGAGAGAAGGCTTGGCAGAGTTCAGGCCACCCCTATCTCAGTAGAAGTGACTTTTCAGGTTCCTTGATGACTAGACCAAAGAAAATGATTCTAACATAAAGGAGGAAATCAAAGGAGCAATAAAAGAATATTTTCAGCTCAAGATAAAGATGTTTGCAACAAAATGAAGTACATCACTATGACACCTGGAGAAGAGTTCTCCAATAGCCTCTACCCCAGTCATATGAGCATTGGCCACAGACAAAAGGGACTGAGACCCTCACAGGAGAACAAAACCACTCCAGTTTATCTTGTTAAAATCTGGTAACTAAATCCTTATAGTAAGAACTTGAAAATCCTGGTTAACCTCCAATTTAGGAAGGTTTCAGTGAGCACATATTTCAGAAAGTGGTGCTCTGTTGTTATCCATTCCTAGATCATGGACAGCTGAGAAGCAGATGCCTTGAGTGCCCCAGCTGCACAAGCACAAAAAGTCCAGCCTGGGCTATCGCAGTAGAGTGCAGGGTGCTTGTTTCCTCAAGATTCTCCCCAGCTGAATGTGCTGGTTTTAGTGTTAAGTTTCTTCACAGTGGGTGGTATGGGGCTATGTTTTGGATTTATGCTGAACATTGGGTTTATAATGTAGAGATGTTTTTGTTATTGCTGAGCAGGGCTTACACAGAGCCAAGGCCTCCTCTGCTTTTGGTACTGCCACGCTGGCAAGGAAGCTGGGAGTGCTTGGGAAGCTGGGAGGAGACACAGCCAGGATAGGTGACCCATAGTGATCAAAGGGACATTCCACACCATGTGACATCGTGCTCAGCGTATAAAACTGGAGATAAGTAGGAGGAAGGGAGCAAATTTGGAGTGATGATGTTTGTCTTCCCAAGTCATTGTCATGTGTCATGGGGCCCTGCTCTCCTGGGGATGGCTGAATACCCGCCTGCCCATGCGGAGCAGTGACTTAGTTCTTTGTTTTGCTTTGTTTGTGTGTGTGGCTTTTGCTTTTCCTATTAATCTGTCTTTATCTCAACCCACAAGTTTTGCAGCTTTTACCCTTCTGGTTCTCTCCCAGATCCCACTGGGGAGGCAGTGAGCGAGGAGCTGCGTGGGGCTTGGCTGCTGACTGGAGTTAAACCATGACACAACAAAAATCTGCACCAATAGACTGCAGAGTGAAACGGGCTGGGTGTCTCTTGGTGTCAACACCAAATTGTCCTTAAGACATTTTATGTGTCACTTTTCATGCTCAGAACGAATTGTAACCATATGAAAGGAATTCTGCCTTACATCTCAATCTGCCACAGAAAATCTGATCAGAGAATAGAAATTGACCAATGCTTAGGCCATTTAACAGATGTAATTATGTGCAAACAGAATTATACACTTGGCTCTTTGGAAGTTCCAGGTTCACAAAGCTGGGAATTGTTATGCACAAAATCACCTGGAAGAGGAAATTTAAATAAAAAAATTTCAATTATAGCTAGGAAATATTCAAGAAAAGAGATGAAAAAGACCATGATAAATAGATTTTATTACATATAAATATATATATATATAGTATATATATATAGAATAATAAACAATCCAATGAACAAAATAGTGTGATTAACATGTCGACCTGCTTAAAAAAAAAGATAAGGCAACCTTAAAACTATGGATAATAATTTTAAAAGACTGAAAGCTGTGAGTAACAAATACATATCAGCTAACTGTTAAGAACTGTAGAAAGGTTAGCAGCACAGGCAGAAATACTCAAGAAGAAGTGAGATCAAGGTGCAAAAGGTTAAACATATGGAAATTAACTGGTCCAGCTAACTTGTAGTCTCACAGTGCTAAAAGCTGGTGGAGAAGGTCGTCAGACCTTTAATATTGGTTTTCAGTACAGCAGCCATTAAGTTGCAGCTACCCGGCAGAGAACTGATGCTGCCCCAGTGACTGCAAGAACAAATGGGCTATCCTGCTCTGACAGAAACCCCAAGAGCACCACAGAAGAGCAGATTAAAGACCTGAGTTTACAGCTAACAGTAGAGGTAATGACAAACAACAGGTTTATGGAAAGCCCATAGTAGCAAACAATATTGATAACTTTCAAAAATTGGAAGTTTTGTTTATAAAGGCTCCACCATTGAAAAAATAATCCTGAATTTCTCTAAGATATTCAGCACTGAGTCACATAAGAAGCAAGAGGGAAGTCAAACCCAAGTTCACATGATTAAGTGAGAAAGGAAGTTAATTCTTTGATAGTTTTAAAAGTTATATAGAAACAGAGAGAGAGCAATGTTTCTAGTGAGTTTTCTCTGCTGCTAGGTCATATCTTTGTGCCATTTAATATTTTGCAAAATGAAAAAAAAATCAAATATTTTAAGGGAAATGACAGAACTATTAGAAGAATATTGTCTAACAGAGAGTAACCGTTCCTCAGTAAAGGACTATGCAGATAAAGGTATGGATAAATAACCATTTTTTAAAGGAAAAGGAAACATCAGTGGGATAAAAATGAGAGGGTGTGTAAGTTCAGTGAAGAACTGATGAGAAGGAGATCAAAAGTATCTTCCCAGGACAAGGACTTCAATTCTCAACAGAACTGGAAGAGCAGTCAGACAGCAATTCACCCTTGGGCGGCTTCTCTTTCTTCCAGGCCAAAGCAGGAGTAGGTGCTAAATAGATGGAGGCAAGAGAAAAGAAACAAGCTTTCATTTGGGGTCACTGCAAGAGAAACTGAATACCTGCTTTGAAGGAAATATATAAATTTTTAGAAAGTAAATCCACCCCACCCACAGAGAACACCATTCTGGAGAGGTGTCTGTCTCATGTAGTAGAGCAGCAGCAGGACTCTGGCAGCTGCTCCTCAGAAAACCTACTGACGATTGTACATGTTCAACAATCCCACAGGGAGACCCTGTCTCTGCAAATTCTTACTTGGCAAACAAGTATTCCACTTGAAAAATGCACGACTTGGAAGGTATAAGGAGATGCATGATTTTGGGAAGAGAGGAAAGCTAAGAGAGTCTAAGCATCATTGGAATGTCCTAGGCTAAAACTAAAAAAAGGTAATTTAAAAGAAGTATCATTGCTTGGAGAGAAAAAAAAATACACAGACTGACCACATCAATGAACCAGCGATCTGTAACATACCTTCTCCAACATGGATGAGATGAGTACAAGAACACCTTGAGATCCTGGACTACGAAAAAATCACCTTCCATAATTCGACTGTCTAAAGCAACAAGCTTGTGAAAAGTGTGCCGTGGACATAACAGAATACCTTTTAAGAGTTTGAACAACAGAATACAGAGCTCTCAAACTGAGAGACTTGAACAGTGGGTGGAAAACACAGTCATTCACAGATGTCCTGAAGGATGGTATTGGCACAGTTGTTTTACAATCATGTGGGCAAAACTAGAAACCAGAGAGCTCCCACTTCTCTGCAGGTGTTATTTTAAAAAAACAAAACCAAAAAAAACCCACCAAAAAAACCCCCAAAACCCTTGCACCCATCCACTCATCTAGGAAAGGCAGCTGTGCACACAGTGAGGTCACCAAAAGGTTCACATGCTCCCTGCAGGTCATATTAACTGAAACAAACCACAAAACTGCTGTCACTTCTGAAGGGGCTTGGCAAACCTCATTTTACCACAGAAATACAGAGCTTATTTTTCAGCTTCAGATCTACAATTTGCAAATTGAATGCAAACCTCAGAAAGACTCAATTGTTGCAGATACACTCTAAAAAATTAGAAATATGCTGTGGAGAATAGGCAAGAGCTAGATACCAACCCGATAAAAAAACCCCAAAACAACTGCTGCAAGTCAGATTTCACGAGAACTCTGATTTTGAAAGCTACTGCTAAGGTACAACCCTGTAGACTCTTGGCCCCATTTTCAGATCAAATAAATAATCTCATAATCTGAAAAGAAACAAAAAAGAATATATTTGAAGACATGAAGATGGCTAACTCTGAGATACCATGGTATTGTAAAACTATGAATGAAGCCTTTTTGGAGATTAGGCGATCTAAGAAAGACAAAGAGTTACCAGGATGAAGATGGTAAGGTTTGTTGTATTCAACAAGTAAAGCAAAAGAGCAATTTACTGATAGCGCTTTTTTTGTTGGTTTTGTTCTGGCGTACTGTCCACATCCCCGGATCCAAATCCTGTCTCTTCTTCAGTCTTCCTAAGCAGCTGCTTCCACTCTGAGAGTCTGAAGTCAATGTGTAGGGAATGTGAGGTAGGCAGGATGGACCCTCTGGGCTCAGTTCAGGCGCCGCACCGGTCGCACACGGAGCACATGGAGATTCGCGCACTGGCCTTGCATAAATCTCCACCAAGCCTGTTAGGTTTTCCAAAATGTTGTAACTCCCAGAGTTTTCAGAAGATACTTCTTCAAATACTCCTTTTTCATCAACAGCAAAATTTACTTTCTATTCTATCTGCCCTCATCCTGAGAAGAGTTTGGACTGAAGTATGTCTCCTGGAAAGCACCTGATGAGAACAGCAAGCCCGAAGCACACCAGCAGCAAGAAGAAGGTCAGCCCAAACTGCTGTACCTCAGCACAGTTCCTTCCGGCTGAAACCACACCAGAGAGTAAAGTGTCCAACCTACTTGCAAAAAACATTTCTCTTTACAAGTAGTTGCAATGCAAAATAGAGTGCCATAGAGGGGAGGAAACTTTTTACAAAAAAAAAAAGATTCACTACTGGAATTTATTTAGGTCGACACCAGTGGGACTTTCTCAGAAGGAAGTAAACTTTTTGTGAGTTAAATGTTTACCTCCTTGGTGGGAGCAGCAAATTAGGTGTTTACTCCTTCAAGCAGTAACAGAAGCCAATACACCTGTTCTTTCCAGATTGTCCCTGCTTTTTTTGGCATGCAATACCCTGAAAATGGCTCCGGTGATCTGCCACGGGAGGGCCTGGAGGTTTGATAAAACAAGTTGAAGCATTTGTTTCTCAAGTACTAAAAAAACCCCAAAGCAATGGTTGTGCTGGCTAAGAGAATAATGCTTATTGTTGGATTTTATTAATTCTGGTACCAATCCCACAGAATATTGAAATTAGATTAAAATAAAAACTGATGAAATGTGGGTAAAAACAAACATACTGCATATATTAATGAAAAAGTCATAAATCCTATATGGTTGTGCCTTTCCTCATGGGGTAAGGGATAGGATCAGAGAGATGTTATCCTTGGCCTGATTCACCACTGCCCTGTGAACCACCCAGCCCCAGTTTCCATGCCCGGGGAGGACAGGGTCACAGGAAGGACATCTAAAATCCCATCCCTGATCTGCCAAGTGCTAACTTGTGCACCCTCCCCACAAAAAAAACAACAGGGAAGGACTGAGGGTTGGGAACAGTGTAAGTGTGGAACTCCACTTTGAGCATCTGCATTTCTCTGGTGGCACCTTGCATCAGCTGTCACCAAGTCACCAAAGACTGGCAAATGACATTCTGTATATTTATGTATATGGAAAGCCCCAGCTGGATTCAAACAATTTTTCCTACCAAAGTGATGGGCTGAGAGCAGAGAACATTAAACCTGAGGGTTTAGTTCACAGTCCTGTGAAAAAAATCATTGTTTTTCTCAGTATCAGTCCAAAAATGCCTTCCGTGTCAGAAATGGTGCTGAGTTATGCAGGCAAGGCAGCTCAGCCCTGGCCAACAAATCTGCAGAGTAAAGACACAGATTTAGAAATATAAAGGGCTTATGCAAAGAAGCCAGACTGAAAGGTGGATTGAAATTCCCTTTTGACCCAGCACTCATCACACGCCTTCTAATCCCTTTGGAGTGTCAAGTGCCTCAGCCCTGGGAGCCGGAAAATGGTAGCTCATCCTCTGGGCACATTGGCACCCAATGGAGGTACAGCACTGGCCCTGCCACAGCCAACACCCTGCGCAGAGAAACAGCTTATACCAGCAAAAAAAGTTGTTTTGCTGGTAGAAATTAAACCACTTTGTTGAACAGATTACATTATAACAACAAAAAAGCCTTTTGATGGTAGGACTGAACTCACAGTAGGGATTTTGCTTTTGTAATTATTCTATGCCATGCCAGCAAAACTTTTTAAGCATAGACCAACTCCCTGCATTTTTATCTTTTCAGTTTAAAAGGTTACACAGAGGCAGAAGTTATGAAATGGGTTGGCACCTGGCATGGGGAACTGTCATAGCCCCCTAGAAAGCAATCTATCTTGCAATGGAGAAGGCTCCCTGGAGCAATTTCCCGAAGAAACCACAGTGATACACCAGCTCCAGAGGTGTGCAAGGGGGTTGGAACTCGTGGACCAACGGGTGTGCAGGTGTGCTCAGCTTGTAAATATTTTTTTGATGAAGAATTAAGTTGGGTTTGTTTTTTTTTAGAGTACCTATTTTGAGATGTTTGCATCTACTGTGTTAATAAATCTGGGAGGGTGGGGGGTGGGGGATATTAATTGTAGGGAAGAGATTCTGCAGTGATGAAATGGTGTGCATGTGCAGATCAAATCAAATTGTAATCCTTTGGGAAAATCTGACATTTAAGTGCTCCCTATGCTGGATCTGCCAATTCAATAGCATACATGCTTTTTATATATAATGTAATGCAAGAATAAGAAACTTAAGACACATTTAAAGAGGAAAGAAAAAAAAAGGGTGGAGCTCCCTGGCAACAGCTCTAATCCCTTTGAAGGCTCCGGCATTTGCTGAGTCAGGCACTCCCTCTCTATGCTGTAGTTTACAATCAGCCACTGAGTCACAGCAAGTTCCTGACTTCCCTCTTGGAACTACACTGTAATGAACTACAGTTGCATATTTTTAGCGATTGGATCCTTTTATTTAATCTCTGTGTTTTTGTTGCTGTTGCTCCATTATAAATAAATAAATACTGAATAAATAAATTAAAAGGAAACAAAAATAAAGGAGTTTTGAGCTCTTGCAGCTCTGAGTACAGCTGCAAGAGACTTGTACTCATAAATGTTGTCCTTGAGCCACAAAACACACTTCATTCTTTGTGAAGTCCTTGGAGCTGGAGAAGCATTTTGCGCCCTAGCCATGGGATCCCCACATGAAGCATCTGGAGGCAGGATTGCATTAGCAGAGCTCTCTGCCCTGCTGGATAGACCTTGCTCCCCAGCAGCAGACTAATTAGCCAGGGTGGAGCCCCATTCTGATATAAATCTGTGCTAGCCTGGATGTCTTTCTACAGTGCTTCCCAGTGCCACACAGACGTGGGGATGTGGCCTGGAGCCAGTCACCAATCCTGCCTTATTTCCTCATCCAAAAATTGAAGATGCAGTCTGCCTGCCAGCAGAAACTCCCATTGTGAAACTGAGTTTGCTGATATTTGCAAAGCATTTAAAGGTGTGTCTTAATGGGAAAAAGTGTGTCCGAATTCCAGGTAGGTCATAGGAGTAAACCCGTTTCTGATTTTAGCAGACAAAACAGCAGTGAGCAGCATTTCACATGCACAGAGTTGAGCTAGAATTGCTCTTTAATCAAGTTAGGTCAGGTTTCATTCCTGCCCCAGCCAATTATTTAAATCCCATCTACCCACAAAAGCCTCCAACCCTGCTGTGGTGGAGCTGTTGACTCACGTTGTCTCTCAAACAAGGGGTTACAGTGTACTGACCTGCAGTCATCACTGGCGTGGCTAGGGAGTAGCTCCATGGGAATGTGTCAGTGTATCCTCTGGCACGTTTGTGCTGCCATGGCACATGCCAAGCCCACAGACAGATCCCAGAGAAGTTCCCTGGGAAGAATTAACATAGTGGGTCAGGCAGAACCTGCTCCAGCCATCAGAGGACATACCACTAGAAACCTCAGGAGAGCATGATGCAGGTAAAGCCACTGAAGCACCTGGGTTACCCAAGAAGTATCACGATGCCCCTTAGGCTTGTCCAGTGCAAGGGGATTAGCTCTAGGCAATTCTCCATCAAAATACGCTCTGCGTTAACCCGAGCCAGGCAGCTGAAACCATGACCCCGTCTCTGCTTCGTGAGAACATTAGAGGGGAAATGCTGAGAAAATGCAATGTGACTGTTCAAGGAAGAATGATTTCCGTCTTTTCTTCAAAATGTTTCTTGAGTTTAATAGAAGCATCAACAAACTTAGCTATTAAGATCCCCTTTGCTCATCAGCAGTGTTTCTATCTCTAGGCAGAACTTGATATCTGCTTAACAGTGCAGAGCAAATTTATAGGACAGCTTAAGGTAGGAAATAATGAATTCCACTTCAGCAACTGATAGCACATAATTGTGTGTAGCTACAGTTTGTCACACTGAAATGCATGATAATATGTAAGCTCTGAGGTTCAGTTCTTATTTGCCTCTTATTGTTTAAAGAAATAGAAAAACTAGAAATATTAAAAAATGGAAACAAGTTCTATTAATTAAGTCACTTTCAGTTCAGTGAGATTCTCCATTACTTTTTAAAATGTACTCTTAACCTGTATTCCTTAAAATGTAATTTTGTGCTTTTTTCCCATTTTTCTCCCACATTCTTTCTGTATTTTTTCTTTTATTTCCATGTATATTGCATGAAAAGCATCCATTTCTTTCATCACATTATTTTCTACAACTTTTCATCAGTTCTTCAGCTTTGGAAACATTACAGACTGTCAAAAGAAAATGAAAAATATGTATGCTTAAAGAACCTCTAAACTTTAAACTTGTATGTCATGCCTTTTAATGATAGAAAAGCTTAAAGGAAGAGAGTGAAATTTATAAAAGCTAATATTTTTACCACCAGTTTTATATTTCAATTATAAACCCTTAAATATTAAAAAGCCCAGCATTTCATTTAAGGTTTTGAAGTATAAAAACACATATTTTCATTTTAAAAAATCTGAAGAAAAGCATTGGACTTAGTCTGAAAACAGTGATGTTTATTGCTGAGGGCATGGAAATTAAAAGCAGTCGTGTTTTCTGAGGAGCTGACTGTAAGGGGGCCATAATTTACACATAATTACTGGTTTGCACAATCGTTTAACCACTACTGAGATGAATATGTTTTTCTTCCTTCCCTCTTCCTGTGCAGAAGTAGTGTTCAGCACACTTCTTATGCATGAAATGTTCTTGTGCAAATCACTGCTTTCTGTGGTTTGTGATTCAATAGCAAACATTACTGTCGCAAACAAGGTCTGCATCTAGAGATAGCTCTGTATTTTTTGATAATATTTTTAGTTAGTAAGAATGTGCCATCAGCACATAATTACAGACATGCATGCTATGACAAACATGAAAATACGGTTGACTACAGTAAACCAGGAATATTTTAAATATGGGGTGTGTCTGCCTTTGTATAGTATGTACAGCCACACCAGACTCCTTTGCATCAATTCACACAGAAAATATCCAGCCAAGTATTGTGGGTGAGCCTATAAATAATATTGTTTCCCAAGGCTGAGAAGTATATGCTTCTTGGATAACTTTTGAAGAAATTGAGTCATGATTTTCAGAACTGGCAGACGTTTTGCTTGCTTTGTTAGTGCCCACTTTGAAAACGCAGGGTGTCCAGGAAGAGGTGAGCATCCCCACTCTGGGAACCAGCCCTCAGCTGAGGGACACGTCGGGTGCCAAGAAAAAGAGGGGCTCAAACTCACTACACATTGGAAGTTTGACCTTTATATCAAAGCTATTTTAAAAATAACAAGATTTTGTTTCAGCACTTGATGGTGGCATACCAGACACTCCAAATAGAATAAAGCCATATGTACTGGTATCAGGTTTTGTGTGCCCAGGGGAGAGTTACCGCCAGCCACGTATTCAGTGGCAGCTCTTCCTGCCACAGCCATAGCTCACCTTAACCATGATGGTCTGTTGACATTTATTTCAGTGTATGACCCACAGTGCTGCAACTAGTTTGAAAAATAATGACAGAATGTTTGCTCCCTCACAGATATCTTCAGCCTTGGCTCCAAACTCTTGCTTTCAAGGAAAGTGCAAGGTTTGAAATGGGCATGGGTTCTTGGGACTGGACCCACTCCTCCTTGGCAGTCTATGTTCTAGTCCTGAAATGACACCCAAAACCTGAACTTCACATTCAAAGCCACCTACACCTCCAAATTCACAGAGAAGGTAGTTTGCTTGGTCTACCCAGTCTTCATGGCTCAACAATCAACATTTTAATCACTCCTCCAACTTGCATTTATACAGGATTTCTAGAGAAAGGATGAGTTCTAAGCTGGGATGAAATAAATTCCCAATTTCTCCACAAGACAGAACACTATTCTCTCCCTGGCTCTGAAAAGCTGATTGTGGGTGAGCTGGTGCAACCCTCCCATTCTTCTCCAGCTGCCTGTGCCAAGGGCAGAGTACTGTGGTGGGTATTCACACAGGGCACTCCAGAGCATCTCCCTGCACGCAGGCTCGTGAGATAGGAGGGTGAGTGGCTATTCATAGAATCACAGAGTTATTGAGGTTGAAAAGGACCTTTAAGATCCTCGAGCCCAACTGTTAACCCAGCACTGCCAAGTCCTCCATTAAACCGTGTCCCTAAGCACCACAGCTGCATCTCTTTCAAATACCTCCAGGGATGGTGACTCCACCACTTCCCTGGGCAGCCTGTTCCAATGCTTGACCACCCTTTCAGTGAAGACATTTCTGTAAATATTAAATTGGGTACTCCTGTTGTTCAGCTTGAGGGCCTATCACTTTTTACCTGAGAGAAGTCAACCCTCACCTCACTACAACTTCCTCTCAGGGAGTTGTAGAGAGCAATAAGGTGTCCCTCGAGCTTCCTTTTCTCCAGGTTAAACAACACCAGATGCCTCAGCTTCTCCTCACAGGACTTGTGCTCCAGACCCTTCACCAGCTCCACTGCCCTTCTCTGGACTTGCTTCAGCACTTCAGTGTCTAAGTAGGTCCCCTTGTCATAGAAGGAGATCAGGTTGGTCCAGCAGGACCTGCCTATCATTAACACATGCGGCTGGGCCTGATCCCCTGGTTGTCCAGATCCTTGATGCTGGAAAGTCATAAGGAAAGTCTTGTGCAACCTTAATTCAGCCTCTTCTAATCTTCAATTACAAAATCACATACTGCATTTTCCTTGGGACCCTGCCTCATTCAGTTCACGGACTAGCTGGTGTTCACTTAATGAGCAACTATTCAATATTTTATTTTCTTCTCACTCAGTGTGTTGCCCTAGGCATGATTTACTAGATGTAATTCAAACCTAGCTGTGCAGCCAAAATTATTAATTTCAGTGCAGCTTTTTTTCCTTTGGTACTCATCCTCACAGCACTCCTGAGCGCTACACAAACAGTAAATACTATATTTTCATAATACCACAGTGAGGATGTTTTCATAATACCTCAGTGTGATTAAATGGGGAGCAGGGGTGGAATTATTCTCTGTGTTTCACAGGTGCATAGAAAAGGCAGAGAAATGCAGAGGAGACATTACAGTCCAAAGAATCAAAAATTTGTAACACTCTCTTGACAATTTGAGTCCTGACTTTTGAAAATTCTTAATATAATTCCAGTCGAGTCAATCTGTATCCATGAGTGCTCAGAGCTGGAGGAGATCTTCTAAGCCATAGACTAGTTCCCTCCTATCACAGGCAGCTTTTTAATAATCTTATCAAATTGGACTGAATAGGAATTGGGTTTCTTGAATTCCTATTAAAAAGCTGAGAACTCACTCCTCTGATAGTTAGAAACCATTTTCTAATTTTCAGCCTAAATTTATTCATAGCCAGATTGCACTCATTTGTTCTTAGGCCAACATTGTCCTTCACCTTAAATAGTTCCTCTCCCTCTCTGGCATTTGCCTCTGCTGATAAATTTAGAGCAATCACATCTTTTTCTCTCTCGGCATTTGTCTTGAGGAGCTAAATGAGCTACACTCCCTAAGCCGTCTCTCTCAAATTAAGCTGCCAGGTCCCCTGTTCATCCAAGGAACTGCTTTCCACGCCTGCTTCAGCTTGCACTTAGCTGCTCTGGGCATGGCTGACCAGGCTTGTGGGCAGCACCAGGCCTGCCTGTATTCACACAGAGGAGGGTCAACGGGTAAAAGGGTAACTGCTGGTAACCAAATGACTTAAAAGTATTTCTCTATCTGCCCTGGAAATGATGTGTCTCAGACTCAACCTGAGATTTCCACAGCTGCAGCACATCAGTAGCACCCCAATGACTGAAGTCTACCAGCACATGCCAATTGTGCTCCTTTCCAGTTTCCAACAGAAAGCCACAGCATTGGTTGAAAAAATGCATGCATTTTCTATCACTGAATTTCATCTCCCTCCTCTCCTCCCAGTCCTCTGGATCATCGCTGCATACCTCTGCTCCAGTATCCCAGTCCCAGCCTGGGTGGTGATGCCACCCACAAAGTGTCAGTGGCTGACTCCACTGGCAGACTAGTGAACATATACATGTACACACAGGTGTATACGAGGTTGCTTTTTGAACGTGTCTGCTCCTGAGAACAATTTTAAAGAACTCACCAGAAAAAAAAACTAAAACAGAGCAACTATTAGAAAATGACACAGATCAGCTATGAAAGCTCAGAACATTAGACATCCTGATTTGATATCTTTTGAAAAATTCCTGTATTCCATGGCTGTCAAATGTTGGTCACCTATTTGACATGAAATAAATTATATTTTGATTTCTGAGAAGATTACACTCCATTAAATGTAAGACTGCTTCAGTTATGACTTATATATGCACCTTTTGGGCATTCATGTGTTTTTCTTTGAGGTGTGAATTGATGTTTGCAAGGCCATTTGTAGTCATCTCTTTTCAGTCAAACATCTATCTTAGAATCACATGCTAAAATACCTGGTAAATAATGACGAGACAAATTGAACACAACTGGAGAAACATAATACAAATTTGACAGCAAAAGAGAATGCCTAGGCAAGGAATCCAAGGAGAATAAAAGCAAGGTAGTAAGTGTGTGACACTGTGACTTAGCTGAAATAAATCACTTCCAGTTGCACAGACTGCTTGTTTTTCTGGCTAAAAAAATCTGCATATTTCAAGTAGAATACAGCAAGGAGGAGGATGGTCCCTACCCACTGCCACCAGACCACAACCCAAACCTGTGGGAGTGGCCACAGCAGGTCATAGTGGAAGTCACTGAGCAGCTGATAACAGAAGACTGACAACCCTGAGACAATGTCAGATTTTTCGTCACCATCCTCTCCACAGATAATAGCCCTGGACAAGCTGAGGGGACCCAGAGGCGTATACTGTCAGATTTAGGCCACTTTATGGATGCTCTTGGGTGTATATTGCCTACAAAATGCTCCAGAGACTGGTGTAAGCAAGAAAAAATTTCCAAGCCAACAAATAATGGTGATTTCAGAATAACTTAGATAACCTCCAAGGTGTAGGAGGGATCAGATTTGAGCTGGAATGATCCAGCAAGGAAGTAAATAAACACTATGTCTCTCTGACCTCAGGAGGGCTCAGCCCAGATACATAGAAAAAGTTGCCAAATACCCTTTGGAGAGTCATAACCTAAATTCATGGAGACAAGGATAAAACAAGGAAGAGGTAATACATGAAGCTTTCTGTGAAAAGGGTGCATTGTCACATGTACTTGGGAAAAGAGAGAAGACTTTCTAGCATGCAGGGGAAGAAAAGCAACAGCCATAAGAGAGGCTTGGGCAGAGCAGAGGGCAGGAACAAATGTGTAGGTGTTGGTGAGAGATGAGGTGCAGGAAGGAGCAATGTTCATGCAGGCACTGCAGGTAGGAGGAGGCTAGACATGCACTGGAGCAGGGTACTGGAGAGGGGGAACCCTCCGCTTATGGCTCCTGCACTGCTCCCTGAGAGTAGCCCAGTCTTCATTGTCCAGTGGGCCTAATTTTGGTGCCTTTGCAAACACAAACCGAGCAGATCCAATGAGCTCCTTTAAAGCAGACAGTTCACTGGCACAAAGGCTTGCACCAGCTTCACTAGATCAGGTTTTCTAAACTGCTGCATCTGGACAGACAAGGTCTGGGGAGGTAAGGAGGGAAAACATTTGGTCCTGTGTTACTCCAGTGTGTCTGACAGAAGTGCATTTAGTCTCTTCCCAGTGAATAACACCTATTTTGGGAGCAGAAAAAAACCCAACTATCTGACAAAGTCACACTTCGTATGGCCCTTATTCTTCCCTGAGAAGTATCTTCAGCTGTGAATACATATATATACTCTAGTCAGCTGTCACGTCTGTAAACATACATTTACCTCCCATTAAGGGTTATTTGCCCCTTTTTCTGACCTTTCACCAGCTTTCCATACCCTGGCCATGTGGCACAGATGGTATAATCCTGTCAGGCTAAGGCAGGTGACAGTGCTGCTCAGTGTTTAGTAATCAGTGACTGTAATTAGCCAGACTGGACGCAGACTCAGATAATAGGGCAGTCAAACAGCTGCCAGTCATGAGGCTTTTCCTGTGGACTGCAGGAGATGGAAGAGACGATGATACAAAGAGGCCATGCATTTTTCCAGCACACTTTATACAGAACCAGTGATAATGCTATATATGGTGTTTTTATTAAAAAAAAAATTCCTTCCAGAGTGACCAGTAAAGAGTGTTTCATATCACAAGGAGCTTTTAGTTGGTTTTTAAGTCTGATGAAGGTGTCTGGAGAGTGTTCAGCACCACCAGAGCTTTTTCCTATTTGGAGACTATCTTGTCACACTTTCCTTACACAGATATGTTCACACACACACAAAACGTTCATGGATGAAGCACTCCAAGTTCCTGATCCCTAAAGCAATTCCTTTAACACAGGAAAGTGCTAAGCTGCTACTTGTTTACATTCACAGATCAGGATTTAGACAAATAAAATTAAACTTAGTTGTAGTGAAAATAAAGAGAAAAAAACTTAAGGAGATACTATTAAAAATGGGGAGGGTATTGAAACTACTGACTATAGGAAGTTATTAGAAGAAACTTTTTACTGGTTTTAGTACTTTTTAGAGATCTCAGAGATTGTCCTTTTTTCTGATCTTGTATCACACTACACATTTAGATGATATGTAAGCTGTGCATGCTGTATTTAAGAGAAGCAAGCAGTGTGCTGAACCAACCATATTTTCATGTGAGAGATGATTCACTGTCTCCTGGATGGTAGAAAATTCTCTGTCCTAAGCAGATGCTCATGCTTACAGTCTGTGAGGGTGAAAGAGGTTTTATTAGCAAAGAGGCAACCAGTCATCTCTTGCAGGGAAAGACTAGCATCCGTTGCCTAGGAGGGCTTTTTTTCCTTACTTCAATATTTCTTTCCTATTTTTAAACATGTGCCTATTATTGCAAAGACACTAATAATGAAATATATTTAATTTTTAAAAATGCACACATCATAATTAATCAACTTCTCCTCATCATTTACTGCATATAATCCAACAGCTTTTCTCCCTCTTCCCTTCCAAAATTGTGCTATTTATCTGTACAGAACAGATACCTTAATCTTTCGGGGGAAAAGCAGAGAATAATTTTAATTTCCATGCATTTATGAGAAGACATTCTTAAATAGGCTAGTGAAAGAGATATTGCATCTATAAATAAATTATTCCGAGGCGGGCAGTGGGATGGGGTTACACATCGCCATTGTGCGGGGAGGCTGCAAAGCCTGACCCGGGAGTGCAGCTGTTGTCTTTGTGCCGGGCACTCTGCCTCTGCCATTGTTCCCCTGATTACAACAGGCACGTCGGGGGCGCGGGGAGGGCAGGCGGGGGTGAAAGGATGGCTGTGCATTGATAACGCCTGGCACTATCACAGAGGGCAATGATAGGCTTCTCAGCTGCGGCGCTATCGGGGTGTGGGGCTCCGGAGCGTGTGTCCCCCCGCCTCCCCTCCCTGAATCAGCAATTTCAGGAGACGTGAATGTGTTCACCTCCTGCGTATGCCAGCTGGATCTTACCCAGACACACACACGGGATTGTATCAACAGATGGTGTAAAAGGGGACAAAAAGGACAGTATTTCCAAACTGAATATGTAATATCAAACAGGTGTGGAGGTAAGGGGATGGTAATGAACAAGGAACGCCGAGCTGCAGAGAAGGGTGTCTATGCTGCTAGCAGCAGAGAGGTGGGGAGGGAACTCCTTGCTCTTACCATGCGCCACTCAACAGGAGGGGGAAACGGCCGTGATCTCTCTGCCACTGCCATTGCCCCAGTAACACCTCAGCTGCTGCATGGCCTGGCCCCAGGGAGACGGCAGGGGTGATGTCCTTGCTGCCCTTTCATCCCCTGCGTCGTCTTGTTTCCAGCAGCACCTCCAAAAGCCCCACACAAAGGTGCTTGGCCTGTCAGCATCCTAAAAGCCGTGCTCACCCACTCCTCCAGCTAGGGCAGAGGCAGACCAGGAGGACAGGGAACCAATAGCAGAGGTGTTACCAGCTTCTGTTACCAGCCTGCCTGGAGCAAAAGGGAGAAATACCCCAGAATGGAAAAGCCTGAATCAGCTGGGCTAATCTAGGATGCTGCTGTCATCACAGATGCACTGGGGACACCTGAGCTGGGGTTACTGAGCATCAGCATGAAAGGCATCCATGTCACAGGAGGTGTTGTGTGGCCCATACGTTGCTACAACACTGTGATTGATTCCCATTTACCGCTGTGGACCTCCTGACAACGAGGATAGCTGCCACTGACCCCACCATCGACCTTTAGGGCTGCATAGCACACCTGGTGTCATGAGCCTGGCCATGGGATGGGATACACCTGCCCTGCACCCTTCAAGAGAAGCCTGCCAGGCACACAAAATGCAACTGGATTATTCCCCCCCAAAAGATGGCAAAGCAGCTGTGCTTGGCACCAGCTATGGAGTCCCTTATGGCCAAACTGCCTGTCTATTTGTATCCCAAGACATGTCAGAGAAAACACAGTATGGCTTTTTCCCCCCACTGTCTTGTGAACTGGGGTACACAACAGTTCACCACTGCTGTGTAGATTTTCCCCTTCCTAAAACTCAGAGGAAATCCTTCTCAGCAGATGCTGTCTGGTCACTCTGAGCTCCTCCTCAGCTGCTGAAAAGAAGTGCTCATCTCAAACCTACTTAATTTTTATATCCCTCTCTGGTTTTTCCCATTTATTTCCAATTACTGTGGGTCTTGCTATCTGTCAAGAATAGGATCACACATCTGTCTCACTGTTAAAACTGCTAACAGAGACCAGGAGTAAGGGATTTCTGACATGAAAGCCATGGCCACCCATGACAAGCAGGAGCAGAAAATAAGATGCCTGTTTCTGTGGGACTGGGACAGATTCACTGGATGCTGCTTTGAAACTTCAGTTGCTGTCAGTTAGGTACCTACAACAATACGATCTGAAAACAAGTTTACAAAGTAGCCATACACTAACTTGTATATTCCTACATTCTTTCTTTTGCTCATCCCGAGGTTGTAGTACCTTGTGTACAAATTCACCTTAGAGATATTAATGTATTTTACTTTGCAATTTGGTACACATTTGTTATATGTAGATGAGCTTCCTGCTCTTATCCCTTTCAAATTATTCTCTGCAGAACTGTGTTCAGCCAAAACTGAGAATTGCTATTTCCCCATCCTCTGTGATCTGTCAGCTGCATTCAACACAATTAGCTTTCTTGTGCATCATGCAATCCTGCCCTCATTTACCTGGCTTGGTCATTTCCTCTTCCCTAAATGGGTCAGTGAGAGGATCTTCCTGATTCCTCCTCCAGTTTTCCATGGAGGTACCTGCAGGTCCTCACCATGGCCCCATTCTCTTTTTCCAGGTTCACAATACCAGCCTCCACCACAAGCACACATATTTCAATCAGCTTTCTCCCAACAGACTCTTGTTTAGCATCTCTCTGTAATTCAGTAAAGTAATCAAATTTAAGTTACTGGAGAACCCACCTTAATCCTCTTTTCTTCTGATGTGGCTCCAAGAGTTGTAAGAAGATACTAATATACACAGGCTAACACCCAGTACACTGATCAATACTGTATCAGTCTTAACTTGTATTCTCTCACACATCTCTCCCTTGTCTGACATGTGAAGGTCTCTGTTTGTACATCACAGCTGGGGCCTCTGTCCCCCATTGTCTTAATTGTGGACTCAATGTGCTGCAGATATATAAATCATGGAAATTTAATCAGGCTTATTGCATCCTTCATCTGGCAGCAGAGACTGAAATGAAAGCTGTGGTGAAATAAAGGCTATTCCAAATGAGAAGGAATAGCAATGCTACATTATGCTCTTGAGAATTTTCCCAAGATACAGTGCCTCTGGGGACCCTCTCCCCCCCCACACACATGGGTGCAAACCCCAACTCATGCTCAGTTATTTCAAAAAAAGTTACAGTCAACAAATAAGACACAGGACCCAGGCTGACAAGCTGCAAGCAGTTTGTTTCCACAGAAGATGGGAAGGGGTAAAGCACATGAGATGGTCCTGGGGATGCTCACAATGTCTTTCAGAGGTGAAAAAAAACCCAACAGAGTGAGAACATGGAGCAGGTGAGCACCGGCAGGTGCATGGAGCAAATGGGCTGGGTTTCCGTCCTGCCCCACTGCCTACGTCCCTTCCTTTACAGGCTGCTGGGATTCCTGGCTCCTTACTGGTCCCTCCATGGTGCTGCTTTTCACATCCTTTGCTCACCCACTCCTTGCTGGTGGCATGGAAAGGAGAGTAGTGGAGTCTCTGCGTTCAGACCCACCCCAGTGAAAGACCAAGCATGAAACAGCAAAGTGCCACATCCACAGCCAGACCGACCAGTCAGGTCACAGTAAATACTACCACTGCAGTATTTAAGCAGACATGTGGGACAACTTGTTAGGTCATTTCCATTTGCTTATCAGATCCTGTAACAGGCGTTAAATTGTAACATCTTACGCTGATGAGAACCTGACTTATATACAGGCTATTCCCCAGTAGGAAACTGAGACTGGTAAACTGAGTCCACTCAGTATGGGGTATAGCTATAGGAAAACCAAACACGTATCCAAATTGTGATGGAAAGAATCTCATCTTGATAGAATTTGGGTGAAGTGTGATACACATTTGTTGTCCAAGGGACAGGGCACACTAAAGTTTTTCATCACTGTGTGTTGCCAGAGCCTCTATGATTAGCACCTATTGAAATCAATTAGTTTAATCACAGTAATATCCTCCAGGTCTGGATGGTTTTGTAAGACGAGCCCCAAAACCTTGTGTCTACATAACTGCCACTGGCTACACCCGAACAGATGCAGATGAATAAGTAAATACATTAAGCTGCTGAGGTAGACTAGGACAAACAGCACTCGGCACTGCTTAGTAACCACTCGGTGTTACTCATCTGCCAATGTGTTGACTGCTGTTTAAATTGTTATGTCCTGATTGACACTTGGAGCCAAGCAGTGTTCAGTCTTTGTTCCTTTGGTGAGCAAGGTATGAAACCTGAGTATCCGTGGTTTTCAAAATAGCATTTAAAAAAAAAGATGAAAGAGTTATTATAATACAGCAGAGTATAAAGTTGATGCTGGAAAATTATTTTAACTTCAAAATGCTCCTATGAGCATTGCTGTATGGGATGGAATATAACACAGACTCTAGCCAGTATTAATAAGTAAGGATGAAAGCAGATATTGTGCAAAAATTTGGGGGATTAAAAAAAAAAGCAGAATTAAGTACTAAATCAGAGCAGCAGAACTGTCAAATGTGTTAGACTATATTCACAGGCACTTGTGTGACATGCAGGCACAAAACATAAACATTTGTTTAGTTTGAGTAATTTTGCTTTTTAGAGTAAAAGGCTTTTTTTTTTTTCAGGAGGAGGAGGAGGGCTTTTATCTACAGTCTGGAATTTTAAAAGTCTTATATCCTGCAAGGACTGTTTGAAGCAGTTCCAGAAGTACTGCTTTTCATTAGCAAGTGCTGACTCAATGATCTGTAGAAGTATATTGAATTCATAAAAAAAATTAACGAAAATTATTTGGTTTTACTTCTAAAAGGTTACATAATTTCAGTTGGACTTCATCACTTAAATCACTACATACTATGTTTCAAATATGTTATCACTTGAAAGTCGAAATAACAAAGGCAAAACAAACCGGTTTGATTTCATTGAAGTCTTGGATAAAGAGCTCTTTTGATGACTTCAAGTAAAGCAATTCCCAAATGTAATTTCTCAGTAAATTTTAAAATTTCAAAGTTTTGTTTAAATTTGAGAAAAAGCAAAAATTAAGTAATAGTATTTCTGAAGAAACATAAATGTTGAACTTAGGCAAATGCTGATATAATTGTGCCCAGCAGCCCAGAGGTTTACTTCAAGTGAGCAAGTGTTTGTGTAGTTATATGTAGATGTAAGCTTGAACACATGTGATCTAAGTTTGGACATAAAGTCTAGAGGGCTGCCAGACCAGGGCAGTTTTTCAAGCTGCTCTAATACAAACCAGAGAAACAGTTATTGCTTTTCTGGAAAACAAGTGAGTCTATACCTATACTTTTTCCCACTCTTGTCAGTTGGGTAAAAAGGGCTAAAAAGACACTAAAAAGGTACTCTGGTTATACCTACACTGATAAATAGCATGCTTGAGCACATTAACTGGCCTTGAGGCTCTGCAGTATGGCTGGGTTCCATGCTCTTGGCCTTTCTCACCCACCTAAAGAGGATGGTGTGAGAAACAAGCATCTATCTGCATCAGCCTTATCAGATAGCAAGTAAAAGGTAGCATTTGTTTACATTTCATAGCAAATCACCGTGGTGTAGACATTACTCTTTATGCACTGTTTCAAAGCCTGTGATTATCAAGTTAGGAGGAGGGAGTTAAAATCGCGTCCACTCACCACAGGCTACAAGAGAGTTTGAAACCAGCAGTTACCTACTTCAGAGAGGTTTATTCATGTCATTTTCTTGCCCATGGCCCCCGTCTGTTTTCTGTTCAGCCAGCCTGCAGCAATAGTCCTCAGAAGCACAGATTCTTCCTTTCATTCTATGTTCATCCTGAGTTCTTAAGATTTAGCTTGTGTCAAGCATCGACATCTGAACACACAAGCTTATCCTACGTCATAAACTCTTCAGATTCAAGAAGTACCATCTGCTCTCACTAAAACTACCTAAACAACCCAGCTCCTCCACTGATAAATTCTTCTGGTGCTGCTACACATCACAGGAATGGTCTTACTCAGAGCAAAGGTCTACCTGGCCCGGGAGCCAATCCCTGACTAACCAACAGCAGATGCCTAGGGAAGGGTATGAGAACACACAGTGATGGCTTTCCCAGAAGATGTGTTTGGGATCTCCTGCGCCAACACTAATGTCTTAGTGTTTAATTTTTCACAATGGGATCTTCTTCCATGGATTTTTTTGTGTAGTTTTTTAGCCTCTGCTAACTCACAGCACACATAACATACACCAACACATTGCACACCTAAATACGTACTGCATAAGGAAAAACGTAAGGTAGTAAGAACTGCTTCCATGCTGGGCTCACAGACACCTAGATCTTGATGGAAAGAGGTGAGGAAGCAGGAGTCTACCTATTATTTTCTTTAAGAAAGACCTGTAAGTCACTCTTCATGTGAAGGCATTTCCATACTTTTCCTTTCTCTGAACTTTCTCCAGTTCTCTACTACATTTTTTTAAGAAGAGGGGACATGAATTCTGTAGGGATTTATGCAGTTTCTTTTGTTCTCTATTTCTTTTCTAATAATTTCTAACATTCAATTTACGTTTTTATTGCTGCTGAGCATTAAATTGGTGGTTTTGTAAGAACTAGTCATTAAAATTCTGAGATCTCATTCCTAAGTGGTAACATTCAAGTCAGAGCCCAACACTCTACATGGAGAGTTCAGATTGCTTTTTTTGTGGGTATCACTTATATTTATCTATATTGAAGTGGTGATACCAAAATTTGCAACAGAGTCAAAAATTCAATTTCTGTAGTAAAATAAATATTTTCAAAAATATAAAAACTGGCTCTTATTAAGAAATACTCATTTGAATCTATTTCACTGAAGAATTTTTCAACAATGACATGATGACAGTGTAGCATAAAGAGACCTCTACGCATCATTTTAAACCACTTTGTTTGAGCAATATCACTATTTCAATATTCTGAGTCATCATGCTATCTTAGAGCCACACTTCCTTGAGACAAGGGAATGGAAGAAAATTCCACCTTTCATTAACAAAAATCAAGTACATTTCAAGCTGTCATGTGTATAAAAGTTAAAGCTTAAAAATGTGATACAATTGCATGGTCAAAAACAACAGTAAACAGATTAAAAGAACTTAAATTTTTTTTCATCTTTACATCCTTTCAAAACCTATTTCATGCTTTGTGAAGCTTAGTTTTTAATTGGATAACAGAATTACGATGGTGAACAAAGGACACATGTATAGGTACTATCAATCAAATTTATTTACGATGGCAATGTGTGCTATATTTCTGAACTAGCCTAGAGTTAATCCAGTTGGTCTGTGGTTTTTTTTAAGAAATCTGGAAATGCTGTCAAATTAATCATATTATCAAGATCACACTAGTTTTTGAGGACGAAAACATTTAATACATTCAAGAAAATACCAAACCGATTTAATAGCAAGGAATGTGGTGGTAAAGACTCT
>WEIT01002496.1:21724-33774 GCA_013389985.1 Dryoscopus gambensis | reverse complement strand
ATGACACCTGTAGTCCCTAGTCTAAGAAACATTAGAAGTATATTAAAAAAAAAATCACTGCGGCAACATGTGAGTTTGAAGGAACTCCAGAATATGCTGTGGCTTGTTACAGACTCCTCCTGAGGGCACAGCTCAAGATTTTGAACAACCCAGGTCCAGCTCTTCAAAAGAAGGAAGGAACTAAAACCAAGTCTCCCATACTGGGGGTGAAGGCTGAAGTCATTGGGATTTAGGGTAAAACCCTTATCTTCCAGAAGCTTTGTGAACTTCTGTTCCTTGTTTTCATTATACGTGGTCAAAAAGTAAATAGTACGATTGAGGGTAAAGGGATGACAAGCTGTACACAAGCCTGGAGCTCTAGCAGGAATGAAAGCAGATGGTGTTGTGGGATTCCTCAGTATGTCTGCAACCAGCAAACAAAAAGGACATGCTAATTCCAGTCTCCTCAGCACTCACTAGGCCACACCTGGAATATTGTGGCCAGTCTTGGTCCTCTCAGCAAAAAAGATGTACTAAAAAATTTGAGATAGTCTAGCAAAGCGTCATCAAGCTGATCAGAGGACTGGGGAACATGACAGATGAAGAAAGCTTGAAATAATTGGGTTGCTTCAGCATGAAGAAGAGACAGCTGGGGGTTGAACACCATTTTTTAACACTTAAATGGTTGTTACAGAGATGATGGAGATTCTTTTTGGCAAGATGCCCAGTGCCACAACGAAAAAGGCTGCTTCAGGGGAAACCCACTTCACTTTAAGAAGAAATTCTTCACCCTGAGAGCAACTGAACTTTGATCAGATTACCCACAGAAGTGGGGAACTCACTGGCCTTGACAGACCTGTGATCATCTCATCTAAGGTCCTGCTTTCAATAAGAGCCTGGGGTAGATAATCTCCAGAGCTCCTTTCCACCCCAGGTTTTTCTATATGATTCCATGACTATCAAGGATTTGTTCTGACTAGAAAACAAAAAGCAAACAAAAATACTCAGTACTGCTAGAAATACATAATTTTCAGTTAGAACTCCAGACAGAAAAACAGATTTGCCATGTAGTTTTAGTTAAATTTCATCAATGCCTTCTGTTTCCATTCACCTTCCCTGAGGGCTTTCTAAGATACCGCTATAAATTTTGTCAGTAAATACACAAAAAATTTGCTGATTTTTGATGTCTTGTATGTTACACCTTGAACTGTTGATAGACATTTATTCAATGCAGTCCTATTTATGTACAAACCATATATATTATATGCTGTTTCCTTGAACACCGTAGGAAGAAAACAGCAGGAGACAGTTTCCTTACTCACAGTTTCAATCACCTCTTTCTCAGGGTCACATTGCAAGCAGACCTCGGGCTGACGGGCTTCGTTGCTCCCTTTTCTAAGCATGTCTGCAGTGCTCTGACTCTTGCACAAATTCACACAACCACAATAAAATTGATCTCACTATTTTCAGAACACCAAAAAAGTTCCTCAGATAGTCTAGCTAAGGCTTTACCATGACTAGCACTCTGCCTGCTCTGGAGAGAACAGTTGAGGATGGGAAACTATTGCTAACTAAAAAGAAATTTAAATATTATGTTTCAGTGTGCTTGCACAGCAGGGCTGAAACAGCTGCAGAGTGATGGGGTACAAATGCAAAACTACATACTTGTATCCTTCTAAAACACTTACCTAACCAATTCATGACACCATGTAAAGAACTCTATTCTACATTAATTACAAAATAAATAACTTACTGAGTTCTACTGGTAACCAAAACCAGATTCATCTTCCATTTGCAATGTTTCAACAGTCAGCTCACAGGAAAGACTTTTTGGACTAATTCAGCTCATTTACTGCTCGTGAATATGTTGGGTGAACACACAGGGATATGCTTTGATGAAAACAACGAATCAGTACCAGGAAATTCTACAGGCGAAAAACAGGAAATAAAGAAAATGGCACAGCCATGCTTCCTTGTAAACTGCTTCACTTTGATTCATGCCAACATGACAGATGTATGCTTCATTAATGATAAAAAAATTGGTTATACATGTTGAAAAAAAAAGTGAACAATTTTTACAAGACTGAAGGCTGTATTTTCAACTCTAAAGGAAATCATAGCAGATAAAAAGAGTATGAAGCAGGAGAGAAGCACTACCATTGTGTGCAACACTATCCAGGGCAAACCCAAATATTCTGGTTATCACAGCAAGGTATCACCTTGCTGTCCCCTTCTAATAAGGTTGCCTTGAAAAACTTATTATCTAATGAAGGCCCTTGTAAAGTATCTCTCATAAAAGGCTTGCGATCAGAAATATGAAAAACAAAATCTTCTCCATGCTTCAAAAACAGCAAGGAGAGAGCATGCTTTTGTTCAGCTCCTGCTGTAATTCTCTCAATAGTAATGCCATTGCTGACAACTCTGACGTCCTTACTTAAAAAGGATGTTTGAAAACTTGAAAGAAACTACAAGAAAAACTGGTGATACAAAAATCTTGCCTTACAGTTAGAAACTAAGGTGCCTCAATGAGATTTGCTTAACAACTAAAGAGGGCTGAGATGCCTCAATCCCAGCCTTTAAGTATTTTCATTGAATACTGTCCAGTGCTACAGGCTTTTTTAGTCCAGCAAAGATTGAACAAGTTAAGTCAAAGCTAAATTCAGACCACAAATAGAACACTTCACATGAACAGTGAGTGTTGGTATACAAGTGGTGGACTCTTTGTTCTCTGAACTCTTTAAGTATGAATGAGAAATCTTTCTAATGAAGTTCACCTTGGCCTTGAAGCAAGACATACAGTACAATGCTCTGCGGTCAGTGCTAAGGCTGGACTGGATTACATCACCAAAATGATTGAGCTCTTCTTCTCTTGAAGTCTATGCAGCAATTACACTGAAACATGCTTGTAATTTACTCTAAGCACATTTTGTAAATAATTCTTAGTGTTACTACACCCTTACTGACCTACTGAAAGTTATTTTCATGTAAATGGGCTACTTTTGTAGAGAACATTTTGACTACTATCCTAGGACTCACATATTTAGGAATTAAAATTTAACTGGGACATAGGAAAATTCACATACAGCAATTCAATGGCTGATTTGATCAGTGCTAACTGCTGAGGTCCTACAGAGACTAAAAAGTATTCAACTAATTCTCCAGTGTCCTATTTGCCTGAAGCCTCAGCTGCTTTTTATGGGAGCTAAGAATCTCTAATATTCTACCAGTGTTTAGCTATTACATATATTGGTTTATGAGGCTGAGCAAAGAACAAGCCTTGTTTATTAACCTTTCACTAAACCCTTCACAAACTCAAACCCTGGTGAGAAAATAAAAACAAAAACACACGAGTGTTATCAGGAAATGTATATATTTATTACTTTCCAATTTCCGCAGCCCTTGGTAACCACTGAATTTTCATTATTTTCATTGATTTGATCACCTTCTTTTAGTTCAGAACACGGATAAGCTGAAAAGTGAAGAGCCAAAATAAAATTCCCTTTCATAAAGCTTTTGTCTCTGTACAGCATTCACCAGCATAATTATGCGCCTATAGTTCTGATGGTATAACTCCCCATGTGGACGCTTGAATTCTACAGGCATTCATGCAAGATTAAAAAGCATCCACAAGGCATAATTACACCACTTTAGTCTCTGGTAAATTTCCTCTTATAAAGACGACCTTTCAGTGTTGGAAAAAAGAAAGGTTATTTGGGAGGAAAGACAGAAAGGAAAAGCCCTTGGATTTCCTAATGTAGAAATTTTATGAGGTTTTCTGCCTTTAGTTACAACCTACTATATAAGTAGGCACAAAAAAAAATATATTACCACTGTGAAAACAAAGGTTCCTTGGATGATTCATTTTGACTGACCACCAGTCAAAGCACACTGACCTGAAATGATATCACAATTACTCAAAGTCATTTACCAAGGTTTGGGAATTTTTGAAGATCTAGGTAACCTTCCCTTTTAATATCATGGGTACAGTTGACTTGTGGCATACGTGTTCCTCAGCTTCTGTAAGTTATACTTAAGCAGGAAGTTTTGTGCCACTGCATAAAAATAGATCTGAGGTCTCAATGCCATACTGAGAAAAGAAATGACAAAATTACAGTAGGTTTTGTACGCCCTGTATAAAAGATGAAGGCAATAATTCTGCTTTTTCCTTAGTTCTTTCACCTTGTAGCTACGCGGTTAGAAAGCATGACTTCCAGTGCTCAGTTAGATAAAACTTACAAAAAAGCTAAACATATGAAAGTAGAGGAGTTGATGGTTAAGGCATTCAAGCAATCATAATTCTTTTATGTAAAACTGGGCATAAATGGTTAAAAAATTAGAGTACACTGAAATAAACTAAATTTAACTCCACATTTCCCTCAGGTTCTCATTATAGAAGTAAATTAAGGTTGTCTGAATGGCTTTTAACTGCGTGTTTTCTTCTTTTAATATATTTCATTTTATTGAAGTACAATATTTTTCCTACATTTTCTAGGTTTCAACTCTTATTTTTTATAGCTAATGGACTTCAAAAATATTTTAACATTAATATTCTAATACATTTAGCTTTTGCATAGTTTCTTGGCAAAGATTTTTCTTAGACTTCTTTACAATTATTAAAAATGTTATAAATGAGCATTAAGAAATAATCACATGGATAATATGATTTAGTAACTAAAATATATGGGGAAAAATCAGCATATTGCTTTTCAAAGTCTTTGTATCGTCATAATTTTATGAACGTTCAAAAGTCATGAAGCTTAACATTGATTTACAATTGATCATTAGGTCAGAGATCTAAATTAATATGAGAGGACTCAAGATTTCTCGTTTCTGAGTCCCAGCTAGAGCTAGGCATATTTAGAAGGAGGAAGATAAGTGAAAGCTTCAGTAGAGTCACTCTGTACTATTCAGAAATATAACTTAGTAGGTTAAAAACCAAACAAAAAGCGAGGGGTAGGGAAGGCAGCTGGGACATGACTAAAACCAGCCAAGTGCTCAGAGAGCCTTCATTTGCTGTATGACAGAGCCATGTTGAATTCTGCACTGCGTCCAGGCCTGCCCCTTTTCCCTCCCAGAGGGACAGCCTCATCGCGGGACCAGTCTCATCATTCCATGGATGACGGAGCATTTCCTAAAAGATACCGCATGCCCTCAGCAAATGGGAAGGAGAGCATCCTACCCTCAAGCAGGCCAGCTGCTCCTGACTAGCTAAACTCTGATATCACAGTGGCCGGCCTGGAGCTGTTGACCCCACCTTGGCTCCTGGATATATCATCATAATTAGTCACAATTATATGGTTAATGTATTTTTTAATTTTAATCTGTGTTTCTTCAGCTCTAGACTGATTAATTTTAGTTCTATGGTAAATCTGAAGAGTCTGCACTGGTAATTTCTGAGATAATTCCATATTAATTAAAGCAGCAAATTTTGTACAGAATCTGTTGAAAATAATTTTACTGAAACAGTGGGTGGCTGTGTAAAATTAGTGAGCATCCATCTTACACTCAAAGAGAAAATAAGGTCAAGTACAAGAGAATGTATTTTCACATGTAAGTCAGATAGGTTGCCTTTGGTTTTCGTACAGCACAGGTCCTGTGGCTCAGAAGGGGAACCTGTTCCTCTACTACCTTTTAGAGTTTAATAAGTAAACTTCAATAAATCTTCTTGTAGCAACAGAAAGCACTTTTTTAATAGCCTGCTGAGGTACAAACATATACTCCTGCTGTTTAACTTGCTATGGTGGTCTGTACACCCCTCCAGGAGGGCAGACCTAGCTACAGACACATACTTGCTTCTTCCTGCTGCATCAGGGGTACCTACAGGATTCAATGAATGCTATTCCAAAGCCTCCTTGCCCAAAAATTTCCAGAGTTTCCTTGGGTCTCCTACGTCGTCTCCTACGTCATCTCCTACATACAGCCACACTAGAGTTTGCAATCCTTCAGAACAGATTATTCTATCACTGGAAGCACCATGCAGTTATTCCTAGCACAATTCAGTTCCATGAGCTTCTGGACACCTAGCAAATGATCACTGAAATAATTCCTTAAAATTTCAATGTGCCTCCGACACCACAATATTCAGGTACATAAATATAGGCTGAACATTTGTGCAATTAGTAGAGATGTCTCATGCATTCTGTAAAGCAGAACCCAAACTTACTTCCAGAGCTGTGAACAACACCTTCATGTTTGGTAAGCAGCAGCAGCACAGAAAAGAAGATAAGAAAATACTGTGCTCTGGCCATAGTAGCACACACTGCTGCACAAACCCTTCTTCTGCTCACAGCACATAGGGAAAACTAGCACTAAAATTTTAGCACTCTCAGAATTTTGGTTTATATTCTAGTAATGTGCCTAAATTAACCAGTCATAATATAAGGACTGTCAAAAACGTTATCTGATATGGGAGTGCACCAGCAACAACATGAGCTTTAAAAGCTTAAAAGCCATTCTGAGAATTAAACAAAGATCGACAGTATCTCTATTTTGTAGTGCCAACTTTTTGAACACTTTGCATTTGTCAAGAAACATATGACGGTGCTGGCAGCATTTCCCAGTTAGCACTGGTCCCCTTTGTGAAAGCCACTGCCTAAACAAAGAACTAGATATGGTCTCATCGCCAACAAATTTGAAGTGTCTCTGCTCCACTGGTGAATTATTGCTACCCTGTAGTGGACGTGGAAAGTGTGCAGGATTCTGCAGCACACACAAAATAAGCTCTTCACAGGTTTTTTTGGCTGTTCACATGAGCCGTTCTATCACTTTTCAGCAACTCCAGCTCACATTATATCTACAGACTTACAGTAAGATGAGATAGTCACAGTATTTAAACCTTCAAACAATCTACGCTGCAAATCTGCCAGCCTCCTGTTCCTCAGAACGTTTCATCTCAGCTAAAAATTATCAGTTCAGAGGGATAAGAGCACAGAGGTATACAGATGACTGTAATGCATTCCACCAGACAGCCTTTATGAATTTTTTAGCTGAACTTTCCTCTGTCCTTGTTGTTCCTGCCAACCACATGCAGAACATTTTAGAGACAACAGCAATTCCTTGGAGGTTTACATGCACTATTCAATTCCCAACAATAAAAAATAAAAGAAAATCCTTTTTCTAAACTGAGTTTCATCTTATATTTCCCTTCCTCCTAAATTATAACTAGCATCCAGTACTTGCACTGCATAGCTGAGAAGCTAGCAGAAATTGCCACATTCAATTAGCACAGTAAAAGTAGCAAACTAGAAATAGGATTCCATTCACTTTAATTCACCAGTTGGTTGCCATAAATACTCGTCTGTAAAACATGGAATTCTGAATACTCTAGACATTATTTTCCTTTCATGAAGATGTTTGTTTACTTTGGCAGTGATTCTCTTGGGAGAAACTCTAATGATTTCCACTACCAAAAAAATCCCAAAACTAAAAAGAAACAGAAACTGCCACTAGCAAGCAAGAAAATATTAGTCTAGTGTGCTGGTTAAACTCCAGGGCACAAAGGAGAAAAAACAGAGTAGATCACTGCTTTGCATTCTTGTGACCAGAACCTATATCCTTCAAGTTTAGCAGGCTTTCGTGATGGAAGTTGGGCTTTGAAAAAAGCAAGTAAGATGCCCATCTCCTGTGAATTTTAAGATTTTTAGCTTTAAAAACAAACAAACATGGGAGTGTGAAGAAGAGAACAAAGCAAACTATTTCAACTGCTGGTGTTAATTTTTCCCATTGCTTTTCATTTCATTTCAACACACAGTGATCTAAGAAAGGTTTTTTTACCCAGTTTTGTTATATCTGGATAATTAATATTTTTTCTTTTAATGAGAAAAACCACCAGGAGAAAAGGTGAGCTACTGTGACTCAATAGGCTGCTCACTGCTGAAAAAGACTTACCTACCTCCTTCCTAAGGGTGCAAGACTATAATTTTCAGAGTTTAAAAAAATCAAGAATAGAAAAACAGTGAATGAAGCACATTGATATAAATCTTCACACTTCTTTTTTTTCTGTGAAACGTCAAACCTCATCATCTGCCTTTCTGTATGAATAACCTGCAGTCCCAGACTGTTTACCATGTTTCCATGGGAGGAAAACGTCATTAACAGAAAATCAACTTTAAGGTTAAGAGGAAGCAGCTCTAGCAAAAGTATGTGAATCGTGTATTTTGTTACCAGTTAGAACAATGTGCTGTTCCTGGAATGCATTTGCAAGCCCATTTCAAAGTTTAAGCTAAGCAACAAAGCAGTCACATGTCACAGACCACAGGACAGCAGACTGTGTACGTCCCTAAACAGCCTGATCACAGGCAGGATCGAGCAGAACTTTAGCAGATCCCTTGCAAGCACTGCAGGACAGACACAGCTACCTAAATACAGAGGGCTAACAAAGAGCCAAGGAAAACGAGTAGATATGGAAAGTGAGAAGGAGCGGTAAAACAGCAAAGAGAAAATGAGAAACTGATTTTAATTTTTTTTGGTAGCTACAGAGCTTTGGAAAAGGGGTTAAATGGAGTAGTAAATCACTACAAATGGTGAAAGGCCTGTAAATATTGTGGGCCGTGGAAAGAACAATCTGTTGCATTACAAGCAGGCAATGAGTCTCTACTGTGCTGTGCCAATCCACAAAAGGTTTTTTGAAGTCAATACTATCTGTAACATTTACTTTTATCTGTAACATGCAAAAAAATCACCAAAAAAGCTGTTTTTAGTATTGGAATGAAAGCAAAGATACTTCTCATGTGTAAATCTAATTGCAGCCCATATTCAAAATCACAGCCATGGTGATTTTCCAACTAGCTAATAGAAGGGAAAATGCAGATGCTACCACTAGTCAGAGCTATTTTCCTTTGTGTGCATTAGGTTCCTGATATTCTTGTGTTCATTTTCATTTACAAAATAAGGAAGCAGTGAAGTAGCTCTGTGTACATATAAAGTCTACACACTATATCTAAATTTTTATCAGTTTCATGGTTTATTGTGTGTTCACAAAAACTGTAACACTCGTTAAGTGGTATTTGATCATGAAAAGAACAGACTCTTTAAAGAAGCTAAACCCACAGACCACTCTGAAGTGCACAGCATCTCAGTACAATCCCATTCAGTTCTTAGAACCGCTAAAGGTTTTATTGTTCAAGCAAAAGAAAGAACAGTGGACCAAAATCCCTTCTCATATAATAATATCCTGTTCCTAACACTGGCCAGTAGCAGATGTTATTCTCGTGGGTTTAAAAAAGGAAAGAACTTAAGCTGTGCATGGCAATTTCTAGAAGTGATGATAACCACTGAGGGGCAAAACTCAAAAGCCACTACCTTGATGATCCCTTTCATGTCACCCAAATGGCAGCCAGAAGAGCTGCTCTATAATCCTTATTTTCTCTTTATATAGTTACAGCTATTTTATATAGTTTAATGTGATTTGTCCTTATACTTTCTATTCTATAGCACCTCTGGGTAAACTTGCCACAAAAAATTTAGCACCCACTGGAAGATGCAGAACACCAGACAAATAAGATGATCGTTGTCTTTCAGGCATCAACAAACCCAGGACAGCTATCAGCCCCAGCTCTACCACAGGCCTCCCAGGTGAAGTCAATGTCTGGAATGAATACACAGAAGTAGGTTGATTAATGGCTGCAAAAACCGTAACTTACGTATATTTGGTTCTACTATACTGACAGCTTGTTTTGCAACATCTGTTTTTCCAATTTACATATTATGTACAGTGATACTGCATATGGCTTGGCATTTGTAATGTTTGTCATCTAGTCTAAGGAACTCATCCCAGCTCCATGACTCTCCAGCTTCTTCAAGTCACTCAGATGAGGCGTGGCTCTGCCAGCATGCTCTCCTCTTCAGGCAGTCTTGCTTCGGTAACAATCAGGGAACATGGAGTCCAAGCCTCTCAGTACACCCTAAGGTCTGGAAAGGCAAATTTAGGGAGTTCCTGTGTTGCAAATAGGTGATACCTGAAGGAAGCATAATACAAGCTTAGCTTGTTCTTACACATTTGTTTAGGCATTTTTTTTCAGACACTATTACCTTCCAAGTAGTCTGTCCAAAAAAGCTCTCAAGCCTTCCCTAGAAAGGGAGAGCTAAGATAAAAGGAAGGAATCAAGGGATTACAAGGGAGAGAAAAACATTACCACAAGAGGGTTTGAAGGCCAAATGGTCAAAAATTGAGAAACTGGAGACTGGAGAGAGAAAACAAACTGCCAAGGGCAGGCCTCAGCACTTCTCAAAGGCACCAAGGAGCCAGATAAGAGACTTGATTTGATAGAGGAGAAGCCAGAACCTGTGGCCTCAGCACACACCAAGGGGTCATGTACCTGAGGCAGAAGAGCCTGCAGGATGCTTGGTTTGACTTGGTACAACTGTTCTTGCTTGTATTAGAGTCAAGTAGTGTATGCCACAAAACCAGGGACCACCAAAGACCTACAGGATTCTGCAGCAAGAAAGCCACAACCTTTCCTCATTATCAGCAGAGAGAGAGAGCAGGTTTCTCTCCCTAAAAGTACCTTAGTTAGGGGATGAATGATCCTTTGTTAGCACCTGTCTTGTATTTGTTGAACATTAGGCAGCTAATGCAGAGTGGACACTTACTTTTTACATGGTTAAAAATAGATGATCTTCACTCCGCAAAAGTTGTTTTAACAAACACACACGATTGGGGTGAGTGGCTACCATGCCAGAGATAAGCTGTCGTGAAGGATGTGAACACTCTTGTCTTTCAGTCCATTTAAAAAACCTCGCATACACCAAGAAAGCTGTTTTGAAGGAAGAATTTCCAGAATTTGGGCTTGATTTAAAGGTGAGGGATAGAGAAGCTGACTGCTTACAAAAAAACCTCCTTCAACTGAATGAGTTCCTACAGACTCTGTGGAAATAGGCAACTGGTTACAGAAGAGTGCAGTGCAGCACTGCTTCCACCCTTGCTAGACATTGCCTGAGAACGCCTCAGGTAGAGGACAGCTTCTGTTCAGGCTTGCACACAACTCAATGTCAGGTGTATGACAGGAACATAAAGGGAAGCCAGATGCTACCAGTTCTGCAGCTCACAAAACCAGTGTTTATTAGGACTGTGCTGTGAAGCAATTCACTCTTCAGAGAGAAACCATACTCGGCCTGCAACATTTATTCACTGTGTGATCATCTGTAAGGCCTTGGTCTGCAATTGGGATTTTTTAGCCCTGGTAAGACTGCAGAGTTCTTGAAACAAATGCCAATGCAATGAATAATTCTGGACTGCTAATCCATGCTAAAGCAAAGGTAAACACATATCAATTATTCTTCTATGCTGCAAATGCATTTTCATATTAATCCTGCAAGATGGCATGGATTCCCCAATATATACCCACAAAGCTTCACAACCCCATCAGAGATGAGTGCAAATGCTGAAACGATTTTTTTCCCCTCTATGTTTTATAAGCATAGAGAAAACAGAGAGATTTAAGAAATAAGAATTTTTACACTGGGTCAGACCAAAGGTCCACGGAGCAGGTGGAATGAAGCCATCCAGTCGCCGATAGTGGGCATGGATGGATGCCTAGAGAACAGTTCAATAGGTCAAGTACATAATGACACTTTCCCCATGTACTCATACATTCAACAGCCATGTATGAATTCTTTCACGGCTGAGCTACAGCCTTCCCAGAGCACAAAGAGAGGCCGCTTCTTTTAGTCTTTTCAGGGACATATACATCTACATCAATGTTACATGTGTACGTGCCAAACTTGTTTCCATTGAACGGCTGCCAAGAACTGTGCTTCCACTTTACGGAAAGGGTAAGCACACCTTTGATACTGGAATACCTCAGAGGGCACCACCCCGTGCCACCACACCCCAGCACGGGTTCCGCCCGAGCTCCCGCGGGTCTCTGAGATGCCCAACAAACCAGGTTTGCCGACAGGCCCTGGGTGCGTGGCGAGGAAGGGGTGAGGAGCCCAGCTTCCCGCGGGACCTCTGGCGCGCTGCCGTATCCCAGCGGGAACAGGGCGCGCCGGGGATCCGAGCTCGGGTGGGCGGGGCCCGGCGCGGGGTTGGGCGGGGCCTTGACACCCGGCCCGTCTCGTGCCGCCGCGCT
>WEIT01002496.1:1429-12052 GCA_013389985.1 Dryoscopus gambensis | reverse complement strand
CTCACCTTGTTCTCTGAGTTAAAATGAATATGTTCTCACCTAAGATCCATCCAAAAGTACCTTTGCTATATGTGCTGATGTATTTGCATTTAATTACTCAAGACTGTGTACATATTTCTAGATGTGGGGCAGGGGTGTGAGAAACCCAAAACTTGAATAACAACCTCCCTTTCAAATGTCTAAATGTCCCTTTAGTTATTTCATTGAAACTATTAGTATTTAAATTTTCTAGAATTGCCTTGAAAGTCAAGATTTCCAAGACTTCAGTCATCTCCGTAGTCTGGTGTCTGGGTGTTTCCAGGTTATGAATACACATTCTTGACCTGAAGTACTCCAGTACTGGGATTTTTTGTTCATTTTAAAATGCTTATGTAGCTGGGAAGTAGGTGTGTCTTTGCCATAGGACCTGTTCTTGGTGCATTTTATGCTTCATTTAGTTAGCTTACGTAGCTGATTGTGTCATTTTAACTTCAAACATTTTGTTGTCCAGTTGACCGTTCACAGATGTCTACCAGACATCTTTAGTTCATCCTTACCACTAATGACTCTGTGAAAAGTAACCAGGCAACTTTGAATGTCTGCTTTAAGCCTTCTTCCTAGCTTTTTATAGAGCTAAAATTGTAGTTTCAGTAGGTTTTCATATTAAGTTTCTCGTTTACACTGAAATGGTTTCAAAAAGGGGCTTATGATAATACTATATCCTCATAAAGTGAGAATGACTTGAAGTTTAGATGTTAGCAGAGATATTTTAGAATATGTATGTAGGAATTGTTAGGTTATTACTGCTAACATTAACACTGAATACTATATTCAGGTACTTTTTAAAGTGTGGATACTTTATTACTAAATCCGTTGTCTCTTTTTAGAAAGTCTTAAAGCACAATTTTATTTGGGTCAGGTTTAAGGTGAAAACAGTGGAACTTGGTGAAAACAATGGAGCTTGTTAACATTTTAGTTTGGGAAGCAATTTTAAAAAGTTTCTTTAATTTAGCTTTTAGCAAACTCAGTTCATCAGGGTGAAAGTTAGAGTTCCTTTTTTCTGCCAAGAAAGATCATACTTGAAATGGCTATAAGCTTTATGAATTTCGTCTTCAGCTCCCATCTCATGGCACTACATTTCTTTAGAATATGAAGAGACGTGTAAAGATCATATCTTAAAGTTACTACCATTTACAAGTTTTAATACCTATGTTAGCATTCTAGTTTTTTACTTCAAGTAGTCCTCCAAATCAGTAGTTTAAAGCACGTGTTCAAAATTCAAAGGTGTCAAACTTCTCAACTATGAATCTAGTGTTTGTGGTTAAAAATTAACAAAACTATTCACCCCTCGATAGCTTCAGTCCTTGTATTTGCTTTATGCATAAGTGACAATATATAAGCTTAGAGATGTGACTGCAGTTTCGGCAAATGCTCAAACAGGATAATCTTTGCATAAATTGCATGGGTATATTTAGAAGTCCTAAATAGAATGTGCCTAGAAAAACTATTTGTTCGTCAGTTTAGTGCTGAAACTTGGCCTTCAGAGAAGGCTGCCCTCCTCCCATTTGTGCATATTCAGATGCATGGCTTGGGGACTACTCAAATGCACACTCTTCAGGTGTATTTTGCATGACATTGTCAAAAGCTCCTTCTAGCACTTGTATTCTGTAGTAAGGATACTTTGTGCTTCTATTCCTAGAATAACTACCACTTTTCTGTTAACTTTCTTACGTAGACAATTTTTGTCTTAACCATGTAACTCAGGCAGTTGTACCAATCTGCTGTACAAGTGCAGTAGTGATTGTCATGTGGGAAAGGTAGGTCACCAGGATTAAAGTCAAGCAGGATTCAAGTGTTTAGACAGTTAAAAGTAAAAAACTAGTCTGAGAACTTGTAGTGCTTGGGAGAACTTAACTATCAGCTCTGAGGGAAAAGAGCTAGCATTATGTTGTGACATTCCACGGAGATACAGACCTTCTGACACAGCAAAAGTTCACTTGCTTCTTAGCACAGGACTGATGAGCCACAGAGCAGAAGGAAATGAAAAATATTATACAGGAATTAAACCTTGACAAAAGGTGCTTTGGGAGTCAGGATGATAGAAAACATGTATTAACATACATGCTTAGGTATCAGGGCCTTTTGCCCTACTGACTATCTTTAGTCACATTATTTTGATGTAGTTGATAAGTAGTTGCCTTCCAAAACAATCTGGAACTATCTTTAAGACAACATGGAAATAGTTGTAGTTTTTGAGACTACTTCCATGTTGTTTTAAAAGTAGGTCCAGGTTGTTTTAGAAGATAACTTCTTATCAGTTGTGTTGAAATAATGAAACTAAAGATAATCGTAATTCTTGGGACTGTTTCCACATGCATAGAGATCTGGAACAATTGTGTTCAGTGGTACTGCTTTTAGTGCTTGTCCCAAAAATTGACCAAAACCATAATGGAAGTTTTCTGATTTAGTAGTGCATGCTGTTGTAGAATTGTCTCCTTTCAACAGATCTTTCTAGAAGATACTTGCTGATGTGTGACCTACCTTACTGAACTACTTTTAAGTTCTGCTTTGAAATTAAAGCTTCCTATTTGCATAGATGATAACTGTTCTCTTGAAGGATATGGTATACATATTTGGGGAGCTCAAAGCAGTGTTGTAGCATTATAAAGTCGAGAGGCACAAAGATGTAAAGTGAACCTTGTACCCAAAGAATGACCTACCTTTACAGATAGTTAAATTTCAGATAATATTACTTTATAGCATGCAATTGATCAGTGTCATTTGCAACAGAGATGAAAATTTTGAAGTAGTGATTACCAAGACACTAGCCAAACTCCCGAGTGGGTAGCTTGCTGTGTGGGTAGTAGGATAGCAGAATGCAATTCCCATATTTAAATCCTGCTGTACTTAAGTGTATTCACAACGTTTTTATATTGTACGGTGCCTGCCCATTGTATGTTTCCACTGCCCAAAATTAAGTAATACAATTCAAGGAAACAAACTACAAACTTTCTAAGGTGTGAAAAGGATGGGAAATGCTTATTATTTCTTCTGCTTCTAGTAGAGCAAGACCTTTCACTTTAGATACACAGAACTTTCTAATGAAGTTAGAATCATTGCACCATGTCACCCAGTGGAGCAGTTTACAAATAAGTTGCAAACACATTTTACATGGGTTTTTTTTCCATTTCTCTGTAAGATGTAGGACCAAGTAGCCAGTTTTAGGAATTAACTGTGGTTGAGCCTTTTCCTACAGGCTCCTACTCCACAGAGTGTCATTAAGTCTGCAATAATGACGATTTCCCAGACAGTCATGTGTTACCTCAACACATATGTGTGTAGCAGTGATAAATAAATAAATTAAAAAATCTATAATGAGCCTGTAACAAAGATAAAACACCGTATACAGTTCAGTCTGGTTTTTATCAGTAGTAGTTCTTTTCCCCAGTCTTCTACAGAGGTACCAAAGCATGTTTTGTCTTTACTCAGCACTGGTTTTTGCAAGAGCATGTACTACCTACCAGCTAGTGCCTTAAACTGACTTTAAGACTTCCTTAAAAATCCTGATGAGATACCTTTTGAATGCTAAGGGACAGTAAGGAGCAGATCCAGCTTGGTCACTGCTCACACCTTCTATAGACAGCAGGTTTGCTGTGGTAAGCAGGTTCTTTTCATTGTGCTATTGAGAAACAAACCTGTAAGGGCATGGAAGCAGATTAGTCACTTCAGTTTCATTTTGGTGGTTCTCAAGGCAACTAAAGAACTAAATGAAAGCCAGGCAGTCCCAAAACAAAGGTTACAGTGAACTAAAATAGTGCTGGTGACTTGTTGGCACTGAAACCGAGTTGAAGATTGCCTAACAAAGTGTCAGTGGCATTTGGTCTGGGATGTGGCAGGAGACAAGAGAAACCAACTTTTTTAAGATATAATAAAATTATCCACGGGCTTCCAGAAATACTAATTCTAAGATACTAATACTAAGATCTTTTATTTTCTAACAAATTCCTTACCCAACAGGAACCCATTACCCTTAATAGTTTCAGGTAAAAAGAGATGGAGGGGAAAAAAGACTTCTCCCTCTTCATCCCAACATGGACTAAACTCTCTAACAGATGAAAGTAAAACCCTAGTTTCATCATGGCAAAGCTGATCATAAGTCATAGTGTGTGATTCATAGAAAACTTCTGTTCCCAAGCTTGCTTTTTTACTCCTCCAATGTGAGGAATACCTGCTTGCTAAGGGACGTAGCTTGCAATGAATCTATGGTTCTGCTGAACCATCATGGAAGGTCACAGTGAGTGTGGGTCATATACACTCTGTCCCCATCATATACATACTAAGTGGATGGCTGCATCTTCAGGGAATTTCATCAGTCCTGGGATGTATATGATGTATTTCCCCCTATTCTGCTGAATTACTATTCTGCAGACAGAAGACAACTGTAAAATTAGGGCACAGTTATAGGATTTAAGTGCAGTACAGTCTAGCCAGAAGCTTTGAAAGTAGAAGAGATTATAATTTTACACAAACTATTTTCAGTTTCTGAAAGGTATCCCAGAAAGACCAAAGAATTCAGAAGTCATCTTTTTTCTGTCTGTAGCTAAGGTGTATTGGAAAACGTGGGAGAAAATGTGAGTGAAAACAAAATCAGTGAAAGCATTTATAGTTCATTGTAATAACTTTTATTACTGTCAGTGAAAATATTAGTAAAGACAGTGTGGTAACTTCTTAATATTCATGTGTAAAAGAAATAGTCCTCTATAAGGCTGATAATGTATTAGTAAGATTTGTGACATTTCCTGTTCATAGTTTAGCTTTAATTTTCCACCCTTTAACCATTACGTGCTGACCATTTGTAACTCAAGCCTTTGTATGCAAAGGCCCTGAAGCCGGCAAGCGCAGCCTCGGCAGGGGCTGGTGGCTCATGCTGGGCACTTGGCTAAGCACCAAGAAAGTGCTCTCTTTTACGTGACATGACTGTCCTTCTTGTCCTGTAGTTCCTCACCTTCCTCACTATCTTACTTGTGCATGAAATGAAACTGAACTCTTACAGGCATTAGTCTCCTTCATTAATCAGCCTAATGCATAACTGTGCTGTGGATCACTAGAACTGATTCAAGCAGTTCTGAAGGAAACAGGCAATCGCAGGCTGTCAAATGCATACACAGCATTTGTTCAGTCTGCATCACACAGAGTTCTTCACACTGCATCTCTAGTTTTATATTTGAATGCTGATAAAATTACTGTTAATAAAATCAGATTTTACTTTGTATCATTGTCCCATCTCCAGAGTGTCTTGAGTGGGCAGCTTTTAGAAGGAACCTGTGTTTTCCTTTCAAGCTTTTTGTTAAAAACGACAGAATTTGTACTCCAATACTAAGGCTTTTGTTTTCTTTTAGGATCGAAATAGAATGTATGACAGTCTGAATATGCACTCTTTGGAAAACTCCCTTATTGACATTATGAGAGCAGAGCATGATCCACTTAAAGGTATGTTATTATGCTAAATAAAGAAAAAAGGGTCATCCATTCTCCATATTTGAATTAATACTGATTGTTAATTTAGAGTCTAGTTCATATTAAAATGGTAAAAGAACTATTTTCTCACTTGAATGAAAGTCAGTCTTAAGCTGGTTCCTCTTACTGTTCTGAGCTCTAATAAACCATTTGGCCACGGCAGTAAGCATATAGCTAGCACATGTGGGCTTCCATTTTAACTCCTCTGTTCATTGTACATTGACTCACTCTTGTGAATTCTGTTTTGCCATACTTTCTCGGGTAACATTTACTATTGAGCATCAGGGCAGGGAACCCAAACCATTTAACTGATCAAATGTTACTTCATTTGTGGTGTTCTATTTAGACTAACACAATCTAATTTTAAAATTAACCAAGACTTCAGGCTTGCTTTGTAGAAATTAAATCTCTGTATTGAAGCAATTAAAAAAGAAAACAGGTTTTTTTCAGCATTATTTACTCCCATCCATTCACCATTTCTGGAGGCTCCTATCCTTACTATATATCACGCACAGAAGGGCCTGTTCTCCTAATTTGAAGGACAACTTGCTAGTCTGCTTATGATTCTCTTAAGATCTGTGTAATCAATTGTAAGACCTGTAGCATTCAGATAACATTTAATAGTATTTTAAGATTTAAAATAGTTAGCCAAAAGTTTGGAGTTTTTTCCCAAGCTGAAAATCTCTACATAGCATCTGTAAATATATAGCATTTACTTAAACAGTTAATTTTCCTTGACTTTAAAGGAAGGGGAAGCTGAATTAAATTTTCTTAGGCGTTTTTAAATCTGATCTCTTCTTTCTTACTGCTTAGAGAGAACTAATTCCATTTTAGCAATTTTATCATTTAAGTCCATTATTAAATTCAGTTTCTGTCTATTCTACTTGTTTGCAAAACATGATTAAGTAATACAAAAGGTCTGAAACCTGTAAACAGCTATCCCAGTGGTAACTGCTGTGTGCTAAAAGCATGCATATCTCATCAAAGACAAGGTGAGCAGGTGTATCATTTCTGTTACAGAGCATTCTTGCTTCTATTTGCCACACTCAGGTGGTGACTAATACTTCTTGCCTTGTCTGAAAGCTACTGTTAGGCATAAATGTAGAGAATGCAGATCTTGTACTGCCATTGGCACCTCTCACATTCCTGAGAATGAAAACCAGTCTGTTTCTTCTTTCTGTGCACGCTGACATGACAAATGGAAGTGGTTGCTCGGTTCCCCCTGCCATCTCACTATTTTAATTTTGGCTCTGTAAGGCAGAAGACGTTTCAGAAGTACAGTGAGCACAGAAAATGCCAATTTTTATTTTTATTCATCTCTTCATATTTCATTATGTTACAATAGATGAAAATTATATATGTCCAATAATAATTTTCCAAGGAGAGCAAGACAAGACAAAGCTTTAAGATTGGAAAGTTACTTTGGTTCATACGTAGATACCTTGAAAAACTCAGTAGTTTCCATCTGTGCTTTCTAGGGACATGAGAATATGGTGTCAGTCTACAGTTAAGAGATTTATTTTTTTAACAGTTTCACCATCATGTTCTTGCAGTGAAAATTCTGCTAAGTTTTATGTTTGAGCTAAAACAGATGGAAGCCATAGATAGTGATGAACTCAAAGGAAACCCATTTTTCTGTTCGAGTGCCAGAGAACAATGCACATGCCAACTGAATTTAAATAGAGTAATTGTGTGCTGCTATTTAAGTTGATTGGATAAGATATTTTTTCTCTGTGGATGTGATTTCAGCTGAAACAGCTACGTTATTAACAGTAAGGCACGAGAAATGTTCCTTATGGATTGAAAATGGGAGGAAGTGACCTCGTGCTAAAACAGCCTTTTAGTTCTTCTCTACTGTCTTCTGATTTTTTTTCAGCGTTAATTGGCATTTCTGTAATTTCTGAGCAAGTCTAACTTTTTTTTTCCTTTTCCCTGCCAACTATGAAACTCTAATTTGGTTATATCAGTCTTTGTGACTTTACACCACAGAAAATTTAACATTTCTTTAAAACTCCATCATATTTTCTTGCAGAATGCACAGGAATAAGGATATTATTATTATTATTTGTTGGTTGCTCTTATTAATATATAACATTTTCTTGTAACTAAAGAGTATTTTGTAATGAGAGAATATTTTTATGACAAGTTCTCAAGTAAATCTTAGCACTCTAAAACAATGCATCTTTTATATCTGATCATAGCAGTAAAATGGAAGTCCCTGGAATTTTAAGCACGTGTTTCAGATTTAGCTGCTTACAATATCTGGAGTATGACTAAGCATCTTGTCTCAGATTTTGCACAATGCAGAACAGACAGTCTGTGTACTAGCTCATAGCTTTAAGTTTTGCATGTCAAGATCCATCTTAGGAGCAAGTCAAATTTCACCACTTTTGCTTTCATGAACTTGAAAAAAAACTATGTCAAATATGATTCACTGAAAGCTAAGTTTATGCTTGCCAGAAAATTGTTTATAGATGACTAGTTTTGGCTTCATTTAGACAAAGTTGCATCATTACAACAGACACGATCAAAAAGAAAGTAATTTTTAGCTTTCGAGAAGATATTTTCAAGGTAGAGTAATAGGGAGACGATGTTTGACTTTACTAGTCATTTCAGCAGAAATACTGATCATATTAATCATAATCTTTCCCATGCAGCTTTCTTGAAATGCATTTCATAACAAGACCCTAAGTAATGTTTAAAATTATCCCATACGTTCAATTTCAGTGAAATATAGCTGAAGTTAAATTAATTCCTTTTTATATCATTGTTCTTAAATACTTTTTATTCTTCTAATAGTCCTTTAAACAATTGAGAGAAGAATTAAAATACTGACAGCCTGACATATATAGGTATTGCTAGTAAAACTCTTCAGACATACCACTTGTGTACTTGCTTTTCTTTTTTCTGCTTCTATTGCCCCAAATATCAATGCATTTTGCTGTCAAGAAGCGGAGTAGTCAATGCATTTGGACTGAAACAGGTTATGGAGAAAGCGTAGAAGCGGTGGTTATGTTTTGTATGCAATATCTATTAGTATTGAGGAGACAGTTATTTAACAGTATTCATTATCTGCTGTTTTAAACATCTTTCTAGTAAAGACTGGCACGGAGAACATTGTCTTCCTTTGCATACGGAAAGTTTTACTTTCAAAGACATTTGTTTTATATTTTGTGTTATGAAGCTCTAAAGTTTAAAGCTGCACAGTTTCTTCCTAGAGTAATTCAAACTATGCTCGGAAAAGAGAGTTTCTGAGGCTGAAAAAAATATAGAGGAAAAAATCTCTCCCTAGTCACATAAAAAGATTTAAAATCTTACATACAGATTGTTTCTTCTTTCTGTCATAGAAACTTTTTCTGATAAAAGAATATATTTAAGACTGAGAGACTGATTTGTCTGAATAGATGGACTATCAAAGACAACCCATTTGGCCTTGTTCTGACTTGCATATTCATACGCAAGCATTGGAAAATGCAGTCTCTAGGCTTTCTGTAACTAGGTGTAGTCCAAACACGGGTTTGTGCTGTTGTCTTAACTACACTGATTCCAAAAACTGCTTTTTGAAACTGCTGTGATCCTCAGCCATTCACTCTTACTGGGAAAAGCTAGTCTTGGAAGCTTTTTCTCTTGTAGTCATGAGATCTCTTGGGGGGAAAAAAAAAAAACCAACAACAACGAAAAAGGGTGAGGAATATTTGATTCTCAATCTCTTCATACAACAAATTTAAGACTTTTTTTAAAAGGGGGGGGGAGTAGACGTAAAATACCAAACTTGTGAATCTGTGAGTCAGTAATGTTTAAAGCAGTAATGTTTTACTATATGGAGATTCTTTCCAACAGTTTAGTTAAATAGGAATAGAAAGTATGCATTTCTAAAAGTAAGTGTGAATTTCCCTTAAAATGAAAAGTGAGTAAGCCCAACTACATCTGTATGCTGAGAAGAAGTTTACAAAAATGTAAATTTCCATTGCCCCTATCAGTAACATGAGATTACAGAAATGTTGCTAAAACTAAGTTTGTTACTCTTTCCTCATGGTTTGGATTAGCTAGACTTTTAATTGGATTCAGTGGATAAACTGGCCCACCAAAATTTAATGAAGCTTTTAATTTTTTTTTCTGTCCTTACAGAAGAATGCATTGAGAAATATGCACCAGGCAGGCAGTTCTGTTAGTATTAATTACATTTAGATAAGGAAGAGGAGATTAGGTTTAATAGAACTCTAGTTGCATAAGTGTCAGGCATACCTGCTTCCTAGCAATGCTAGTTTCAATTTAGCCATGGTACGTGAGAATTACTAATTAGCAGTAATACGGTGAAGTTGCAAGTTCAAGTTTGCGTAGACAAAATTTCTGTAACATGATGCTCTTTCTGATACAGAATGGCAATATTAGGCATTGTATTTGTTCCAGATAGCAGCAGGTTATAAATTCTGGATTCTGTAGACAAGTCTGTAGAGAGATAGTGAATTAATTACTTTCCATTTTTCAGGAATGGACTAAATTTATTATTTAAATATTAGATATTCTCTACCTAATTGGTAGTTGATTTTAAACTACTCATTCATCTTTTTTATTAAAACTACTTTTTTAAGCAGGTGGAGGCCACTGGAACTGCTAGAAGACCATCAAATAGTTTATACAGTTCTAGATTACTGACACTGAAGCAGGATGGGATTAGATAGGATTTGTGCCTTGTTCTTAAAATGATATCTTTTTTTTAATGTATCAAACAATGTAGAGTGAAGATAGCCAGCTAGAAACGTATATGTGATAGAAGCAAATTAAATTGTTATGATGGTACTCCCATCTCTTGTATTCTACCTACTGATATTTTATTTTAAATGTCCATTTAACTAGAATAACCTGTTAAAAAATACTGTGATCTGAGCTCTGTATAAAAGTGATCTTGAACCCAGTTCCACACATGAAGTGTTCTCAATTTATGTATGTCATGAAATTCAGGTGGACAGCATAGAAAACAGTGCATTTTACTTCAACAGATTAATCTGATGGATAAGAACCTAAATTAACATTATAAATAAGTAGCAGTGATTGTGTTTTGAAAAAGAAAGCAAACATTCTATGTTTAAAATGTTCTTAAAGTTGTAAGTCCAAGTATTAGACCAA
>WEIT01002495.1:0-16697 GCA_013389985.1 Dryoscopus gambensis | reverse complement strand
TCCTTATTGAGAACAGAGCTCAAAGTACCATTTTGATAGCAACACCACTGAGGGTTCCTCCCCAGCCAGATCAGCTTCCAAGGGTACTCTAGTCCCTACATTTAATGCAACTTCTTTATCCCCATATATAAAATTGCAACACTGAAACAGGCGCTACATCATCATCCTAAACTTAAATGATCATTCTAAAACTGTCTATAATAATTTATTGCTGGTGTAAATTATTTCCTCTTCAGTACTATCCATAGTAAATATACTGCTGAGTTTATCACAGTGCAGAAGGAAATTTTCTTCCCATTTATCTGCAGTGTACTGCTAATTAAAGTGACCTAATACTCCTGTGGCCTCGGGTTTCAAGTACTCTCAGATAAGTTTTTAGAGACAGTGATGATGAACACCCAATAAGCAAAGGAGACACAGATCTTGAATCATGAGGACATACCCTGCAGCTTCTCCCAAGAACCCTTCATCTTTATCACCATGACATGAGTACACACGGTTCTGCTCTCACATTGCTCCTGATTGATATTAAAGCTTTGCAAGAGGTGCCATCCATAGTTGGTACTACCCTGAAGACTGAAAAATCAATGATCAGAGAAAAAGGGCCATCAATTACCAACCCATTTAGGTCCTGGAGACAAGTTAGTGATGTTCTTTAGAGAAGACATCTTGAAGTCATTTTAAAAAGACACCAGCTACTATCATTCCAGATGCTAAGAAAACTAAACAGCTTTCTCTAATGACAGCTGTTCCCAGGGATAAATAACTTCAAAGGCCAGACTAAAATAAGTAAAGTACTCCTCTATTTCAGTCCAACTGTGCCTAGCAAACTAACATTATGTAAATACTGCTTACTTACAGAACAAAGCATCTGCCTTTGTGAACAGATTTCAGTCTCAAGCTAAATAATACAAGCCTTCATTTTGTGAAGGATATTTACGTTTCCATGAGTAACACTGGAAGTTTAGTCCTTACAATTACTTATTTTTCCATATTATTTTCCATAATGATTGTAATGATAAAGGGTTCTTCAAAAATTCTGAAGAGAACTCAGCACAGGTTTTTCTTCTTTGAAGGCAGAACTCTTTTAAGCAATTTAACATATAGATTGCAAAGTTCTAAGAAAAATATCTGCCTAAATATATCTTGGTCTTTGGTGGAGGCCCTTCAAATATCAGAGCCAGACAACTACAAAGTACCTACATGTTTGCAGTGAAAACCAACCCGTTATATTTTAAGAATATAGTTTTCCTTTTAAAAAGCTGCCATCATTTACAAATGCAACCAATTTATGAGATAACCAAGGTAGTCCAGGGTGATGTGTGGAAGAATAGTGACAGTTCTTTCCAAATCTTCAAATTTCTTCAAATTTCAAATTTCTTCAAATTTCATCTTTATCTTTGTTTTAGGTTTGAGATGCAATAATCTTCAGTCAGGCCCTAGAAGTCAGCTCTTTTGGGTATCCTTATCAATTACAGATTCTTTTTGTGGCTTTTTCATCCTTTTCATGGATCTCTTTCATGAATAGCATGTGAAAAATATAACCTTGCTTTATTAGATATCTGATTGATAGGTGATATGTTTTGTAAAACTCATGACAATTAATTTCACCAAAATAGAAATACAAATATTTTTTTCTGTATTTGGCTTGAGAAAACTGGACTGCCTCAGTCTGAAAATAGTTTTCTTCTTTCTCTCTCTCTTTTTATAATGCTAAGGACACTTTTCAGCTCCCTTCAAGATGCAAGCTTCCATATTGTGATCTCTTTCTTTCCCATATAATATCTGTGATTCACAGCAAAGTAATATTAAGACTCTCCCCGGTGCTAAGGATGTTTACAGAAAGTGTTCAACTACTTGTGCATATGCAGTTAATACAGTTAAGCTTGTTCAATTACTTACTCAAAGCCATAGATTTCTAGGCAACGCTACAATCCTTGAACTTCAGTTTTGTACTAACAGCTGAATTGGATGAGAAACTGAAGCAAATTGTCATTCGTTGGAGTTCAAATGGACTACAAATAGCAATTGCATACCTTCCAGAGGAGAGATTTCCAGTCCATCTGGATGGTCATCTGTAACCTCAAGATAAATCTGTCAGAGACAGATTTCAGACTGTTTCAGACTGTTACACCACATGTCAGCTTGCACTCATGCAATGCCTGAAGCCAGACCTCACCCTTCCTCCTCTGCAGAGCTGGCAGAGGTTGGTATATCAAGCTGTGGAATGTCAAACAGCTATATATGTTTCCTATCTTGGCTTTAACTGACAATGTTCGTAAAGATGCATCTTTCTCATGAAACCTCTGTTGCTGGCTTACATAAAGGGCTGCTCACTGGAACCATGGGATGATCCCTGCTACATGATCCCTGCTACATGAACCCAGATGGAGACAATACATGAACACTGAAGGCAAGGAAAGTGGAAGTGGAAGACATTCCCTCTTCTTTTAAAGATTTCTGTAGATCAGATGTTCCCAGAAAATATGCCACCAAGTCATTGTAAGCACAAGTATGAAAGAGCCAATTAGGGTTTTTTTCTAAAGCAATGGCTGGCAACTATTTATAGTTTTTGTCCTTTCAGGAAACAATTTCTTGTCAGTTTGTGCTCTCTTTCATAGCTTGTCCTTGCATCAATGTCTCCACAGTGAGTAAGTCCAGTTAAAGACCTATTCACTATGAAAAATACCTCAAGTGTTTTGTTTTGTTTTGTTTCATTTTGTTTTGTTTTGTTTCTGCAGAAAGACTCTGATCTCAGAATGCTTGCAAATACAAGGAATAAAGAATTATGCATGAGTTTCCTCTGATCCCCTATCCAGATTATAAGAAAAAGGAGAAGGAGGGAATTTGACTATATTTATCCTAATAGCTTCTATGTATCTGGGACAGTTGTACCTAATGGATTTCTTGCAATTCATCCCAGCCTCTATAAACAAAAGAAAGGAATATTTTCTATGTATCTTGAGATGAAATAGGCATAACCCTGAACTTTCATTGCCTGAGAAAGCCTAATTAGTGCAGTGTGAATCAGACAATGGTGCTGACCACTTAATCAGGAATTAGCTATCAGGAGAAACAATCCCAAGGTGTGTAAGAGAGGCTTGTACCTCCCTCCTTATGACTGGATTCCTTCTTAATGTTCTAACAGTAAATTTTCTGGAGATGTGTAGGTATTTAAGTTATGACACTTGCTGGAAAACCCATGCTTCCTGATTCCAGCTTTTTTTACTTCTTTTTTTCCTGATTTCTAGTATTCCTCTTTGAGATGTAGAATACCTAATATACATTTACTTTTATCACTAAAGGATATGTTTTCTTCTAGGAAATACTGACCTTAGAGAAATAGGTTTCAGGATTACATCACTGTATGAAGTTATGTCACCATATGTAAAGGGATCAGTATGTGCGTACAAGTAAGTATTGCACTCGGAAGAATAATAAAAAAACATAGGTAATGGAAGTTATATGAAACTGGGAGCAGAAAAGCTGGATTTCACATCAGAGATAATGAGTAAGATACAGAGAGATGATGCAAAAGCCTGAACCTGAGATACATACCAACTAGATCCAGGCTACTGCAGTTCCTCCAAAAGAAAGCTTATGGAGAGCATGGACAACTGGGAGTACTGAGATTAAAAACCCATGCAAGTAGAAGTAGGCTTCTATTCAGTAGCACAGACTTCTTTAATCACTTCTTGTACGAGACACATCACACTCACAGGTAAAAGCTGGAATGAAAGTTGTGGAAGTAGACTTAGGCTATTAAGTTTTGGAAACAGGAATGAAATGACAAATGAGTTAAAATATTAATAAATTCAAGGATTAAGGAAATATGTAGAATCTGATACAAGGCAGATCAGCTGAATTGCCCAGAAGGCCTGACTGACTGGAAACTTAATTGGTAACTTATATACTATCTCTGGTCAATATTAGAAGAGGTCTTTTCAGGAAAGAGAGAAACACACTTCACTAAAAAGGCCTTCGCTTTTATTTGCAAATTGATGGTGTAAAACCTACTGAGGATATGCAGTCCAGGAAACATCTGGTTCTGTCCTTCTGACACATTTTGTGAAGTCTGCCAACATAATTTATACATAATTATACTGGTTTTAGCAGGACTACTGCCTCTGCAACTCTAATGAGAAAAAATACGTTGCAATGTTGGCAGATGTTTAGGCTTTTCTAAACTTTCTGAACTACAGTGCTTGTGCAAGATCCTATCTTAGGAATTTATTTGCTGGGTTGCATCAGTTCAATTTCTGTATGATACAATATAAGTACTAATTTTGTTATCATTATTGTTCTTAGGACACCCAAGCCCAGATCAGGCACTCACTACATAACAGAGCATATTGTCTATCCAAAATAAAGGGTAAAATACTGAAGAAAAACCAGTGGTCCAGGAGATTAGGGGACAATGTCAATTAAATGTGCTTGTTTTTGACACAATAACAGTTTAATAATTATCAGTTGTTTTTTGGGGAGGATTATTAGGCACTACAGCAAAGATGTGTGCGTGAAGGGACCAGGGAAGCAAAAAGCCTAAAACTATGTATGTTTATGGGGAGCTCCATATAGGCTTTTTGAATAAATAAGAAGATGGAGCAGTAGGTGGAATAATTAAAGCTTGAACCTCATTCCTGGGTAATAAATGAAAAATTATTCATAGAATGAGAATAGCTGTCAATGTCTTTAAAAATGCTTTTTTTTTTTTTCATTTGTTGTGAGGGCTACTGTTGACCTTGCAAAGAACTGCATGAGCAAATCAAACTGGTGGGTTTTGAAGACACTCTTGGCAGCAGTGTATAAATAGATGTGCCCAGGACAAAAATGCCTTTTCTGGAGCCAAGATGTTGCAGTAAGTGAGCTATGAAATAACTGTGACCTTAATGAGAACTTTAACAGCACGAGTGGATGAAAAAGGCCAAGTTTTAGAGATGGTTCTGCGGGCATAGCAAAGAGTCTAAATTAAACCTGGCATCCAGGTTACGGGTGTTTGAAACTAGCAGGACAGGAACAGTCCTTTCAGAATCTGGAGAAGAGGCAGGGAATAGATGGCTCAAAGAAGAGAGAGAGAGAGAGAGAGCGCACTCTGTTTCAGCTGCACTGAACTTGAGATAACAGCCAAGGGTATATCAGCAAGGCATGTATCGATCTTACCCTATGAAGGTAATTTGGGAAGAGAGGTCAGGAATGAAGCAGAATCTGAGATCTTTAGGTAAAGATAATGGAGTTTGTAGGTGAGATGAAACCAGAAGGGAATCAGGAAGAGAAGGACAAGAACTGTTGGAAGTGTAGAAAATTTGACCTATGAGGAAATGATGAAGGAACAAGAATATTTTTTCTTAAAAAGAAAAAAGAAAGTTTTGTTACTCTCTACATACGTATTAAGGGTAACAGGAAAATGGAGAAAATAAACTGCTCTCCATCAAAATTGGGAAAAGAACATATTGGTTTAAGGTAAAGGAGCACAAAAAACCTTTGCAATAGTATGGGCAGAAATCCATGAAGACTGTCATGTCTCCTCAGCTGGATTTTTTCAGAAACAGATCTATATCTGCCAAGAAAAGCAGGTACCAAAGCTACAGCTGAATTTACCAAGGTAAGATGGTTCTAATAGTTTCTTGCAATCTCTTCCAAGTTTGACAAAACTGAAGGTCCATGAAAAGTCTGAAAATGGGAGACCTTTCATGTATTCTTCGCCTTTTAAAATGTTCATATGTATCCAGCATTATATGGTGTGTTTCACTGATATTTAGGACCTTTTCACATCTAATATGATTTGAAAGGGTGGGCCATGCTTATGAACTCTGGTAGTCATTAACCTGTAGTCCAATAAATATGATTTTTACCATCACTAGCAGAAGGTCACAGGCTTGGTGGGCACCTGGCAATGTGGGGTCTTGGGACGTGTCTAGCTCTGCCTCAGTGGGAGCTGTTTTTACCTGCAGGGGAAATTGCCTGGTGGATGTGTGCCTGATGCTTGCCTACACTGGCTTCACTTTGGGAATGCCAGGGCTGGGGGTGCAGTCACTCAGATTTTTCTGTATATTTTCTGATTTTTATTATTATTATTATTATTATTATCATCATCATCATCATCATCATCATCGTTAGTACTCTACATTTTAATAGTGTTTTTACTAGATGATTTAGATACCAGTTGGGTTCATCGTAAATGGTTAGTTGCATGTGGTATATTGCCTCCTGTATGTGGTATATTGCCTCTTGCCTGTAAGCATAATCTTTTCATATGAGAGTCTGATGCCTTCCTATGATTCAGAATTGCTCAATTTATTCAATGCATTATTGTTTTAATTTTGATAGGATACTTGATGGATAAGATAGACAGTTTATTGCCATGTTTGAAATATAGGATATAAAAATCCTTTGATAATTGAAGAACTGGGACCTGGATATGTGTGGGTATTTTCTATGGCACTCATATTTATTCATTAAAAAAAATTTGTAGCCTAAAGTAGTGGTGTTAGAAGCCTTTTACATTATGACTGATGTATAAATTGTTGGAGCCTTTACATGAAGAGCCACAGCTCTTCCACAGAGGCCACAATGAATTAAACTTATAAAAGGAAATAACTTCTCTTAAAAGCCCAGCCTTGTCCTCTGGCTATTTGTTAAACATTGTGTTTGACTCCCAAGTAACTACCTGTACAGATTTTTTCTTAAATCTCTGAATAATGGGGAAGGAAATGCAGACAGCTGTGAATCCACTGTCACTACTGGAAACAATGACCCAGTCACACTTTCATACTCATTAACTGAATCCCTGAAAATAGGAATTATCGGAAGATAATCTGGTGCCTTCAAGGGATATTAATCCTATTTTTCTGTTTGTTTTCATCAATATTCTGTTTTCTTCTCATTTTTACAACTTTTTGTGTTTCTCCTTTTGTTTGCAAAGATTTATGTCAAATTTTTTCAACGTGTTCAAAAGCCAGAGAGGCTTATTACACAAAGAATTTAATTAAGCTTTTCCACAAAAGAGTTATTTCTTCATCCACTATTTTTTTTCATCATGACCTCTTCAATTACTTTTCTTTATTTATCTCAGATAGTGCAGAGAGGACTTTGGAAAGTGTATTTTAATATAAATTAACTTATATTATTTTCTGCATTAAAATGAAGAAAAAAATGGGGAAGTGCCAACCTATTATCTACGAGGAACGGGTGTCTGAAATTTTAATATTGAGCAGACATTGACCAAAAGCATTATATTATGTGTTCCTTACTTGTTTTAAATTATGGCCAGTTATAGTTATAACCAGAAGCTGAACAGAGCTGCAAGCTGTGAGCTGATCTGGCACTGTGCATTCATACTTAATTGTTTTCACTGGTACAGTTCTGTCATTGTACTACTTGCAGTTCCTCAATAACCTCAGCAGAGCTCTAGAAATAACAAGATTCACTGACTGACCATTGTTCAAAACACTTGAATGCCAGTTCTTCTGGCTTGTACTTTTTTTGTCAAAACATCAAACTCAAAAAGTTCTTGTCAGTATTCATCATCAGATCTTAAATTTATGGCTCAAAATGGTCACTTCAAACTGAACTGGCAATAGTGTCTTACATTCTGATGCTGCTGATCAAAGAAATAATCCAAGCTGTAGAAAATTGTTTGGAAACCAAAACTCTCTGTGTAAAGCTGGTAGTCATGACAAGTTTTGTAGGTTTTTTCCAACTCCGCCAAAGATTAGTGGAATGCTGTTTTCATTTGTAGGCATAGCATTTTGTTGCATTTTGCTCAAGCGCTTGTAATACTAATTTTAGCTTTTGTGTTTAATATAATCTGATGAAAATTCATCTGTTATTCTTCATGTACTGCAAGAGGTACTTAAGCACATGCAGATGATACAGAGTTATTTTGGGTCGCAAAGATGAAGAACAACTACAAATTCTGCAGAAAGACCTCAGAATGTGGAGTGAATGGATGATAAGAGAGGAGGTGAAATTCCATGTATGCAGCTGTAATGGGACACAGAGAAGGAAGCAACCCTTACTTCGCAAGAGTGATGGATTCTGAACTTGATGTTGTCACTCAGGAACAAGATACTGGAATTGCAATAGCTACTTTTGTGAAAACATCAGCTCAGCTCTCAGTTGTGGTCAAAATTAGTACTGAATGTTAGAAATTAGTAGAAAAGGATAAAGAACAACCAGGATAACCTCCTATTGCTTCTATCTGAGGTTTAATACTATGCAAATCCATAGCATGCCTAAGCCCAAAAGGCTGTTTGCAGTTCTGATTCCTTCTGTTTAAGGACAGACAGAAAATTGAGATTCAGAGAAGTGTGTGTGGTCTGGAGAGGACAAATAGGTAATGACTAATTACTTTGCTTTATGATACAATGACTAGGGAAACTAGGTGGGAAGCTGTTCCAAACAAAAGGAAGTGCACCCTTTCAAAGCACACTGCAGCTGTGGCATTGCTTGGCCTAAGATGCTGTGGATGCATCAGTGATGGAAGAAATTTTGGAAACATAGTCCTGTGAAGGACTGTATAAGTGTACTGAGATCCTGCATTACTGGATGTCTGTAAGTCCTGAATCACTGATGGGCAGCTGTATGTTTGCCTCGCTTAACTCTTTCTTAAGACTCTCATAGAGACAGGTTAACTGGGCTGGAGGGACCGTTGCCCTATTCCACCTCTTACACTAAAGAATTTTAGTGCTCTGGGTGAAGGGACTATCTGAATACTGTTTGGCAAAGGGTGGGTGGATTTCAGGTGTAGTACTGAAGAAACATTTTATTATTTGGTTGATTCAATGAAGAGCAACATAATTTTGCCTTTCCCTTTTTTTCTTATCCTTAGTTTTTTTAAAAATCTTTCTGCTTTTCCTCATCTGCTTGCTTTTAACCTCTCCTTCTCTTTAAATTATTTTTCCTTTGTATAAAACAATCCTCCAGCCCTAAAGAAAAATAGGGCTAAAAAAAATAAGCACCCACAGTGGCGAATACACTCTGTGAAGCATTTCCAGGTTTCCATCTTTGTACTTGGCTCTCTACTGTGGAGCTGTACTCAGAGTCGGTGTTCTCCCAGCTATTAGACAAGATCAGGAGATGCCACAGGGTGAGATTTGTAGGGAGTTAAGATTCTTGTTTAATGCTGTTTTCTCTTATTATTATTCTACCTGCAGAAGAACTTGCAGTTTATTGTATGCCTGTTCATCAGTTGTTTAGAGATCAGGTTAAAAAGTGGTTCCAGAGCAACAGCACTGTCTGAGCTCCTGGTCCAGCACTGGTGGCTGATATGCTGGTGGGATGCTGGTGGAGTCAGCCTTGTTTGTGCTGGATCGGTTGTGCTTTCACTGTGTTTTCAGCATTAAGATAGCAATAACAAACATTTGGAGGGATAAAAGTTTCCCTGTTTTGTTCCAGACACAGGTGTAACGCTCTTGTTTCTTTCCAAGATGAAGTTTTTCTAATCAGGTCACCTTGAATTGAACTAATATAAACAAGTGGGGTACTGACAAATTTTTGGAAGTGCTGTACTGCTTCCTTTTCAGTGGGCGGAATTGAAGTTGTCCCAAGCTCCCTTGAAAATCCAGCATTTCTTGTTATGCTCTTACTAATCCTTTTAGAAAGTGCTTAAGTGATATATACATAGCACAGTATTTTCCCCCTTCTCTATTCTAAAATAATCAAAAGGACTTTGGTAAAAGACAGAGAATGTGTTTGAAATGAGACATGAGATGTTAATTTGGCCTCCACTCCTCTGCCTTGGCATTGGAATAGCTATGATTTGGCAAGTTAAAACATTCCCTTTTAGCTCCTGATGACCCAAACTAGTTTGAGCCCCCAAGCCATCAGTCTTTCTTCATCTATCCTTCCTTCCTTGAGGCCATTGCTATTGGTTTTATAACAAGCAGGGGCTGGTATCATCAAACGCAGCTGTACACATGCTGAGTGATTGCTGTGACATAACAAATTACATTTTCCACAGGCTTTAGTCAAATGTATTTTCATTTATAATGTTACCAGAAAAAAACCCCTCAAAACAATCAGCAAGACTTGTTCTTCAGCACTTTTCAGTTACAAGGAGGGGAGTTACAAGAAAAAGAAAAAAATAAATAACAAGAAAAGATGTATGTTCGTTAGGTAATTAATTTCTGAGAAATGAAATATACCCTTAAGGATAGTTTAATCAGATATAGTTAGACACTCCATTCCTAGGTCCTGGCAGTGTTAAGGGATTCTCAGATCTCTGTATCTGATTATAATATCTGAACATCTATGGCTTTTTTCCCCATCAGATTTGTAGAGTTCATCTGTAGCAGCCTGCACAGAAAAACAGTGTGTAACTTTCTATCAAACAGAAGGACTGTCACTGATTTTTTTGACATAACATTAATGCCATTGGTAGATCCAAATGAAACCAGAATCCTGTTGCGGTAACCACTGAGTAAATACACAGTTATAAACTCATCTGTGGTTTCCTCAGGTATGGTATCTGTAGATGACAACGCATTATCAGCAGTAACCAGTATTGTTGTGCTCTTAAATAGATAAACCTCCCCCCCCAACTCTTGATGTTGCATAGTTAGGCAACATAGGACATACGTTAGTTTTCTGTATTTTTGGATGAATGATCTGAATTTGAGAACTGAAAAGAAAGCTATCATTTAAAATGAAAAGACTCAATTTTGGTTTTCTTTCATGATCTCAGCTAAGAAACCCAAAGGGTATTTTGGCACACTCTGAGTTCTTTCCTGCTGATTTTTCAGCTGTATTTGCTATACAGAATATGCTTTTGAATTTTGTTTTGTGCGTTTCTTCATAGGGAGTTCCAAGCAGAACATAATTGATTCAGGTTTAAAGGATGGTTTTTCCTGCTGTGTCACTTTTAAGACTTGCAGTGTACTGCAAGCTGCCACTAAATTCAGCAGGAACTTTGAGATTTATTTATTTATACTATCTATTAGTTTTCCTCTAATTGCAAATCCCACTGGTGTGCAAGAAAATTGTAGGCACTTCATTTCCTTAAAAGGCTCTTGGTTGTATCAACCCAGAAATGATACAACCCATTCTTGCTCCTACTAAAGTCAGGAAAAAAGAAATCTTTGCCTACAGGTGTTCTTACTGCATCTAGTGAAAAAGAACAATCCTGTTTAATCAGCCAAGTGGGAAGCTTTGCCTGACAACCTGCTGTAAAGAATATCTAGGACATTCCTGATGGCAGCTCCATGTCTGCTAATCCTGGGAACATCAACCATTAAATGTTGAGTAGAAGTGTTTGAAAATTAATTTCCTCAGACACTGTGAAATGAAATTATAAAACAGCAGTATTCTGTCCATTCACATTGCTTTTGATCGCAGCAGCAGAATGAAAGCATTTATGACCATAAAGAATTTTTCCAGTTCATACAATTTTTCCCTCAAATAATAGAACATCTCTCCAGTTCCCTCCCAAAAACAAAAGAAGTAACAATGTGAGTAATTTAGAAAACTTTAGACAAAACCTGAGTTCCTTTACTGAACAATCTGAATAAGTAAAAAGGCAGTAAGATTGATTATCCCATATGCTTAGTGGGGCTGGTCTGTGCTTATTTGCTCCAAAGAGGCCAGAGGACATGGTGGAAGCAGCAAGATCATGAGGAGTGGAGCAACATAGTTCACACCTTTTCCAGAGCATAGAAAGCAGGACACGAGGGTGTCACCATTCAGATGTAGGAGACAGCCTAGGGAAAACAGTCTTCATTTATCTTTTCACAGAGCTTCTTGCTTCCACGTGCAGCTGCTGTGACATTGCATTTCCTTTTGTCTCATGGAGCAATTACTATGTAGAACTCTCCCAGAACGCAATGCTAATGAATATATGTCAGATTTTTTTTCTTTTTTTTTTTTTCCCTACATGATTTATCATGCTATAACCAGAAACTGCCAATTGTCTACCATGTTGAGTGACTGGTTGCTATTCTCCCATGCATACACACTTTGGAAGAACATGTCTCCTCCTTTGTGCTAGTTATCCACTTTTACTCAAAATTAACAGCTTTGGGGAGACTCTTTGAGAAAAGTCCTTAACTTTTGAACAAGTTTTTATCTTCTGGTCCAAGTTGCTGTGTCTTTGGGACATAATACATAGCCTATTTTTGTGAAAAGTCAAGGATGTTGGCAGGCATGGAGGCTTTGGGTTGCAGCTGGATGAATGGTTTTTTTCCTCCTTTTTTTTCTTGGGATAATTCAAGTACTTTTTTCCATTTTTCAACTGAGTCCTATTAATGCCTTCATTTTGATAGTACAAGGAAGTGATTATTACAATAAAGAAGATAGCATTACCCGTGTAGCTCCTGTGTATTTTGTCCATTACTCAGTCTTGTCTTTTTAATTAGAATCTCTATCCCCTGCTGACAAAACCAATTGAAATGTGACATTTTTATGGTAATTATTTCATTAACAGTTTTTTCGTGCTGCAACTATTTTTTAAATTTTAGCCTTTAAATTCTTTGTAAACATATGGCTGATGGAAGAACGAACAGTGAACGGCCTTATTTTGTTTATGTAGCAGCATCAGTGCACACATCTACCCCCTCGCCAGCCCTCAGCTTCTGTTCTAGATTGAGAATGTCTACTAGAGACAACACACACTTCAAGGTGTGTAGACATTAGAGCCTTTTGGTATCTTCTGATAATATTTAAAGCATGACAGTGGACTTACAAGATTAACATGGGCTTCAGTCTCCTTCATCTCAACTTGTGTCTTTAATGAACCCCCAAGCCTGAATAAGTAGTAAAACCTCTTAGTAACTGAGTTGGATCTGGGCCTAACTGCAAAAAAAAGTGGCTTTTTCTCTTCAATAGCATGTCTGCATATCCCTCCTCCTGATGAGTGTTCTGCAGTGAGGCTTACTTATGAAACTTCAGGTTTCAAAAATCAAATTCTGGCTTCCTAGAGCTGGCTCAGGCTAGGTATCTGTCCTAGGTTACAACGTAAGATGTGCCCAAAAGTTTGTATTCTATTACCATCTTCATAAGCTGTTAAAACCGGTGGGACAGTGTTCCCCCATCTCCTTCATAACTCATCCCTGATAAACTCATGGGGCTGTCTTCTGTTAATGGGCCAGCTGTTGACACCAGGTGGGGCAGAGCTCTTATCTCTCCCATGACCCATCCTCCCTCCAGGGAGATAGCTTCTGTTAATGGGCCATCACCACATGACTGATAAAATTACATCATCCCATTGTGAGATGCCCCGCTCAGAGGGAGGAACCAAGCATTCCATCCTGGATATAAGCTGAGGTTTGGAACACCAGAGTCAGCCTTTCCCACTGGATTCCCAGAGGAAGACCAGACCCTCCTACACCACCACTGGACCTTCAGAGGAAGAGCAGACCTTTTCTACAGAGTCACCGCTTCAACAGAACCATCACTCCAGGAGGACTGCAGCCACCATTTGATTGGACTACTGCCAACCAGGTTTGTACTCTGACTCTGTCAGTGGGTTGGTGTTTTTTTTGTACTACTACATTTATTTTATTTTTTCCTATTAAATTGTATTTCTGACTTGAAGTCTCTCACTAGTTTACTTTCAAACTAGTACAGTGTCCCCTTCTGAAACAACATCTCTTACAAGTTTTCAGTGTGCCCAACCAAATAATTATTTTGCAGTATTTTTAATAAAGCAGTTTTTATTATGCAAAATATAAAGAAAAAATAAAAATATTTTGAACATGATACTTCTGATTCACATAGTTTCAATAACTACAATGCTTTCAGGCTCTGAAAAGGAATAAGAGAGCTACAAATTTAATAACTGAACTTATACTATACAGAACGCTAGTTATTGCTAAGGGCAATAAGTCAAGCACTCAAATGTTATGTAGTATTGGTAGGTGATTTGACCCTGCCTAGATGCTGGGTACCCCCACCAAAGCCACTCTGTCACTCACTCGTTGCTGTCACAGGCGAAACACAGGCAACACAACTTGGGGAAATTAACTTAGCTTACTATTTATTACTTATTTTTACCAAGCAAAATAAGAGTAGGGTAATGAGAAATAAAATAGACCCTAAAAACACCTTCCACCCGCAACTCCCTCCTTCCTGGGCTTAACTTTATTGCTAATTTTATACCTCTGTCCCAGTGGTGCAAGAAGATGGGGAAAGGGGGTGACAGACAGTTCATGACATGTTGTTTCTCCTGCCACTTGCTCCTCAGGGAGAGGAGTCCTTCCCCTGCTCCAGTGTCGGGAGACAGTCCGTCATGGACTTGTCAAACATGGGTCCTTCCCACAGGCTGCAGTTCTCCACAAACTGCTCCAGTGTGAGTCCCTTCCCTGCGATGCAGCCCTGTAGGAACTGGCTGCTTCAGTGTGACCCCTCTGAGGTCACAAGTCCTGTCAACAAACCTGTTCCAGTGTGGGCCTCCCTTTGCATGGGGCCACACAGGTCCTGCCATGACCCTGCTGCAGCATGGGCTTCCCATGGGGCCATAGCCTCATGGACATCCCCCTGCTCTGGCATGGGCCCCTCCAGGGCCTGCAGGTGGATCTCTACTCCCCTGTGGACCTCCATGGGCTGCAGGGGAATCCCAGCTCCAGCACCTGGAGCATCACCTCTCTCTCCTTCCTCACCTGCCTTGGTGCCTGCCGGGCCGTTGCTCTCATGTGTTCTCACTCCTCTCTTCTCTTGCCACAACTACTTTTGTGCAATAACTTTTTTTCCTTCTTAAATATTACATCCCAGAGGCACTGCCACCCTCACTGCCGGGCTCAGCCCTGGCCAGTGGCGTGTCTATCTTAGAGCCAGCTGGCATTGGCTCTGTTGGACACAGGGGAAGCTTCTAGATGTAGCAATAATGAGCGGCGTGGAGACCCCAGGCAGGTGTAAAGGAGGAACATTTATTGCCAAAAACCTGGCCTTTTTATGCCATTAGTCGGTTGTCAGATTACATAGTTTTAAGGCACAACAAACCAAGTTTAACCAACCACCATACACCACAAAGTGAACACGAGGCAGTCACACAGCATGCCTCTCTACCCCTATTCCCGCTGAGACACTCTCCCACAGTCCTTCTCTGCTTAGCCGAATAACCATGATTCTACAAGGCCTTCCCTTTACAAAGCTTTATTTATGGTAACATCTAGTGGCTTCTCAGAGAAGCCACCCCTGTAGCCCTTCCACTACCAGAGTCTTGCCATGAAAACCCAATACAACTAAAATTAGGATCACCAAATGATCTTACTTCCATTTTCCTGCAATGCTACTACTTCCAGCTTTGGTTCATCATGGAATATAACCTTGCTTATACCCTGAACTGACAATATCACAATGCAGGCTAATTTATACATATAAGAATGAAAAAAACCCCTCATAGTAGAAAGCAGCTGTGCACTTTTAAATGCTGTGCCTGCAATAAATGGATATGCTTTACTTTGCCAGCAAATCTCACAGCTGCTTGGGAAATGGTGGGATCTCTTTAGTTTAGGGATCATTATAGGACAGAGCACAGGAAAGACTCTTTGGCAGCAAAGAGTTCAGCTCAACCCAGATTCTTGACAGACTTTTGGTAGTGTTTACAGGCAACTTCTGAAACATTAAAAAAAAATGACACTTGTGAATTCACAAGTGGTAACCAAGATGCACAAAAACTTCATAGAACTGCGGGCTGGGCTTCCTTTCAAATTGAGAAAGACGTAAGTACCTCCTTATACTCTCATTACTCTAGACTGGCCTGAGTTAAACTAACAAGAAAACATAAGACCAGACTGTGAGGAGAGGACTTTAGTGTCTGAGTAAAATTATCAAAGTAACTAAATTCAGTAGGGTTTGCAGAGTGTGTGTGTGTTTGTGTGTGTGTGTGTGTTGGTTACTTGTTTCTATTTCTCAGTAACAAACACCACTAGTTTTAATTTATTTTCTCTTTTGTCTTTGCCTACTACTGTTTCTATAGCCACTTTCAAGTTGTTAAGCTTTTTGCTTTATAACAATTCCAGATTACAAAGACTGGCTGTAAACAACACTATCTAGTTCTTTCCTAGCAGGCAACTGAATACAGTGAAGGAGCAACTGAGGAAAATATCACTTGAACTGGACTTGTAATTTTATCACTGCTATCAAATGATCTGATAGCAAGTGCAAGGCTGGAAAAATGGAAAAATGCTTACAATATGCCATGCATCTTGTTAAGCTGCTGACTTCCTTCCTACAAAACCCCTTCTGACAAGTACATCTACCTTATTGTGTTCACTGTCAGTCTTGGAGAATGAAAAGACAGAGAGCAGGTGAGATCTTGGTCACAGAAATATGCTGTCTGTACCTAACTGAAGGGGCAAATGAACTAAATCTCATTAGAGACAGTCAAACTCTGTATAGGAAAACCCATTACTGATCAGTCATTTTTTTTTTGTTAATTTCTATTTAATTCATGTGCATTTTTTAGTGGCCTTAAGATATGCTCAAAGCAAAACAAGAAGGTTCATACAGGTGTCGTAGGATCCTCCCCCCATTCCCCTGGGGGGAGGAGGGGATGCTCGGGTGGATTTGGGATCTGGGACGGGGTCTCCCTGCCCCTGCATCTGCCCTGGTCACATGTAGCCCAGGTCTGCATTTGGTTGGTGGCTTTGTGTCCCCCTGCGAGGGGAACTTGGGAATTGTCTCGTGACTTGGTCAGTGTGTGTGCTGATTCCCCACCATGTGGACACCATTAAAGATCACCTAAAACATCCACAAGATGAGTC
>WEIT01002494.1:147100-171234 GCA_013389985.1 Dryoscopus gambensis | reverse complement strand
CTTCCCATCCAAACCATTCCATGGGTCTTTGATTCTGTGAAATTGAATCTCCACAGCGTGCAGGACATTCAGAGGCAGCTGTTAAAAATGTTGTTAGTGACACAGATTTTTAGTTTCTTGTAATGACACTATTTATGGCCAGAAGTCTCTCACTGCTGTTGTTTCAGCTGTTAAATGTAACTCCATAGCATTTACATAACTAATGAAAATAGTTTCTTCCTTTTGAAAATTACCCTGTTGGCTTAGTTATGTTTTGCAGGCGCAATTTTTACTGTTAGCAGCTGAGGAATTTGGCTCTCAAGAGACCCAGAGTCCCATTTTAGTAAGGGGAAAAGCTTTACTGCTCCGTGCTCCTGGGTGAGGCTGAGGTGAAGAGACAGTGCTGTGCTGCTGCTCCAGATTAATGCCAGGGAGTGAAGGGGGAAACCTAAGTGAAAGAATTAAACATTGCGAGAGGAAATTGCTTTCTTGGTGGCAGATAAGAGTCGATAAATGAGCAGTGATATATTCATGTGTATATTTATAAAGAAGAGCAGCTTTACCTTTTAAGAGCAGGGAGGGTGCTGAAAGCTCAGCTCGCTCAGCCGAAGCGAACGATTCTCTGCGGCAGGAATCGAATATTTTTGGGGTCGGGCTTGCTTGGCTGGGCTGAGAATCCCAGGAGGGCCTTGTCTGTGCCCGCAGCCCCTGGAGGACAGCCTGATCGCCTTCAGGACGCGCTCCAAGCGGCCGCTGAAGGACGTTCCCCTGGGGCAGCTGGAGGCCGAGCTGCGCGCGCCGGACATCACCCCGGACATGTACGACCCCAACACCGCCGACGACGAGGAGTGGAAGAGGTGGCTCGGGGGGCTCATGAACGACGACGTGGAGAACGAAGGTACCTCCTGCTGGGAGGTGGGGGGGTCACTGGGACTGGGGGGTTCTGCGGTTTAACCAGGCCGGGTGCTGGAGCTGCGCCTTGGAGGTGGATCCAGGCCGGGATGGAGCGGCCCTGAGAGAAGGGCTTGGGAGGCTGGGCAGGAGCTCAGAACCCCCCCGAGCCCTGGGCTGAGCCCCCAGCGTGGGCAGCAGCAACGGGGGCATTCTGCCCTGCTCAGGTGAGACCCCACCTGCAGAGCTGCCCCAGCCCTGGGGCCCAGCACAGGAGGGACCTGGATCTGCTGGGGAGAGCCCAGAGGAGGCACCAGCATGAGCAGAGGGATGGAGCAGCTCTGCTGGGAGGAAAGGTTGAGGGAGCTGGGAAAGTTGAGCCAGGAGAAGAGGAGGCTCTGGGGTGACCTCACTGTGGCCTTCCAGGACCTGAAGAAGCTCCAAGAAACATGGGGAGAGACTTTTTCCAAGGGCCTGGAGTGACATGATGAGGGAGAATGGCTTCACACTGACAGAGAGGAGGTTTAGATGAGGTATTTGGAAGAAATTGTTCCCTGTGAGGGTGGTGAGGCCCTGGCACAGGGTGCCCAGAGAAGCTGTGGCTGCCCCTGGATCCCTGGCAGTGTCCAAGGCAAGGTAGGACAGGGCCTGGAGCATCCTGGGATGGTGGAAGGTGTCCCTGGCATGGCAGGGGGGTGTGACCAGGTGATTATTAAGGTTCCTTCCCACCCAAACCATGCCATGATTCTATGCTGTAAGCCTGAGGCTTTGGTTTTTATTTACACATGGTATTCTTCTCTGCAACCATTAACTTGTTTAATCCTGTGCATGTGTCTTGCAGTCAGCTTTCCTCATCTTCCCCATGGGCCTGTGTGAGAGTTTTTAAACCTCAGGTGTCTCACTTGTGCATATTTACTCCCCAACACGCAGGAGCTGGCAGCCACAAAGGGAAGTGGTGGATTTAAGCCCTGGTGCTGGGTCCTGGTGCTCAGCATTGAGCCACCTGAATCCCAGAGTGTCGTGCTCCTCGTTGGGGCACTTTTTTGGGTAGAAACAGCCCTTTTCTTTCTGAGAAGAAACAGGAACAAGCTCTGGGGCTTGGCTTCCTTTTTTCCTGTATTTACTGGTGGCTTGCAGTTGTGCAAATTGAATATAAAACAGAAACTGAAATTAAACCACTTCACTCTGTCTAAATTTAGCTGCTGCTCAGATCCCAGAGAATCAAGCCAGCTTTTTAAAATGAGAATGGCTGTAGGTCAGGGTCCTAACAGCTCAGTTTGAAAGGAGGGTGGGTTTGATATTGCTTCCATAAAAGAAATACAGTTGATTTCTAGCAGGAATTTCTAGCAGTAATTCCAGCCCTCTCTGTGCCAGGTCAGGCAGTGAACAAAGAGCTCCTGGCAGCTGTCTGGTCCTGGGGCAGGGTGTAATGACAGTTCAAAACCTGCTTCTTCTTAGATGAAGCAGATGATGATGATGACCCTGAGTACAACTTCTTGGAAGATCTGGATGAACCAGACACAGAAGACTTCAGGAATGACCGTGCTGTGAGAATCACGAGTGAGTTCCCCAGGAATCCCCGCTCCTTTCTTGCTGGCAGTAGTAATTCACTGGGAAAATGGTTTTGTTACAACGTTTTTTGCAGCATAGGGTGATTAAATGGAGATCTGTGTGCTGGCTTGAGCAGCCTGTGGCTCTCTGGGAGTGCACGGAAGGGTCTGGGCAGAGCTGCTGTGCTCGGGTGCAGCACAGCCTGAAGAGCAATATTTATGTGACAGTACAGCCTGAAATTAGGTGATGATACATCCTGAAAGCTTCAGGCAGTTCAGACCTGAATGCCTGCCTTGTGATTGAATGGAATTAACTTTTCTCTAAGTCCCCACAGTCCTCAGTTTAGTTTTATAAACAGAGCACTTTCCATCTTTGCAACACTTGCTTCAGGTCTTATTACAGATTAACAGGACTTTAATCATGAACATGAGTTTTTATATGATATTTTTGAATCCAAACAATCTCAGCTCAAGGTTTTTTTGGGCCCAGCATTAATTCCTTTCCTTTTTGGTCCTCTGTTTGCAAGAGGAGGGTTTCCCTTTGTGAGAGGAATTCCTTAAGTGAGTTGATATTGTGACAGGATTGCTGAGCGTTTCTTGGAAAAGGCATCTTCATAGTTCTTTTTAATTTTACTTGCAGAAAAGGAAGTGAATGAGCTGATGGAGGAGCTGTTTGAGACAGTAAGTGATCGACTGAGTGTGGCACTGAAGAATAGAGCTGTCAGCTGTGACATGGAATCTGAAGGGGTGGCTCTGGAAATGCTCAGGGCTGGGCGTGTGCCAAGGGCTCTGCCATAACTGGGTCGTTTTTAGCCTTGGGAAGGAATATCTGCAGGGATTTCCTGAAGTGAAGGTCTGCAGGGATTTCCTGCAGTGAATGTTTGTAGGAATTTCCTCAAGTGAACATCTGTGCTGAGAGGATCACCACGAACTTAATTAGCCAAAGGTAAATGTGCTCTTTGAGCTTTCTCCTCCTGACTTGCTCCGTGTTTGCTGCCAGTTCCAGGACGAGATGGGCTTCTCCAACATGGAAGATGAAGGCCCAGAAGATGAAGATGCTGTTACAGAGTCTCGGCCAAATTTTAACACCCCCCAGGCCCTCAGGTAGGAGCATTTGTTTATGGCCCTGATCTCTGAGAAAAAGCCTCTGGTTACCCATGGCAGCCACCAAAGAGAGAGAGATTGTCTTGGCAGCTCAGGCCACCGTTCTGAAAGCTCGGAGGTGTTTTTATTCATGGGATTGGACAATTAAATTGACCCTTTTTTTCTATTTGCCACCATTGACTTTACTGATTGTGATGCACCCGAAAATTAAAAACAATGAGAAAAGTGACAGAGCAAGAGTGCCTGCACTGAGGTTGGTGCTTATCTCAGCTGAGAATGGCCAAGGCTTTTCAGAGTGTGCCCCAACACGGCAGGATCTGCTGTGGGGAATTCTGTTCCTGCTTCTTCAGCCTCTGTGCTGTGTAGGGAATCATGGAGTGGTTTGGGTTGGAAGGGAACTTTAAGCTCATCTCATCCCACCCCTGCCATGGCTGGGACACCTTCCCCTATCCCAGGCTGCTCCCAGCCCTGTCCAGCCTGGCCTGGGGCGCTCCCAGGGATCCAGGGGCAGCCACAGCTGCTCTGGGCACCCTGTGCCAGGGCCTGCCCACCCTCCCAGGAGGAATTCCTTCCCAAAATTTAATCTAAACCTCTCCTCTTCTAATTTAAAACCATTCCCATGTCCTCTCATGGTCTGTCCATGTGAAATTGTCGCTGGCACTGCTCTGTGGAGCAGGAGGTGGCACAGATGGGGTGGTTGTTCCAGGCAGTGGGCACAGACCCTGGATCTGCTGCGTGTGGGACCAGAGCTCTGCAGGAGCTGGGCCAGGATCGTCCAGCCCCAGTGAGAGCCACTCCTCGTGCCTGTGCTCTGCCCTGTGCTGGTGGCTGTAGTGATCCCACATCACTGCAAAACAACAATTTCCTTTCCCTTTCTGCTGCTAAGGGCAGGGCCAGGTTCCCTTGCTGCCCTGACATTGGCAAGAGGAGCCTGAGGAGCTGTTTTGTCCAAGTGTGTGACCTCTTTTAATTAAACACCTCAGATGTGTGTTGGCCTTTTCCAAGGAAAATGAGTGCCTGAGTAGCAGTAGTAGCTGAGGCCTAGCAGTGAGGTGTCTGGGAAGTTTGGGCACTGCCTTGTGATGGTTTTTGGTTTATACATGACAGCACCCTGAAGAGGAAGGGGATTAAAGCAGCTCCATCCCTGGGAGTGCCCGAGGCCAGGCTGGACAGGGCTTGGAGCACCCTGGGGTAGGGGAAGGTGTCCCTGCCATGGCAGGGGCTGGGATGATGGAATGAGATGATCTGTAAGGTCCCGCCAACCCAAACCATTCCACGATTCTGTGATTTCCCTCCAGGTAATAATTCCACTGATTTTAACCAGCTCCAGGCTCTGGCTGAGGAGGAGCTGCAGGATGAGTGGGGTCTCCTTGTTCATGGGGCAGAGCAGCTCGAGACCCAGCTGTGTCTGTTTGGGAAAGGAGCTAAAGTGAAGGCTGGAGTTGCTGGATGCCCTCTCTGGGCTGAGCAGTGCCAGAGGGGAGTGCAGCAGCTGTAAAACCAGCTACAAACCAAAAGCCAGGCAGCTTTACCTCTCCTATTTGTATGCATTTGGCTTTGATAATGGGGGGGTTTATTAATTTTTCTTTGGTGGGCGCTTCTCCCGGTTGTTTCCACCCTGGTTTTATCTGCATACAGGATTCTTAGAGGCAGAAATGTCTCTGTGCTGGATTTATTGTTGTTTTGATGATACCTTGCATTAGGAGCATCATGGAACAGCTCTGTAAGTGACCTCAGGCCTGTTGCAGGAGGGAAGCTGATAACCAGCAGAAATCAGGGTATTAACAGGTGGAGCTAAAGGAAATAAAATGGAATAATCAATAAAGTTGGAACTGTTTTTGAAAGGATGGTGGCAGGTGCTTCCTCTGACCGTGGGATCTCTGGTGGAGTTCTCAGCATAAGGCTGGGTGATAATTAATTAATTTTTTTCATAAAGTAGCAGGATTTGGGGCAGTGTGGGGTTTTCCTGGAGACCTTCCGGGTGGTAAAATGCCACTGATAATACCTTGGGTTCAGCCCTTGCTGATGGTAGAAATTAAATAGGATTGGGTGATGCATTCTGGAGTGGTTTGGAACCTGAGTGCTGGGGAGAGGATCCGAGCACGTGAGTGGGGCACAGATGGTTGGGAATGGTGGGAAAGACTTTTGATTGTCCCTGGAATAAAGAGCTGAAGCATTGAATCCCAAGGCTGCAGCAGTGCTGGGGTGCACTAAAAGACTTTTATGTGGAAATAACTTGGGTTTTTCAAGCTGGGTAGTACAGGGATGGCCATCCCTGAGCTGTGCAAACCAGGTACACAGTTAAATATTCTAAATAAGCAGGAATCAGTGTTAAATCACGCACTTATTGCATTACATCAAACAGATTTGAGGAACCTCTGGCCAATTTGCTGAACGAGCAGCACCGGACGGTGAAGGAGCAGCTGGAGCAGCTGAGGATGAAAAAGTCCTCAATGAAAGCCCCCCAAGAGACTGAAAAATCCAAACCCCCGAATGAGAAGCCCCTCCAGAGCCTTGTTCTGGACAGTGCACAAAGAAAGAGGCTCCAGCAGCAGATGCAGCAGGTAATCAGTGTTGGGTATGGTCTGATCTGGTATTGCTGTGCACAGTGAGGGGCAGGGGGAGCCAGGGGCACAGCAGGGATTAACTGGGAAAGCTCCACCTGAACTGGAGCTTGGTCAGGTGATACTCACATGCCTGATTTCACATGGAGAGGGAATTGGAACTGAGTGAAGTGGAGCTCATTTCTTGGCATCTGTTCTCCTGTGAGATGTTGCCTTGGCTGGCTGTGCTCTGCCTAAATCCTGTTTTCAGCAACTTCTTTATTACTGTCTGAGAATGTTATGCTTGATCAAGATCTAATTCTTTTTGTTATCTCCTGCCACCACACAAAACTGTGTAGAAATTGAGAAATGGGCAGTTCTGAGAGCTGAAATCATTGTTGCTAAAGAAATAGTTACATATTTATGTAGGAAAAAAATCCTTTCTGTGTTGGTCGTTATGAGACTTTGGCACAAAAGCTGGGAAACTGCCCGAAGACTTCGACAGATGAGGTGTTCAAAATTTGTGTAATAAACTTCCTGCCAGTGGATATTAAAGTTTCCCCTCAGCTTTCTATTGCTTACAAGATTTTTTGCGGTCGAGAGATTTTTTGGGGGTGCTCAGGAGATAGTCCTTGTGCCTTTGGACTTGTGCTTTCCAGTCACTTGGATTTCTGATCAACTGAAAAAACCCAATTTGTCTGATTTTATTCCTCAAGCATGTTCAGCTCCTGACTCAAATCCATCTCCTGGCGAGTTTCAACCCTGCTCTGAGTTCGGAGGCCAGCACCACGCGGATGTTTTTGGTAAGGAATGCCTGGAATCAGAGCCCCATGAATTCAAACGATTGCTGGTCCCTGGGCATAATTAAAGAGATTAATTTACTTCATTGATCCCATTAAACTGAGAACTAAGGTTCTGGAAAGGGCGGGAATTAAAAAAAAAAATAAGAATCTTGGAATCCCAGAGTGGTTTGGGTGGGCAGGGAATTTAAAGCTCATTTCATCCCATCCCCTGCCATGGCAGGGACACCTTCCCCTGTCCCAGGTTGCTCCAAGCCCTGTCCAGCCTGGCCTTGGACACTTCCAGGGATGTGGAATCCACAATTCTCTGGGCACCCTGGACCAGGGCCTCCCCACCCTCAGAGCAAACCCTCAATCCCTGGATTTGCAACGCTCAAAATCGAACATTTAAGGCTGTTTTTTGCACGACGTGTGTTTGTTCCCCACCTTGCACTCGAAGGCCTCTCTCTGACATGTTTCTGTGCCTGACTTTGCAGAGCGAGCTCGGGAGCTTCGCCCGCAGCTCCACCCTGCTCCGGGTGCCCCTCAACCCCAAGTTCCAGACCATGTTCCAGCCCTGTAACTTGCAGGGGGCCCTGCAGCTCATCGAGGACTTCCACGCCCAGGTCCCAGTGGACTGGAGCCCTCGGAAAGCTGTGAAGAAGAACGGTAAGTGAGGGGACAGGGGAGGGGCTGGCAGGGAGAGGTATTCCGGGTGTTAAGGGAAATTCCCAGCGTGACCCTCCTGGAGCAGCTCTGGGGTCCCCCAGGCTGTCCCTGCTGGGGCTGAGGCCCCCTCACAGGGACCCCGCAGGGCCCCGCTGGACCCTCCCACGCTCCCAGCTGGTCCCAGTCAGACCAGTTCCCTCCCAGCTCTCCTCTGGGTGGGGGAGCAGCCCCCAGAACAGCTGCAGCTGCTGCCCCCGGGGAGGGACCCCGAGCAAAGGCCCCCCCGGGGCTCGTGTCCCCTCCCAGGGGGGCTCAGAGTGGCCACTCGGCCTTGGTCTTTGCCTTGCTACAGAGCAAAAAAAAAAGATGGAAGGGGAAAAGAATTTTACCTTTTGCTGATGTAAACTTAGGGGGAAAAACGAGGAAATCTGCAAAATCAGGAAGAAAGTCTCTTTTTGCAGTGAAAGGAGTAAAAGAAACAGAGTTTTCAGGAAGGGGGTTTTGAGAAACATTCATCCACTTACAGCTGTCCTTACCTGTTCATTCTTTTCACAGCAAGTGAACTCTCATGTTTGCCAAAGCAAGCGGCCTGGATTTTGGCAACCAGGAAAGTCTTTATGTACCCAGAGTTGCTGCCCATTTGTTCCTTGAGAGCAAACCCTCCCCGGGACAAGATCTTCTTCACCAAGGCAGAGGACAAGTAGGTGCTTCAGTGTCTTGGTTTACAAGACAGGTGACTGCCAGGGGAAACCAGAGCCTCCCTTGGAACAGAGAATGTAAACCCCCCACCTCCGAATCGCTATGATTTTGAAATTATGGAGCTTCCAAGCAAAGATGTAGGGATAGGAATACCAGTTCTTTACTAAGAATATTACAAACTACAAAGGCAGTGGTACAGAGAAAAGAACAACAACAAACAAACGATCCCAGGAACTCTGACAGAGTCAAAATACGACCTGACACCCTGTTGGTTAGGGTGTGGGGAGCAGTCCAAAGTAAGTACTCCTGGAGTGGAAGATGTGGCTCCGTTGGAGTAGAGGTGCTCCTGTAGAAGGGTCCGGTGGTGACACGATGGGTCCAGTTTTCCTCGGGGAATCCGGTGGATAAAACCAGCTGCCCTGATGTCCTGAGCTGCAGATTTTATGCAGGTAGAGAGGTTTTGGCTCCTCCCACTGAGTGCAGCCTTCCCCAATGGGGTGATGTGAGGTTATCGGTCACAAGGGGAGCCTTAAATGGCTCATTCCCGGGTGATACCCCCTTGGAGGAGGATGGCTGGAGGACGAGATAAGGAAGCACTGCCCTATCTGGTTTTAACGATTGACCCATTAACAGAAGGCACCCGCCCTCTTTCCCCCTGGAGTTACAAGAGATATCTTGTAAAAATATCTTCCAACCGGTTTCAACAGATGAAAATAGAATTACACATTTTTGGTTACATATTGCAACCCAAGACATTCAGTTATTGTGCAAAACGTGTGGAAACGGCCTTTGTTTGGTCAGGAGAATTTCTGGGGTGCAGTCCTTGGGGGAGAACTGTGCCGCGTGCCAGCAGCTCCCTGAGAGGTTTCTCATCTCCTCCCCTCCCTCTTTCCCCGCTCAGCTTGTTGGCTTTAGGGCTGAAACATTTCGAAGGGACCGAGTTTCCGAAGCCTTTGATCAGCAAATACCTCCTGCCCACCAAAACTGCCCATCAGCTGACCGTGAGGATCAAGAACCTCAACATGAACCGAGCCCCCGACAACATCATCAGGGTAAGGGGCACGTCCTGGGCTTTGTTCCAGCAGGGCAGAGCTGCTCTGTGTTCCCAGGGCCTCTTGGGGCTGACACTTCCTTAAAATAAAATAAAATAAAATGTCATCCTTTTGTTGGCAGAGAGGATTTATCCTTTTACTTACCTTAGTCCCTGGGCTTGGCAAGTGCTTAGATTACTGGTTTGACTCTTCCGAGCCCAGACAGTCTGGTAGAACTCAGTAATCCCCACAAAAATTCATACAAATAAGCTTTGGAGTAGCAAAACTTAAAGAAAAGTGCTGTTAGCAGCCAGCTGGGCAATAATCCTGTCCCACGAGCTACTGGGAACTGCTGAAGAGAGAATAAGAACCAAAGCCACATAAAACAACAGCTGCATGCGTGCCTGGCCCTCTGTGGGAGCAGCCAGGCTGGCAGCGAGCTCCTGTTCAGCCTGGGTTATTAATGTTTAACGTTTCTGTGGGTAGACCCTCGTTAAAGAACTGCTTTATCCACACGAGCACTCGGGCAGAGCACAGTCCTGCTCCTTGCCAGCAGGGACCTGACCACAGTCACCTTGCGAGGCCTTCTCTGCTGTGCCCACAGTACTACAAAAAGACAAAGCAGCTGCCTGTGCTGGTGAAGTGCTGCGAGGAAATCCAGCCCCACGAGTGGAAGCCGCCCGTGGAGAGGGAAGAGCATCGCCTGCCCTTCTGGTTGAAGGTATCTCCTGCTGCTCTGCCCCCAGGGCTGGGGGGAGGAGTTGTGGTTTGGTTCATTTCTTGTGGCTTTTCCTTGGGTTTCGTGTGGGTTTGGCTTGTGGGCTTTTCCTTGGAGGCACGGAGCCCGTGCCTTCGAGTCAGTCAGTCAGGGAGGACTGTACCCAAGGGAACAGCTGGACTCAGAGGCCGTAAAATCCAGTTCTCTTGATCATCCAGAGAAGTTTCCTTGCCGCAAAATCTGATGTTTACTAAAGCAACCTTGATAAAGCAGTTCGGCCTTGTCGTTTTTCTCAGGATCCCAGAGCCTCCTAAAGGCTTTGCAGTGCAACTCATGAATTTGAAGTCCTGTTTTGTAATGTGCAGTAGGATAAAGTAAATAAAACCCACTTGCAGGAGCAGGTTGCTGTCTGTTGCCTGCTGTGGTGCTGCAAGAAGGAGGGAATACAGGAATAGCCTGTAAATAATAAATTCCAATCAATTCTTGCTCCCTTCAGGCAAGCTTGCCCTCCATCCAGGGGAAGCTGAAGCAGCTGGCAGAAGATGCCAAGGAGACACCGGGTTCACCTGCTGCAGAATCTGTCCTTTCGGGGACAGAAAAGGAAACTTCAGACGTGGAATGCGATGACAAATACCCTCTGCTGATGCCCAAGGGGCTCGTGCTGACCCTGAAGCCTTTGGCCAACCGGTTCTCCTGGAGGGCCTGGAGGAGGCAGAGGACGTCGGCTCTGAAGCCTGTCCTGATCTGCCCCAGCCTCTGTCTGCAGCCCAGCTCCAACCCCGTGAACATCCAGAAGACTGTGAAGTTGTCCCAGTCGGAGGCTCCCCCCAGAAAAGTCCTGCTCCAGGTCCCTCGGCCCATCCAGCCAGCGCCGGCCGTGCCGGGGGTGCAGCCCCTGAGCGTTCCAGCCGTGGTGGGAGCTGGGGATGGCTTGGAATTCCAGAGCGTGCTTCCCGCTGCCCATCCAGACTCCAGGCAAGCTTTCCCAGCTGCTGGGCCGCCAGCTGTGGTGTCCTCAGAGCCACAGCAGCCCAAGCTGATGCTGCCGGCCTTGGGCGGGCCGAAAACGCGCAAGCCTCGCGTGCGTAAGGGCTACCAGAGGAAAAAAGGGACAAAATCTGCCCCGCCGATCAAACCTTCCCCTGTGATCCAGCCCTCCCCTGTCATCCTGACTGTCCCTGCCACCACGGTGAAGGTGGTGAACATAGGCAACGGCTGCAACATGATCCAGCCCCTCAACACGGCCGTGGGCCGAGGCCCTCAGGCCATTCCGGTCACAACCTTGCTGGTGAACCCGTCCACGTTCCCATGCCCATTAAATCAGCCTCTGGTGACCTCTTCCATCCCGTCCCTGATTGTCTCTCCCAGCGCTGTCGGTCTGTCTGCGCCCTCTGTGGGTGAGGGTGAGGAGAAGCTGACCCTGGTCCCTGCTCCCGCTGCCTTTCCCAAGGCGGAGCCCCCCGAGCTCCTCGTGCCCTGCTGTGCCGTCTCCCCCAAGGAGGAGCGTGGCACAACTCCTGCCCCTTCCCACGAGGGCGGCCAGGACAAGGGCAGCGAGAGCGACTGCTGCGGCTGGGCAGCGGGAGAGGGAGACGGGAGCCCCTCGGAGCCGCTGCCCGTGGACCTCTTGCGTCGCGGAGAAGATGCTGATGCGACGGTGAAAATGGAGCCTGAAGATTCAGGTGATGCTCCCAAAGAGGCCGAGCCAGCCCAGAAGAGGGATCTTCTGTGTGCTGAGGTGAAGGAGGAGTTCATGGTGGGGCTCGGCCAGGAGCTGAACATGGAGGCTGCGTGTCCCTGTGGGGATGACCCCAAGAAGGAGCACGCTCCCTGCGAGGAGAAGGGAGAGGAGGAAGGCCGGGCCCTGCCGTCCCCGCCCCGGGGGGAGCAGCAGGGGGACGCTGCTGGGCCGGGGGGGGCTGCCGGGCCAGCAGCGAGCAGTGACTCCCCAAAGAACCCCCCCTACCCAGCAGAGGGGGAGGCAGAGTTCAGCAGCCCCCCAGGAAGACCAGAGGACTCATCCAGCATTGATGGTCAGTCCGTGGGGACACCGGCCGGCCCCGAGGCTGGAGGAGAGAGGGAAGGGCAAGAAGAAGAGGAGGAAGATGACTTTGATGATTTTACACAAGATGAGGACGAGGAAATGTCCTCAGCCTCAGAAGAGTCGATTCTGTCAGTGCCAGAACTGCAGGTAAAGACAAAACTGTAAAACACTTGAAGGCAGCTGTGGGTGTCCTGAAACACCCTGTGGGGTCAGGGCCCATCCCACTGGGAATCTTGCTGGGAAGATGGGCTCATAACTCTCTGACAGCTTGGCACTGTGCTGGTCACAGAGAAATTGGACCCCGTGTCTTCCTGAGCAGGTTTTAAGCCCAGGCTGAGGGAATATATTGCAAATATGCAGATTTAAATTCTGCTGAGCTGCAAGGACTCCTCAGTGAGGCTGCTCTCTAAGAAGTACTTTAGGCAAAAATTACTTTCCAGGTCACAATTCCAGCCAGGCTTCCAGAGCTAAGATGATCATTAAGGAATCATTAAGAAATCCCTTCTAACTTAAGGCCTAATCTGCTGCATGGCAGATGCTGGAATTTAATTTTGCACAATACAATTTTAGGCAGTTCTGGAGGGGTTTGAATTCTGTTCCTTAACAGAATCCTTTAGTTGGGCAGGTGCTGATCTGTGAAATTGGCTGTTGGAGTCACGATGCAGTGAGGGAGTTGCTGAATGATACTGAACCAAACAATAAAATAAAACAGTGTGATTTTTTGGTTATTAATTGCTTTCTAAGGAGACAATGGAAAAACTTACCTGGCTTGCAACAGAGAGACGTTTGAGCCAAGAAGGGGATTCTGAAGAAGAGAATTCCCAGGAAGAGAACTCTGAGCCTGAGGAAGAGGAGGAGGAGGAAGGGGAAGGAATAGAGAGTTTACAGAAAGATGATGAAATATGTGGAGATACATCAGAGGAGCCTAAATCTGCCTTCACGATGGCCAAGGCAGCTTCGCCACAGGTGGAAGCCCACAGGATGCCAGCAGGTGAGTGCTGTGGGGTTTTTGGGATGCCAGCAGCCCAATTCTTTGGGGTTTTTTGGACACAGGGAGTGGGGAAGCAGAGCTGTTCTCTGCAGGGAAAACAAACCAGTGGGGATCCTGTCTGGGTTTCATTTCACTGCTGGATCTGAGCCAAGTGGTGCTTTCCAGTGGAAATGCAGCTTTGGGACCCAAGTCACAGCTCTGTAGAAACGGCCTCTTGCACGTGAGCCAAGGGTCTTTAATGCCTCAAAAATTTGCTGACAGATTTATGGTTTTTGTCAGCTGATACCCAATACCTGTAGAAGAACAATATTAAATAGTCAAATCTTTGCTAAGTTGGATTTTGTCTGCCGAGATCATGGCAGAGAAAAGGAAATGAAACAAGGTCCAGCAAGTGGTCAATGAACTTGAGCAGGGAACTTTGAGGAGGGGACCTCAGCCTGTTGGATCAACAGATTCCTAATCCTAAAGCCACAAAAATCTGCGTGTAGCCCCTCTTCGTTCCCTATTTCCTTCCCTGCCGTGTGATTTTAACCACAGTGTAAATAATCAGCTGAAGGGATGATCTGCAGCGTTAGCAGCCAGCTCTGGTGCTCAGGCTGTGTCTCTGTTCCCCCCATGGCTGTTCTGCCCTGGTGTGCAGGGTTCTGTTGGTTCCAGCAGGAGTTGTGGCTGCATCCAGGATTTGTCCTGTCAGACGCTGTGGAGACAAACAGCCAGCTCGGGATGTTGGCCAGCCTGCCTCGTGGGAAGTGCATTTCCCCTGCACTTGCAGGGAGCACAGACAGGAGCTCATCCCCGCCTCTGCTGCAACGCTGCCCTGGCAGAGCCGTGCGGTGCCTCTGCCCCCAGCTGACCTTGTGCTCCTCCACAGGAGAGAACCTGAAAGCCCCCGGCAAGAGCAGGAGCTCCCACAGAACCAGGAACAAGCGGGGCCGGGCTCGTGCCAGCAAAGACACCTCCAAGCTGCTGCTGCTGTACGACGAGGACATCCTGGAGAGGGATCCCCTGCGGGAGCAGAAGGACCTGGCCTTTGCCCAGGCCTACCTGACCAGGGTGAGGCAGCCCAGGAACAGGAACGGCGGGGACTGGGTTCTCACTGGGAGTACTGGTCTGCCTGGGACCAGTGGAGCTGTTTCTCCCTACGCCCCACGTGTGGTGCTTCGCTTGCCAAGCGCTGTGAGCTCTCCTGCTTTTGCTGTTCCTCCTCCCTCCCCTGTCCTGAGTGGGGGAGCTGGAAGGGAAGGACTTGGGCTGGGGGTGCTCAGCTGCTGCACTCAGCCCACAGCACCAGAACCTTCTGAATTCCTGAACTTCACAGTCTGGACTGGGATCCCTTCTCTCATGAGCAGCTTAGGTTTATCAGGGTTATCTTTAAGGAAGAGACTTGGTTGCTTCAATGAAATTGCAAGCACTGTGTAGATTCTGAGCAGAGGAGATCAAAAATTACAAGATTAAAGGAATTTAGGGAGCAATTTGTCACCCTGTGAAGGTGGGCAGGCCCTGGCACAGGGTGCCCAGAGCAGCTGTGGCTGCCCCTGGATCCCTGGCAGTGCCCAAGGCCGGGCTGGATGGGGCTTGGAGCACCCTGGGACAATGAAAGGTGTCCCTGCCATGGCAGGGGGTTGGAATGAGCTGATCTTTAAGGTCCCTCCCAACACAAGATACTCTGTGATTAACTTGTTTTCCTCCTGGATGTTACCAAGCCCTGTTGCTGCCCCCAGGTCCGTGAGACCCTGCAGCACGTCCCGGGCAAGTACGAAGACTTCCTGCGCGTTATCTACGAGTTCGAGATCAGCACGGACAAACGGACAGCTGTGGATCTCTACTCCACTCTGCAGAAACTCTTGCACGACTGGCCACAGCTGCTGACAGACTTTGCTGCCTTTCTTTTACCAGAGCAAGCTTTGGAGTGTGGACTGGTAGGTAGAGTGAAGGGAGGAGGCCAGGTTTTAAACACTGTGAATGCTTGTGGGAGTGAAAGGATAAAGAGTTCTTCCTAGGGCCAGAAAGGCAAACAGCTGGTAAATGTCTTGCCTACCTTGCTGCTTTTATGAATCAGAGTTGGAAAGTTTGGTGTTCTTGGTAAATCTGCTCAGTGTGGCTGTGGAGGATCAGCCTCTCCCACTTGGGTCGCGTCCGACTGCAGAGGCAACGTGCAGATACAGCAAACAGTGGCTCCCCTGTCTCCAAATCTGCCTTCCACTTTGTAGGATAGAGGGTTTCACCTGTTCCATTTCTGGATTTCCCTATCTTATGTACAAAGCCAAACTTCATAGCTCGTGTAAGTATTGATTATACAAAGTGTTTCTCTTCCTCTGCCGCTTCCCGGTTTTGCAAAGGGCATCGATGGAAAACAAAGACCAAGACAGGGATTTTATAGCTTGTTTAAGTCAATTTGAGATGCTTGGGAATATGTGCTTGAACGTGAGGGGGGATCTCTTTCTTTTGGCCAGTTTGAGGAGCAGCAAGCCTTTGAGAAGAGCCGGAAGTTCCTCAGGCAGCTGGAGATCTGCTTTGCTGAAAATCCTGCCCACCACCAAAAGATCATCAAAGTCCTGCAGAGCTGTGCAGACTGTCTGCCCCAGGAGATCGCAGAGGTAACCAGGGACCCCTTTTCTCCCAGTCTGAGTGCACTCCCAGCCTGACTCCCTGTCCTGCTCCTGGACACCACGGGGTTTGTTGAGCACGTTCTCCCTTCTGGGGGTGCAGCTCAAAGTCGTGGAGTCACAGAATGTTGTGGGTTGGGAAGGACCTTAAAGCCCCTCTCATGCCACCCCCTGCCATGGAACACACCTTCCTCTAGCCCAGGTTTCTCCAAGCCCCATCCAACCTGGCCTCGGGTTCAAGGGGAGTTGGAGCTGCCTCTCCGAGAGGCCGCACAGTCGATGCCCTGCGTGTTTCCTCTCTCCCACCTCCACCTTGCCTTTATGACCTTGCAGCTGAGATTTTAGCTTAGTGCCATCTCCAGAGTCTGCCTGGAATTCTGGAGGAATATTTCCAGGCTGATTTGGTGGCTGGGTGTGGGATGATCTCAGAACATCCAGGAGGCTGTAGCCACACAAGCACCAGCTCCCGTATCGGAGCTGTAACGAGCCCTGATGCTCCACTCGCTCTGAGAACCCTTCAGAGCACCGTGGGGTTACATGGAATGAGACTCATTGGCTCTGGATTGTCTCTTCCAGCTGAAGACCCAAATGTGGCAGCTGTTGAAGGGACACGACCACTTGCAGGATGAGTTCTCTGTTTTCTTCGATCACCTCCGGCCCTCAGCCAGCCGCATGGGAGATTTTGAGGAGATCAACTGGACAGAAGAGAAGGAATATGAGGTAGAGCAGCCTTTCCCCTAAAAGCAGAGATAAGGAATGTGTTTGAACTGGAATAACTCAAATAGAGGGTGCAGTTCCAGGGAGAGGGAAGCGCTGGGGTGGGAGAGCTGCTGGTGGCCTGAAGCAAACTCATCAAAGTTTTGAACAGGATTTGTGTCTCTGGGGGAAACAAAATTTGGTCACCTGAGAGCAGCAGTTGTGTGTTTGTTTTGCTGCAGTTTGATGGGTTTGAAGAGGTGTCTCTGCCAGATGTGGAGGAGGAGGATGAGCCACCCAAGATTCACGGAGCCTCCAGAAACAAGAAGCGGAAAGAGATGGGAGGCCAACACCACGACAAGGTGGGCCTGGGGCACCTCCCTGCTCCTTCTCACCTCTGAGCAGATGCACGGGGGCAAATGGTCTGACTGAGAGATGTGGCAACAACCTCACAGAGGTGGAAGGAGCGGGACTGGGACGTTTCTGTTGTGCTTTGCTTGCCATCAGCACTGCAGACGTGTGCGGGTGCTGCAGCCCCCCGTGTGCCCCCGCTCCCTGCGTGGCTGGCAGCTGCAGGATGGCTGGCAGCTGAGTGTGTCTGTTTCCAGGAGGTCGAGTGGGTGGATGGGATGAAGGAATGTTCATGTTCCTGCCATGAAGGGAGTAGCGATCTCAAGCTAAAGAAAAGCAAAAGGAGGAGCTGCAGCCATTGTAGTAGTAAGGTTAGTGGAGAGGCCCCGAGTGCCCAGGGGGAAGTGGAGTCCTGCCCAGCCTCCCTGGTGTGATGATCCTCGGGCCTCGTGTCTCCCAATCCACGGGGCGAGGAAGGGAATCGACCCAAAGGTGCCAGTGGTGCCTCCCTGTGTGGAGCTGTGACCGTGCCTGCCCGGCCTTCTCCCACCTCTCTCCTCCTCACTTTCTACTGCCCCTCTTTGCTCTGCTAAATGATGTCATTTTTTATGTTCTTTTGGGTTAAGAATAAGTTTTTTGAGTGGAAGACGCTGGTGTGGCCACTATGTGAAAAGACCCATGCCTGTTCATAGTAACAATAACAACAATAATAATAATAGTATTAACATTCTGCTTTCTAAAGCAAACATAATGCCAAAGTGAAGCCTTTGGCACGGCCAGGAACACCCGGGAAGCAAAGGCTGAGGTGTGGTTGGGATGGACAGAGCCACGTGTGGGTGACTGTGCCTGTGGGTTGGTTTGCAGGTGTGCGAAAGCAAATTTTATAAAAATAAAGACTCCCAAGAGCTGCCTGCGAGCCTTGCTCAGCGAGAGTCGAGTCCCCAGCCGGAAGGGAAGGACCCTGGAATGTCGAAGGAACCTGCAGAAGAAATGCTGGAGAGCAGAGACGAGGGAGAGGATGTGCAGAGCAGAACAAAACCTGTCTCTAGGAAAGTGGACTCTCCCTCTTCAGGTGAGTGAAAGTTTTGTGCTCAGCAGAGAGTGGAATCCTCTCCAGGCTGGCTCTCAAATGAGCAGAGGTTCAGGACTCTCTCATGCACATTTATTGAGTGTAATGAGAACTTCTAATCATCTTCTTCTCACTTTTTTTTCCTTCCTGTTCCTCCACTCTGGATGCCCCAAACCTGTCGAGCATTCCCTTCCACAAAACCTTTCCTGCCTGGAGAATATCCTGCCCTTTTCACACTGATTGCTCCATTTAAGCTTCTCTTGCCAGGATCCTGGTCCAGTCCCCAGTCCCTGGGACTGGTTCTTCCCCAGTTTCCATTTTAGCACAGCAGCTCAGAACCACCATCTCTCCAATCTGCCTTTAAACAATCTCTGTGGTGCTTGCTTTTCCTCCAGTCTGCTACAGACAAGGAGAAACACAATTGTGACAGGATAAACAACCTGAGGGAGATCTTTCCTTCCCCCTGCAGCCAGGGCTCAGCTCGTGCTGCTCTTGGGGACAACACCCAGTTCAACAGAGGAGTTTAAATGTGGTCTCGTGTCTGGGTTTGTAGCCAGGGTGCCAAGAGCAGCAGTGGCTGTTCCACCGGAGAGTTTTGCTCTGGGCAATGCACTTTTTAAATCTTCATCACTTCGCACAGCAGCTGTGTAGGGGTGAAGAAAATTGGCTGCAGATTGTCTTCTTGGAAGTACAGGGTGGGTAAAGTGCAGGCAGAATCACAAAGGTGCTCCCAGACTGTTCTCATGTGCAGCATCAGGCTCTGTAAATAAAAATCTCTTTGTAAAAAGTCAGGGAATGAAGCCTCCAGGAGCTTTTCCTTACAGCTTCTCTGATCTTGTTTGGGTTTCTTGTCAGGACCTCACCTGGAAGGAAGGGTGGCCTCCAGCAGACCTGGATCTTGTGAAAAACCTGCCCCTGCTGCTGCCCAGGTTCCAGAAGCAGGTGCCAGTGCAGGTGTGGGCACTGCCCAGCGCAGGGACTCGGCTGCCACCGGCCCCAGGTGGACACAGCTACACAAAGCTGCTCTGAAACTACCTCAAGGAACCAAAGACTGCCCTCGCACCGAGGGACTGAACCAGCAGCCTGGAGGGGATGCAGAGGCTTCCCCGGGGCTGAGCAGGGACCTGCTGCTCTCTGCTGCAGCAAAAGGGTCCCCGGGACCTCGACCCTCCTGTGGACAGAGCCCGGGTCAGACTGGGGGGCTTCATTCTGCCTCAGCAGAGCAGCTCAGGGGCGCTGCTCTTGCTTCAGGAGGAGGTGGTGGCAAAGAACTTGAGGGACCTTCGCCCCCAGAAGGAAAAGCTGAAGCAAAGCAGGGCTGGATCACAACGGGCAGCAGAGCAACCCCGGGTAAGAGCTGCAGCTCGGGGCCCCCCGCCCGCTGCGGTTTGGAGACACAGGACAGAGGCTGCACTGGAGATGCTCCCGAGGGCAGGCCGAAGTCAGATGCAAACTGCTTCCAGGTGCATCGGCATCCTGAGCAGCTGGAGCCCAGAGCGGGCACGGCCTCCCCGGGGCAGAGGGAGGAGGAGCAGCAGCAGCAGCAGCGAGTGACGGAGGCCACGGTGTGTGCCAAGAACAGCAAAGTCAGCTCCACGGGGGAGAAGGTTGTGCTCTGGACCAGGTACTGCTGCCTGAGCTCCTGCGTGGTTCTGTGCTCACTGTCTGGCTCCAGCTCTTGCTGGATCTGTTCTTTCCGTTTTGTATTCCCATTTTCTGCCCCCTCCCTTTGAGCATTCCTCTGGTCGCGGTCCAGCAGTTTGGCTGCTCCTGGCAGGGCTGTTACTGGGGGAAGAACCTATTTTTGTCCTTCAAAAAACTTAAAACCAGGCTGAAGGAGCTCTGCCTAGAGCAGGGTTCTGGGACTGGGGGTGGCAGGAGGAGGAAAGGAAGGAGCCTTGCTCAGGGATTGTTCTGAACTGGGAACAGGGCTGGGGGGGCCTCAAGTCTGTCAGTGGTTTTGAGCTGCTTTCACAGTGGTTGGTTTTGCAGGGAGGCTGACAGAGTCATCCTCACCACCTGCCAGGAGAAAGGAGCCCACGTGGACACCTTCCATGCCATCTCACAGAAACTGGGCAACAAGACAGCGAGCGAGGTGAGGGCTTGGTGTGGGAGAGGGGCTGGGAAGGAGGGGAAGGTGGGGAAGGTGAGGGGTGCTGCCCTACCAGTCTCCCAAACTTCAATTTGATGAAAAAACATCTCAGCTGCAAATAAATCAAAACCAAACTCTGCTCAGTTTTAGTGGTGCCAAAAATCCCGAGTGCCCTGGTCCTTGTGGCAGGGTTACCGTTGATATTTGAGCTCCATCTTTGGTAGTGGAGTTGTTTTGGTGGCTGCTGCTCAGGTCTTCAGCCTCCTGCTTCTCACAAAGGATCTGCTTTTGTCTCTGAATCTTCCCCAACTGCCACATTTTACCTGGAGGATGTAACTGTTCTTCCAGAGAAAGCAACAACCCAGTGCTCTTCCATTTCTCTTTCTTTATGACTGAATCTTGTGTGAAATGCCATTCTGGTGTTTATTCCTTTGTTGTTGCAAACACCCTGAACTCTGTAGTGTGAAATTCCAGTTCCGTGACCCCTCTGAGGTCGCTTCTCACCCCGGATCTCCCTTGTTCTCCAGGTGTCCCACAGGTTCAGGGAGCTGATGAGGCTGTTCCACACGTCCTGCGACGGGAGCTCCGAGGATGAGGAGGATGCCACCAGTACCAGTAACACAGACCAGCTGTCAGATAAAGATCTCCTGCTTTCTGAGGAAGAACCCGATGACTGAGGTGATAAACTACTGACTGCACCAGAAGAGGCTTTTTTTTTTTTGCCAGTTTGCTGCTAGACAGGTGCTGTGGAAAAATGTTTGCACAGGTACTTGAGACAGCACCTTCCTTTTCATTTTTCATTCAATTTCCTGCTGCACTTCCGGCCTGTACCAAACCAAAGGCAGGAAGGAAAGATGAGAACATTCTCCAGAACCTCCCTGGGGAGCTTCAGCAGTGAAATAACAGAGCTGAGGCTTGTGGACACCGACCTGGCCTCGGGATGAAGGCTGGGCCCAGCAGCCTCTGACCAGAACCTGTAAATATTGTAGCCTAAGATGTCAGTTCTCATGTGGAAACAAACACATGGCTTTTTTTAAGTTCTCCCCTTGTGCTGATTGTATGAGATAGTTACAATCTGAACTCTCTAGTTATTGTGTGGGTTTATGTGAATGGGCAGAGCAAATCCACTTTGCTCAGCTGGGAAAAAACCCAACCAAAACACAAAACATCACGCCCCCCCCAGAAAAGCAGCTTTCCTCCTTTGCAACACAGCCGTGAGTAGCTGGAGAACTCAGGCCAGAAGTAGGAAGATTCTTGGTGAAACGGGAAGAAAGCAGCAGCTGGGCCATCTCCAAAACCATTCCCTTTATTCTGGGAGTGATCTTAGAGCCGCTCTCACTCCACTACCCCCAGAAATAAAGGTGGGTTAGTCTGAGTCTGCTTCATCCTCAGATCCATCTGCTCCAAACCCCGTCTCGTAGCACTGGGACAGAGTCCTGAGCTCCTCCAGGGCCTCCTGGAAGTCGTCCTGCTCCACGCCGGCCGTGAAGAAGCTGCTGCAGCGCCGCGCGCTCGGCGCCCGCAGCTCCCGGCACAGCCCCGCGAGCAGCGAGCGCAGGGCCGGGGAGCTCTGCAGGGCTGCCAGCACCGGGCTGCTCTCAACACCTGCAGCGTTAGAGGCACAGCAGGGGTTAAATATCACCACCACCTCATTCCCTGCCTTGTTACACTTCACAAACAGCTGCCTGACTTGAACACGGCTGCTCCACCCTCACAACTCGTGCCCTCAGCCACTCCACCCCGGGTTGGTTTGTTATTTATGGGGTAGTTTTTAGGCCCTGATCTCTCTGTTGTGGAGTTCAAGGGGCGTTTGTTACCTGCTGAGGAAGAGCCCTGAGCTTTGTCCGGGAGGAAGCCTTGGCTGGTCAGGAGAGGAGAGAAGAACTGGGGGAAGGGAGGCCGGGTGTCACAGGGTTGCTGGAGCACGTGGCATGTGCTGCGAGGAGGAGGTGAATGAAGTTACCCAGAGCTCCCTCAGCTGTGCCCTGCTCCGAACCAGCTCCCCCTGCCCGTCCCCACCTGAAGGCTCCCGGGAACTGGGTGTGGAGGTACTGCTGGAGCACCTGCTCGGGGCTCCCACAGCTGTGCAGGGGCGACCGGGGCTGCCCGGGGCAGCTGCTGCAAAGGAAATCCAGGGTTTTGCAGCCTGAAACCATCAGTGACTCAGCTGCTTTTCAGCTGTTTTGCTCTAACGTTAGCAGCACTCAGTCACTAGACTGCTCCTCCCCTCAGCTGCCTCTCCGACGGGAGGGACGGGGGTGCCTCCGGTGAGGAATCCCTGCTGGGGAGAGTTCCAGGAGGTGCAGTGCAAATGCTGATTTACCTGGTGGCTTTCTCTTTGCAAATTCCTCGTAGCACAACAGACTGAGCAAAACAGCAGCTGACCTTTTGCTCCCTCCACGAGGACAGGAGCTTCCAGGGCACGTCCTGCTGGTGGGCACTTAAAATATCGGGGAGCGAGGAGCCGGATAAGGCGGGGAAGGGAAGAGCCGCCCACGCGGCCACAACCTGGAGTTGGGTGACAGAGCAGAGCCTGGAACACGCTCCCGGCAGGGCGGGTGGGCAGAACAGCTGTGGCACAGCTGGAAGGGGCCTCACCTTCCTCCCAGAGAAGGTCAGAGAGTCAGCAAAGTGCATCATGGAGCCCTGGGAGGACCAGAGGCGGTAGGGAGCCGTGAGGGTGTCGAGTGCTGCTGCCAAAACGGCGCTGCTGTGGTAGTTCAGGGATGCCTGGGGAGGAGAGAAAGGGAGGAATTACAGGACAGCTGGCAGTCACCCCTTCCTTAACTCAGTTTTGTGTATTTAACCTAACCGGATTGTAAATTGTGCCTTCAGAAGAGGTGTTTAACAGTTATCTCGGGGTTGGGATAAGCAGCCAGTGTGTAACAGCAGTTCCAGCCCAGCTGTTGGCTAACAAATGCTCTGGTGCCAGTTTCCTTATCTTTCTTTGGCTCCTTAGGGCTCCAGCAAGGCTGCAGTTACTCCAAGAATAAGGCAGTGAAGCCTTTCCTTCAGTGCCAACACTGCAGGCAGCACCCCACCAGAAAGCACAGCAGCCAAGGAAATGTGTTCATAGTTTCAAAAGTAGGAAGAAAGCTATGGAAATTAAAAGTTGGCAGCTCAGTCCCAGTGGAAAAGCAGGAAAAGGTCTCTGCTGGGCACAACAGCATCAGGAAAAACCACCCAGCCACAGAGCTGCAGAAAACTCTTGGAGAGGGGTAGAGCTGCACCAGCTCAAAGCTCACCACGGTGGGGGATCCCAAGGCAGGACTTACGTCGTATTTTATGTATGGAAACGTCACAGGAGGTTCTGGCCTGATTCCCAAACTCCCGCTGAGTGACAGGGGGCAGAAGAGAGAGCTGTGACGGGAGAGGTGGGCAATGCCCAGGGCCGTGTTCATCAGTCTGTAAAAACTGTTCTGAGGGTCCTGAGGGGAAAAAAGTCCAACCATTGGAACCTTAAAGAGCGGGCAAGAAGCTGTCAAAGCCAGGCTGGGCACCTGTTCTTGGTTCTCCCCATGGTTTACTCACTCCTGCAGGACTCAGGACCGGAGTCAGGCCCCAGGTCAGGATCCCTTTCCGTGAGTACTCATCGTGGAGCAGCTCTGTCACCTTGGCACCGACTCCGGAGAATCCGCTGTGAAGGTCACAGAGGACTTGAAACCCCTGTGGGAAACAACGGCAGCATGTCAGATTCCACTTCATCTCGAGCAGAAAGTTTCCTGAAAGCAAAGGGAGCTTGGATAAGATGTGAACCTGCAGGTAATCGCACTCCTCAACATAGAAGTGCAACCGATCTTCCAACTCCTCGATGCAGGTGGGGTCCTGCAGGAGACTTTCACCTTGCCCAAAGGCTTCGAGACACCCACAGTCCCTAAGGAAAAAAGGGGAAAAGAGTTTATTCTAGTTTTTAGCCCTTGAAGGCAAAACTCAGCTCCTGTTCCAGATTCTGGCCCAAACCCCTGGCCGTACCCATCGTGCAGGTACTGGCGGATCACGTAGAGGCTCTTGGGGTGCAGGTGCACCGTGAGGTAATCGGACCAGAGGTGCACGGAGGGAGCATCCTGGGACCCCGCAGGAGCTGCACCTGCAGGGAGACAGATGGGAGAGCACGGGCCCCTTCAGCTCTGAGCATCCCTGACAATACAATAATCAGTTTTTTAACCTGCCCATTTGCTGCTCTGACTCAGCTCTCTGTCAGCCAAGCAGGCTTATCCCATATTTCCTTCTCCTTGTCCACTAACGCGCTGTCCCACAGTAGGGCCCAGGGAGTTCTGCCTTTCTGGAACTCCGATCCCAGCGAACGAACCGAACCCGCCCCG
>WEIT01002494.1:134987-146417 GCA_013389985.1 Dryoscopus gambensis | reverse complement strand
CGCGGGCACGCGCGCGGGACTCGGACACGGACACGGACACGGACTCGGACTCGGACACCGGGGGTGTGGAGCCTTTATTGCGCTATAGGGGCCCCGCCAGCCGGTCCAGCTGCCGCGGGTTGGAGCCGCTCAGGAACTGCAGCTCCGCCTTCCCGTCCTCCGTGTGCGCTGCGGGGGAGACAGAGAGAGATTGAGGGATGGAGGGAGGGAACGGGAGCGCAGGGTGCGCACAGCCCCGGGTTTTGCCCCTCCCCGGGCACTGACCTTTCTCGTGCTGCAGCCACTTGCGCTCCAGGTAGTAGCCGTAGCAGCTCTCGAACTCCCTCGGGCTGTAGTTGGCGACCGGGATGGGCACAAAGGGGTCCAAGGCGTCGAAGCCCTCCTGGGAAGGGAGGTCAGTGGCGGGGGCTGGGTGGGGACACGGCCCGGCCGCCTCGGAGCTCAACCAGAGCTCAGTCAGGGGGTCATGGAATATCCAGAGCTGGAGGGACCCACAGGGATCGTGCAGTCCAGCTCCAGCCCTGTACAGACACCCCAACAACCACACCCTGGGTATCCCTGGCAGCGCTGTCCAAACCCTCCTGGAGCTCCGGCAGCCTCGGGGCCGGGACCATTCCCTGCGGAGCCTGGGCAGTGCCCAGCACCCTCTGGGGGAAAAACTTTTTCAGTATCCAGCCTGACCCTCCCCTGACACAGCTCCAGCCCTTCCCTCAGGTCCCATCCTGGTCACACAGAGCAGACACCGGAGCTGCCCCTCGGGAAGAAGTTGCAGATCCTTGAGGCCTCCCCTCAGTCTCCTCCAGCCGAACAAACCAGATGCCCTCAGCTGCTCCTCATGTGGCCTCCTCCAGAGCCTTCAGCATCCTCGTGTCCCTCCTTCGGGCACCCTCCAGCAGCCCCAGACCTTTCACAGACTGTGATGCCCAACTGCCCCCAGGACTCGAGGTGAGGCTGCCCCAGCCCCGAGCAGGGACAATCCCCTGCCCTGCCCGTGAGCCTGGCACACCCCAGGACACTCGGGCTCCCCTGGCTGTCAGGGCACTGCTGACCCAAAGGCATGTGTGTGATCCTCAGAGACCCTGAACACCGAACCCTGGAACGGAACCAGGTCACCAACCTGGATTTTTGCTCCTTTCCCAATGGGAAGAGGACAAAACAACCCAAGAGAGGCCGTGACTCACCTTTCCCAGCAGCTCGTGGGGAGTGTAGGCTGAGCTGGGTTTGAAGAGCGAGCCAGTCTGGCTGAGGGTGGTCACAATGGCACCTCCACTCTGGAAGGCACAGCAGAAATTAAAATCCTGTTAGCTGCCAGCCCGGTGCTGGTTCAGGATCAACCCCTGAGGCATCTTCTTCTTGGAGGATGGAGCTGCTGGAGCAAGTCCAGAGGAGGCCATGAAGGTTCCGTGATGGAGACCATTTCTGCTCTGGAGCCAGGCTGGGGGAGCTGGGAGTGCTCCCCTGGAGAAGGGAAGGCTCCAAGGAGAGCTCAGAGCCCCTTGCAGGGCCTGAAGGGGCTCCAAGAGAGCTGGAGAGGGACTGGGGACACGGGATGGAGGGACAGGACACAGGGAATGGCTTCCCACTGACAAGGCAGGGTTAGCTGGGATATTGGGAAGGAATTGTTCCCTGTGAGGGTGGGGAGGCCCTGGCACAGGGTGCCCAGAGCAGCTGTGGCTGCCCCTGGATCCCTGGCAGTGCCCAAGGCCAGGTTGGACAGGACCTCGAGCAGCCTGGGACAGTGGAAGGTGTCCCTGCCCATGGCAGGGGGTGGAACTGATTCTGGATTCTTCAAAAATTCTACAAGATGAACTTTTATAACTCTCCTGACCACACTAATCCTGGCTCCTCCAAATCCACGTGAGCACAGGGAACACACAGCTCGTGTTCCCAGGGCTGGCATTAAAACTTTTCTTACCTAATAATGGGTTTTCTATGCAGACAAATGAAATACTTTAACAAGGACCTTCCTAAATACCTTTAAATCTGAAGCCTACTCGTTCTAGCTCTGAGCATCCAGGGGATTGAAAAAGCAGCAGCAGGAGTTGACCTCCTACAGCAAAACGCTCAGAAACTAGAAGTTCTCATTAGTTCCAAAAAATCAGAACCCAAACTGTCCCAAGGGCTCTCAAACACCTCTAGCTCAGGGTCCTGCAGCGGAGCCTGGCAGGGCAATCAGGAAATGCTGTTACAGATTTGACCTGCTCTCATTCTCTTCGGGTGGTGTCCCAAACACCGAAGGGACACGGCTGCTGTGCCTGGGCTCTCCTTCAGGGGTGCTGGACTCGCAGCTTCAGGCTTGTGGCAGCTTTAATTGCTGGGAGTGCCCCAGCCAAAGGCAGCGCCTGGAACTCACCCAATCGTTCCTCACCATCTTCCGCAGGTTGTGCACGAGCGTCAGCTCCTCTGGAGAAACCTGGTGGGGATTGTCTGCGTCACATTTTCATTGCCAGCAGCTTCTGTCTGAGACACGAACTCCCCTCCCCTCCCTTCCAATCAGGCTGGCAGGATCATTTGTATCCTTCAGGCACGGTTTTCTCTTTGCTTTCCCTCAGCCCTGCAGCATCGAGCCTGAGTCATGCTGCGCCCAGCAACACCCGGGCCCTGCCTCTCCAACACCACCCCCCTGCACTTGTGTCTCAGGGAGAGACAGTAAAAATTCAGTAAAAACCGTCTAAAGCACAGTGTGAACCTTCCAGGCCCCTCCAGAGCCAAATGAACATTTTCAGGGATTGCCATGGAACCAGAACCAGACCAAACGCCCTCCCCGCTCCCCCCGCAGCAGGAACCAGGGCTGTGCCCAGGGCAGAGCCCTCCTCACAGGACTCTTGTTCTCCTTCCTCAGCGTGGTCCGTCCCCAGAGCGCGTTGACGCCGTCCACGGCCACGAGCAGCCGGAAGGAGCCGCGGCGACTCTGCTGCTTGATCTCCCTCAGCACCACCCCCACGGCGTCGCTGGCGCTCCGGACCCGAGCCAGGCCCTGCAGGGAGCACACGGCACAGCACTCAGCCTGCTTTTCTGCCTGGTGCCTGATGCTGGGGACTCTCGGCTGCCCTTCCTCGGGGGAATGACAAACCGACAGTCAACAACCGCTCGGTTCCTTTCCAAGGAGGAGTTTAAGCCCCAAAACGTGGGAATTTCAAATTCTAGCTTGGCCTTCTAGCCAAATTCTCTGTACAACTCTCATTACAGATCCACCACATCCTCCACATCATCATCTGTTGATACAAGATGTCTCCCTGTTTCCCAGGACTCACACCTGTAAGATCTTAGGAGCAACCTGTCCCACAGACACAAGGATGGGATCCCCTGGTACAAGGTGAGACCACTGCAGCAGCAGGGGCTGTTCCTTACCTGCTCCACCACTTCTCCCAAAGGCCTGCCCTCCTCTGTGCTTTCTCGTTTGCCCCACGTGTATTTTTTTTGTGTTTTTATCTGTGGGAAGAGAACTATGATTGGATTGGGGATGGAAAGGGGGCAAAGCAAGGCCGGATTGCAGAATCTGGGAGAAGTATCCACCACCAACAGCCATGCCCGCAGAGGGGACCTAAAGTGCTTTTCCTACAGCACCTGAAGCGCAGCCCAGGGCAGTGGGTGGGGTTTGGATCCACAAACCTCCTGCAGGAAACGTTCATTGGAGGTTTTGAAGTTCTTGAGCCACACAGAGGCCTGCAGAGGCTGATCCAGCCGGTCTTTGTTGTAGGAGGACTGCAAAAGCTCCTTGCAGTTCTTCACCCAGAGGTGAGCTGAGAGCAAAATAAAACATGTTTTAATTTTTTTTTTTTTTTTTTTTTTTTTTTTTTTTTTTTTTTTTTTCAGTTAAAATAATGGTGTGAGGTGGGGGTGGTGGGGGTGTTTGTGTTGCTTGTCCTTACTCTGCAGCTCTGGTAAGGAAAGTCACAGAACCATGGGGTGGGTTGGGAGGGACCTTAAAGATCAACCAGTCCCACCCCCTGCCGTGGGCAGGGACACCTTCCACTACCCCAGCGTGCTCCAAGCCCCGTCCAACCTGGCCTGGGACACTTCCAGGGATGCCACAGCTGCTCTGGGCACCCTGTGCCAGGGCCTCCCCACCCTCCCAGGGAGGAATTTCTCCCCCGTATCCCATCTAGCCCTGGCAGTGAGAGGCCATTCCCCCTTGTCCTGCCCCTCCATCCCTGGTAAATAGTCTCTCTCCATTTTTCTTGTAGCCCCATTAGATCCTGGAAGGCCACAACGAGGTGAACCCAGAGCCTTTTCTGCTCCCAGCTGAACAATCCCAACTCTCCCAGCCTTTCCTCGCAGCAGAGCTGCTCCCCTGAGCCCTCTGATCATCCTGGTGCCTCCTCAGGTCCATGTCCTTCCTGTGCTGGGCCCCAGGGCTTGATGCAGGATGGAGAACTCTCCCTTGGGATCAGAGGAGGGCACACAGACCCCAAATCTCCTCCCGTGCTCGTTAACAATGGGCAAAGCCAGACTGACCCAAAGCACGTGTGAGCAGGTGAAAGCAATGAATCATGCTCTACTTTATCTGGGGGGTTTGTGCTTTACGAGCCTTCTCCACTACAGGAAAACAAGGATAGATTGAGGTGGGCTATCCCACAGCTCCTGAAGAGGCATCTTTTGGTGTTTGGTGTGGTAACAGAGCCCTGGTTTTCTCACCATCCGGGACGTGCAGCACCAGCCAGCCCTGCCTCGAGCAGTAGTGAACCACGTGGCACAGGGTCATGGTCTTCCCTGTTCCTCTCTCACCATCTCCAGCAAGGCCTGTCAAGGAATATCTCTGGAAAACCACTTCAGTTTGTCCTTGACTGTGAGTCCTCCAGAACGGGCATAAAGGGAGTTCCGAGGTTGTCAGAGGAAGGGTGGCATCTCTTTCTCAACAGAGAGTTCCTCCTCCCGTTCCCCACCCCCCTGAGCAGAGCTGAGGCGCCCCGTGCCCTGTGCCGACCCTGCCTGCAGGGCCAAACTGAGTTAGAACAAGGTTCTAACAAGCTCCAGGTTTCCTGAAGGGCTTGCAGTCCCTGCACTGACCACAGACCACGTGGCACAAGCAGCTCCTGGATACTGAACCAGCTCGGGCTCAGAACAGCCCCCTCACCCGCACAAATTGCTTGTGTTTCTCCTCCTTCACCCCTCAGGCAGGCGCTGAAGGATACAGATCACGTACCTGACCGCAGGGTGGGCCGCGTTGGAGCCCTTCAGGTACGCGAGGAGCTCGAGCGCCGGCCTGCGCACCATCACCCGGGCCTCGTTGAAGGTCTGGATCTGAGAAAGGAGCAGGTGTGCCCGAGCTGCCACGGGCTGGCCGAGCACAGCTGCTCCCAGCCCGGCTCCATCCCCGCCTGGAGGCTCCCAACAGCCCCAGCTCTGCCCTCTGTGCCCGGCCGGGTGGGTCAGCGCCGCTGCTCCTTGGTGCAAGGACCTCCTTGTCCTTCCTGTGCCTGCAAGGGGTTTCTGCTGCTCCCACAGACCGCGGGGTGGGCTACTGGCCTGTCCCTGAATCCCAAGGCAGCGACCTGGATAGGCACAGGTAAGGAATCTGTTCCTCACTCACTCGGGCAGCTGCTCACGGAGCGGAGCCGGCACAGCCCCACCAGCCTCACCGCACAAATCAGGAGACAAGATTGTTTTTGTTACTTCATGAGACAGCCTGCTCCACACAGAAACACAGCCGTGGAAAATATTCCTGTAATTCAGTGTGTGCTGGGACATTGGAGGTGACAAATAATGGAATGGAGGTGGAACCCTCAAACTCTTCTGCTGCTGCTCTGGGTGGTGGCCTCATCTCTTTTAGATGTTGAAAATAACAGTAAGGACCAGCAATAACTGCACTCTTGCTCTCTCTTACTCCAACAGGAAAACATCACAGTCACCAATGGATCTGATTCTTCCCACACAGAACCATGGAATGGTTTGGGTCGGATGGGACCTTAAAGCTCATCTCATCCCACCCCTGCCATGGCTGGGACACCTTCCAGCACCCCAGGCTGTTCCACACCCCGTCCAGCCCGGCCTTGGGCACTGCCAGGGATCCAGGGGCAGCCCCAGCTGCTCTGGGCACCCCAAGTGCCTTCCCTCCAAGCTCCGAGCTGGAGTACCTGCTGCTGGAAGCGAGAGGGCAGCCCGTGGGGGAACACGGCCTTCACCTCCTCCAGGGGGATGTTGTACAGGCGACCCTCGTGCTGCTCCGTGTGCTTGGCCTGGAAGGGAAGGCAGGAACTGTCACACCGGGGCTGCCTCCGTCCTGCACACAGGTGGCCTGGGAGGGAATGCTCCACCACAGGCAGTACCCTCTCACCGTGAGGCAGAACAAGATAAAGCAGGAATTGTGGGGTCAGGACACCGCTCTGGAGAGGCTGAAGGAGGGAGATCCCACCTGGCAGCACACAATGAAGGCATTCCCTGAGCTCATGTACAAACCGTGGTGCTCCATGGATTTACCTCACCTTTCACCACCCCCCAAACCTGAACAGCAGCACGGCACCTTTCGAGTCACCTGCTGGTGTCACTCACTTTCTTTCATGACAAAATGATGTTTTCTGCCTTGGGAGTAATTCCCAGAAGTAATTCCCAGGAGCAATTCCCACGGTGCTATCTGGTTACTGGGGCTGGAGGCTGAAAAACTCACAATCTCCTGTCTGGGGCTATAATTTCCAGTCGCTTGTGATGACCTCAGTGATCAGGGTTATTCCTCCACTGGACTCAAATCCTGCTGCGTTTATTTCTGGTGTTCACCTGCAGGTCTCACCATACACTGCAAGAAGCCGTTGTCACTGGGATCTGGGAATTTAATGCAGGCTTTTTCCCTTCATTATTCTCTTTTCCTGCCATGCAACACCTGCAAAGCACTTATTCATTTCCTTTTGCTCTAGTCACCAGTTTTTGGTGTCTTGTCCAAATAGGACAGTAAATAGAGACTACTCTGCAGCCCTTCCTGTGTGACTTTTAGCAGTTTTGTGTTAATCTTTGAAGCTTAGATCCTATCCTGCTCTGCTTTCTGCATTTTTCCATGGATTTAAAGTAAAAATATCCCTGTCTTTATTCTTGTGCATGCCAATTTTTATATGTTACAGCGACAAATATAACAATTTCCTTGGTTTCCTTATTTTCTGTGCAAGCAGCTGGGCCTACAGGTGTGACTTCTGCCTGTTTGGCCAGGAATATTTGGCTTTTCCCACTTCTTGATGGACTCTTCATGGACCACTGCTGCACACCCGCCAATTTTCCAGCCCCAGGATCCTTGTTCAGTCTCCCTTCCCTTCTTCAGACCAGATTTGCAGCCTTTCAGCACAAAATACACCTCTGCTCTCACCTTCTGCCCCTTCCACTCAGCAGTACCCCCCATTCCACACCTCCCTAGGAAAGGCTCTCCCAGCACAGGCCAGTGTGCCCCGGGCTCTGGTTTGCCTTGGCACAGCTGCAGGATTCGAGGAACTCCTGATCCAAGGAACAACTTCTAGGAAGAAACCATTGGGGAACTTCAGCCAAGGGCTGCCAAACTGGTGCTCACTGGTCAGGAAATCTTTGCCACAGGAGGGGAAATGGTAAATCCTCGCCGTTCCAGCCGTGCCCTGCTGTTAGGAGGCGTCACCCAAGGGGAACTACGAGGTGAGGCTTCAGGCTTTTCCCAAAGCTGATTTCAAACTGTGGATTCCCTGGAGTTCTGCTGGACACGGCCCAACAGCACCTGTGGTTTCCCATGGCTCAAACAGAGGAGCAGGACTCCAGAGCCCGTTTTCATTCTCAGCTTCATCCCTGACTTGCTGCATAACTTGGGGCAAATTCCTTCACCCTCCCACATCTGCAAAGTGGGTCAGCGTCTTTATCCTCACGTTCAGTCACCTGGAGCTTTGCTAATGGAAATATACACGAAGTCTGATGAAAAATTTCGTGTTTAGTGGCTTTCTCAGTCCCGTTTTAATGGGATTGTCTGGTGCAGGAGCCGGGGGCCACCAGGGTTTGCTGCCGGAGTGACCCAGCGAGCCCGGGGAGGGCTGAGCTGGCCAAGGCCGTGCCAAAGCTCAGGCACAAGTCAGAATGCCAGAGCCAGTTGCCTGGCAACGCAGAGGCAGGCACAGGACAGCGGGGACAATCCTGGCCATCTGGCCTGCGCCGCGCAGCCCATGGAGACACCGGGTCACGTGTGGCAGATCATCTCCCGCTGCCGTTTCCATAGAGACCCCGGAGGAATCGGCACGGAGCGACTCCCGTTACACAGGCAGCAGAAAAGCACCTCCAGGGCTCACTCCCTTCATTCATTCCCCTTCATTTTGTGCTCCAGACGGGGAGCGTGAGGCCGGAATTGTGATGCTGCAGAGCTGTGCCACGCTGAGGTCATGCGGGGTGTGGTTTTTACCCCCTCACAGCCAACTCAGGGAGGCTTTTCCAGGGAAGAGCCACCCTGGAGCTGAAATTAATAGTGTCTGATGACAGGCTGAGCCACATCCCAGCTCTGCACCGCACACGCTCATCCCTGCAGCTCTAGAGAAGGAATCAATACCTGTTCCCAGGGGCTCTCGGGCAGAGCAGCCCCATCCTGGGCACGTGCCCTGTACGGCCGTGGCCCGTTCCCTCAGGGCTGGATCCCTGGTTTGGGTCTGTGTGCCCCCTCCCCTGGAACAACACAGCCCCAGGCAGCGCTCCCGGCTCCAGGAGGGCCCCTGGTGGCATCCAGGGCTGCCCGTGTGGCAGGGACAGTGGTGGCAGTCACTCACCGGGTCGCTCTCGCTGGTGTGGAAAACCACTCGGGGCCTTTCTGCCGGGACATCCCGGCTGGACACGGAGCTCAGGCCATCCCTGGCTGCCGTGTGCAGGGCACAGCCATGGTTCAGCTGAGGGGAGAACAAGGCAAAGAGACAAAAAAGCTCTCAGCAGCCAAGCATTGCTGGTGAAAAACAGCCCAGGGAGTCTGTTCTGGGCGCTCGTGGCTCACGCTCTGCGATCCCGCCGAGGCACGTGCAGCCCCAGAGCTGAACCCTGATTGCAATTAGAATGAAAATCCATCATTAGCATGGAAATTCACCATGAAAACCCACGCGCTGTAGAACCAGATCTGACACTTAGATACCGGCACTGAAACCATTCCCACCTGAAGCCACCTCCGTGAGCCAAGCCCCACGCCTGAGCTTTACCCCACAGAATTCCTCGGGATCCCACATCCAGCCACTGGGGCTGGGAGGTGCCCACCACGTTTCTGCCTACGCTGAGGAGCGGCAGCACCCTGGAAATTCAGGCTGTCTGGCAATCCATAATCACCTCAATTACCGAGGGATTAGTGCAGCTCTGCCCACTATTCGATATTTATAATTACACTCCCTGCACTGATTCCCCTGACTGTGTCCCTGCATCCAGACTCTGGCATTAGGATACAGACGTGGCTGAGAAACCAAAACAGCCAGCTAAGCTGATTAATTCATTTTTCCCCAGACAGACTGCTGAAGCCTGCCTGCAAAGCCCCAGCCAAAACAGGCAAGAAAGTGAGCAGTGGCAGGACAAGCATTTTATTATGCTGCGGTGAAAGAAAACACAAACATTTGTCAACGATTTAAAAAGTGCATCCTCCAGACAGGCTCCGGGAGAAGCTGAGAGCCCCTCACAGCACTGACAGGGCCGCTTGCAGCTGAACAGAGCCAGCAGTTTCCTATTTTGTGCGTCTGGGTGAGAGCAGCAGAATGCAAAGCTCAGAGCTGGGGACAGCTGTCTCAGCTCTCTGGGGCATGACACAGCTCTGCTGCCACCCCAGCGCTCCTCAGGGGGCCTCTGCAGAGCCACAGGGGCTCGGGAGAAAGTGGGACTACCCACATTCCGTGCTCAACACACACCAGATGCCTGAATCAGCACCTGGGCACTTGCCCTCCTGTTCGGGAAGGAATTAAAACCAGGCTGGACCCTCTGGAACAAACTGCTGCAGTGTAAACAGGCAGATCACCAAACACATCTTGTTCCCACGTCGCCCTTTTGCTCCTCAAACCCAAACGATCCTTCAGGATGGCTTATTTGGCTCTGTTTAGTCTAAAATCCATGGAAGGGACAATTTACAGCCTTGAGCAAGGCACGAAGATGCCAATTTAATACATGAATAGCTACAGAAGGCAACTCTTGTCACCTGATCTCCCAGAAAATGTCAGCCCCAAATCACTCCCAGCCTGGAATCAGAGTCCCTCTCACTTCCCTTGAACATCCTTGAACAGGCTGCCCAGAGAAGCTGTGGCTGCCTCACCCCTGGAAGTGTCCAAGGCCAGGTTGGACGGGGTTTGGAGCAACCTGACCTAAGGATGGTGTCCCTGCCCACGGCAGGGGGTGGGACTGGACGGTGTGTGAGGTCCCTCCCAAGCCAGCCCATTCCACGACTCTGTGATCCCACATTCCCTCCTCCTCAAGTCCCAGGTGAGTGTGTGAGGCTGTGAGCTTCCCAGGAAGCTGCCTGGACATCCTTTCCCAGGGGCACCACACAAATCCTCGTCCCTGACCAGCGCAGTGGCAAAGGGAAATGAAGCAAGGATGAACTTCTCGCTCAGATACAGCCTTGAGCTGAATGATGCTTCATCACACCAATATTGGCAACCTCATGTTTTAAAAAGCCCAAACTCAGCTCAGCAGGACCTGGAATCTCTATGGGACACAAGCCAGCTCCTCCCGACTTCTCTGGAGGGAGTGGAAGTCAGAATGCAAGTGTGAGGAGACTTTGCCTTGAAGTCCAGTCCTCTGTTCTTGCAGCCAAATACATTAAATTTCTACTTGTCCCACCAACACAGCACATCCCATCTGTAAATGGCTGCCCCTGTCCCCTGGGGTGACCCTGTTTGACACCGTCACTCGCAGCCTCAGCACGGTGACAGCTCTCCCAAAAGCCCCAAAGCACTCCTGGTGCTTTGGGACTCTCCCTCTGTGGGATGCGGGTGTGGGAGCAGCTCCCAAGCACCTGGAGAGAGGGAATCGCTGCTCTCTGAGGTGCTACAGAGTCAACGCAAGCCCTGAGTAGAGCCCTGCTCTCAGCTGTGTGATTTCCAGAGACACAACTTGCGTTTCACCAAATATTGTGTCTCCATTTACAAAACCCGCATTTTGTACTATCTAATCTAAACTATCTAAACTAAAACTATCCACGGATGGCTCGGGACAGCCCTGCTGAAGCATTTCATCTCCTGAGTTCAGAGCAGCGAGGTGCCCCTCGGTCCCTGCTCCTGAACAACAGCTCGGCACTGATCCCGCGGCTCTGGAACGCCAGAAACACCCCCATACCTCCCTGCACCCCTCGAGCTCCCGGCACATCCCGCAGCCTCTCCCAGCGCCGCTTCCCCCGGGAGCAGCGAGATTTGGGACCGAGTTTCCACCCGCCAAAGGCCGGGAATCGCCTCCCGGGGATGCCTGACACGGCAGCGGAGCCGTCAGGCGGCGGGCAGGGGCTGGCCCGGAGCGCCGAGGCGGGAGGAGGTGCCGTGCCCGCGCACC
>WEIT01002494.1:60748-130326 GCA_013389985.1 Dryoscopus gambensis | reverse complement strand
CCCCGCTTCCCTGCGGAGCGGGGCTGTGCCCGAGGCTCCGCATCCCCGGAGTTCGGTGTTTCGCGGGCACGGCGCGGTCCTGCCCCGTGTGACAGGCGGGGGATGCGGGGCGCGGAGCCGGGGGTCCCCCTGCCAAATATTTATGTATTTCTTTGGGGTTTGGGATACTGGCTGGTTTACTGGGTCAGTGTCTTGTAGACTTTGTCCTCCCCTTTCTCCAAAATCGTACTTCTGAAATTTTACTCTCGTTGCATTTTTAATCCTGTTTTAGCTTTACGGACCACGCATTTGGGTTTAGGTGGTTGAGCTGTATCACGGCCTTACCGCTCCCTCACATCAAAAGCCAAAATGTGTTCCCATCCTTGCCTCTCTCTTCCATAGTCTCCTGACTTTCTAACTCCTGGTTTTGGCCCTTGGTTTGTGGTTCTTCACCCTGTTAATTATGCAGCAGAGAACTGGAAGCTACTTGGAATGTGGGTTTCCATCCGATGGCCTCAGGACACGCATTCACTCTCCTGGTAGCTGAGTGTTGTCAGAAGCCAGTCAGGGAACCTGGAGGTGATGGGAGCTCTGGGAGCAGGGACAGAACCTGTGGCTTTACCCTCATCCTTTGAAATATCCTCAGTTTTCATTTTCAGGAGCAGTGCACCTTCTTTCCTGGTTTGTTTCGGCTGTCCTTGCAGTAATTTAGATTGCACCTGCACTTGTTTACAGGGGTTTTGGGGTGAATCCTCTGAGACTCGTGTTCCCCGTGGTCATCCTTGAGGACCTTGGGATCATCCCTGGTGCCTCTGTGGGAAGCAGGGAAGTTCTGGCAGCTGCTTGAACATATGGGGAGAGATGGGCTCTAAAATCATCATCTGTCTGCCTGCTTGAGTTCTTAAGAAGTGTTCTTACTCAAAGATTTTCTCAACTGTCTGAGAGTATAAAAGAGAGACTTTTTCTTTTTTTTTAAATTTTGAAGAGTTCTAAGTCTGAACCATCTTGGTTTAAAAGACAAAATTACCACAACTTCTTTTTGGACTTGAATTCATTGCTACAGGCAGTCAGCAGTCGCCTGAAAAGGTTTGAGTGATAATAACCAGGGACAGAATTTGAGTTACAATTTCCAGAAGAAGCTTTTTTTCACAGTTGTTTTCAAAAGTTTAAGCTGTCCTGGAGGATATAAAAAGCAGTTTTTTTCCTTGGTGGAAGAGACACCATATTGGTGTAAATGGCAGTGCTGTTGTCACAAGAGAAAAGTGGCAATAGCACATGTAGCTACTGAATTAAAGGTATTTTTGAATAGATATTGTTGTCTATGGGATTGTTGGCTTTTTAAAAATTAAATTAATTTCTGCTGCTGTTGGAAGGGCTGGTGCTGTTGTGGACACATTCTCCCACTCCATGAGGTCATGAGTCCCCATCTCTGGCTTGCAAAGGGAAAAAAGTCTGTCATGAGACCTATTGTGATTATTCTGTGAAAGCAAAATCTGTGTTTGTCCCTGGTTTTCTGTCCCTTACCTGTGGCACAGGTGTGGCCATCCTGGCACTGGGGTGGACTGGGGATAACCAAAGGCATCTGTCTGGAGGTAAAGGGGAAGTGCTGGTTTGCTGTGACCCTTATCTTTTACTAGGTGGATATAAATAAATGGGTTTTGTCCAGAAAAATCCCCTGGAAGGCACCGGACCTCTCAGGGAGCTCCTGACTCCCACTGTAGCAGATGGGATCATATTTTAGGAGAATTCCTAAACTGCTCTTCCCTCGGCAGTCAGCGTTGGCTGATGTTGGGACTCGCAGCCTAAGGGTGGAGGAACCTTTGCTCCCATCAAACACGGGCTGGTTATGCAGATTTTAGCAATTTGGCGTTAATTTGCATATGAATAATGAATAATGCCACCCTGCACCTCCAAATTCAGCCCTGTGATTGCAGACCTTCAGTCAGGTAGGGTGTCAGCTGGGGCCGGGTTAAGATACCAGGAGCAATTCTGCCTCTGCTTCCCAAGTGTCCCTCCCGCTGGAGCGTGCGTGCGGGGTGTCATCGTGTCTGTCCCTGCCTTCCTTCCCACAAAAGCCGTGTGCTGCTCCGCGTGCACTCCCTGAGCGTGGCCTCTGCTCCCAGCACTTCTGTGGAATATTCTTCCTGACAAGACAGGTCCCCTGGGGTTTCTGTGTGTCAGAAGCACGTCCAGCAGATTCCGTTTGGGAAGTGTTTAATTCGTTACCTCCTGTAACGCAAACATTTATTCCTGGTCAATGTCTCCGTCTCTAAACATTTTAAGGATGCTGGTGCAGGTGATCCAGGGGCCTTGAGCTTCTGTTCCTCCTGTTCAGGGATTGTGATATGGAGAAATATTGTAAGGCTTTATCCTGCTTTTTATTTCTCTTTTCTGAGTGTGGTAGCTGTCTTCCTTAGCAAAGGAAGGAAGACAGGGAATTTGAGGGGTCTGTGGGAGGCCACAGAGTGAGTAGTAATAATCTGAGATTTCTAACACTCAGCTGAATTGGTTTTAATGTCCCTTGGAGATGAAGCAATGAAAAGAACCAAAAGAAAAATATTCACCTTCCAAATACGACATGACAGTATGTTTTCATCAACAAAAGCTGCAGCAGGAATAAACCCAATGTCCTGAATTGACTGGAGGGAAAAATCTCAGTTAATATTGCTGAGGGGGTGTGGGGAATCATAGCTAGGATCTGGCAGTAGAATCAACCCTTAAATTTTATTTTTGGGAAAGCAGGGGATCAGAAGAACAGGAATCTTAGCAGCTGATGGGCAGAAAGGGCTTGGGATGTGACACCAGGGGAATAAGGATGAATGCCAGGTATTAAAACTTTGTATGGCATTAGAGAAATCATTAATGAGCACCACTTAGTTCCAGGTGGCACGTGTCAAAATGGATGTTAAAATGCTTCATAGTAAATTTTGGGGGGAAGAACAGTTTCAGGAGGGATTTGAGGTCTACAGAACGTGCTGCCTGAGGGACTGGGAGTTTGATGTGATTTGCTTCGTAGGGAGGTGGTGAGGACATGTCTTGCTCATCACGCGAGAGGCCATGCAGGGATTTGGTACTGGATGGTTTTCAATCCAGCTAAAGTTTTGTTAGTCTGAGATCCCGTGGATGTAGGATAACTCAGAGCAAGACTTGGAACTTCGTGCAGCAAACTTGGAAAGCAGAGACGTGGATAAGTACCTTATATCACATGGTTAAATGCGATCATTTTACGTCTTTAAAGTCCCAAAGCATCAGAGTTTTCGGGGTAAATTCGTGCAGGTTTTTTAGCTGCCTCTGAACCGTGGCTGTCACCAGTTGGCTGCTCATTTGCTTTGACATCCACAAGGTTTGAAGGCACAACCTGCACGAGGAATGGAACAGATCCTGCAGCGAGCGAGGCACACGGAGTGCGAGGAGTAGCACGGAGAAGGGAAAGTGAGAAAAGAAAACAAATAGTGGCATCGCTGGGGAAACAGCTCCGAGGAACAGGAACGAGGGAAGAGCCAAGGTACACTTGAGAACACCTTGGAGACAGTGACAGGAAGCTTGAACTTGATAAGGCAGGGAGGAAGCAGCACGTGGGGATTCAGGGAGATGAGATCCGAGTGACAGACACGTATCCTGTGAATTAGGGGGGTGACTGGGGAGTTGGGAGAAGATTACAGTGATCGAGGCACGGTGGTGATTAGGGGCAGGATTAGCATTTTTGTTGTCTGCGTTGAGAGCAATTAATGGATAAATAAATGACCTGTTCTGTGTTTGTGGGAGCCATCAAATTTAGTGACTTTGTTTCTGGGGTAGTTACTGATCCCCTGAGCACAGAGCAGGATGTGAACGCTGTTCCTCTGCTCTGATTCCCACTGTGCTCTTTGGGTCTTGCAGTTTCTAAGGTCAGCATGTGAGTCTTGCTGTTGGTTTCGTATTTGAAGCTGATTAATTCATTTTATCTGTAAGAAAATGTCTGAAGTGTTGTCACTGCTCTGCACCCCAGTCACTGGAGGAGGAAATAGTTGTGTGAACACAGATTTGAGGGTTGCATGATGGCCTGTGGAATTGTCCCTTTTCTTGGACTTGGATAAGACAAATTCAGGCATTAGCTCAGAATTATTTACGTGCTGGCCAGGAAAATAGTGCCTTTTCCTTGCATGTTGATGTATATGAAAAAGCCCATTTTTGGTGACATGGTCGAGCCTATTGGACTAACACTGGGCCTTGAAGTGGGCAGTGCCCCTGACTCACTTTCTGTGTCCGTGTCACACTGCTCTACCCTTTTTTTCTCCTTGTAAAATGGAGATTTTATCTAATTACCTCTGCTCTTATGAGTAATAATAGTGGGTTTGATTTCTGAGGATGTGCATAGTTGGAAAGCCAGAGCTGCAGATAGAAACCCCGTGAATAATGTGCCCAGAACGCATGGAAATAAGTTTGTTTTCTCTGAGGACATAGCCAGGGAGCCCTGGCTTTGTGACGGGCTGCATCTGGTGCTCCCAGCAGCATTTCTTCTGCCCCCACTAATCCTGGCATCTGTCCTCCAACCTGTGGCCACTGCAGTTGCCTTGGTGCTCTCCGGTGTCGCCTTTCACATTCCTGATCCTTTCCCCTTTCCGAGCAGTGCCTGTGCTCCGGAGCCACCCCAAAAACAGCTCCTCACTGCTGCTTTCACATTCCTGATCCTTTCCCCTTTCCGAGCAGTGCCTGTGCTCCGGAGCCACCCCAAAACCAGCTCCTCGCTGCTGCTTTCCCAGTTCCTGCGGGGCCGGGGGGCTGTGGGACCTGCCACGTGCTCTGCTCCAGGGGGCTCCTGCCCACCTGCCAGGAGGCCAAACATCACAGAGGAGTGCTGGGCTCCTTGCAGCCTTTATTGGAAACTCGTTTGGAAGTTCATGATGTGTTTCCATGCCATTCCTCACAATTCAGCCTTAATGACTGTAGGGAAGATAAGGACGGAAGATTCAGGCTGGTTTAGTTTGCCTTTCAGCAAATCAGTGTTTCTTCAGACCTGTTTCTGGTCCATTTCATTTCAGAGATGATAAAGGTATTTAAGTGCTGAAGATATTTAAACGTTTTGTGCTTGGAATGCCCCTAAAACAAATAACTTTTCGGTACCTCAAGGGAGCCTGCAAGAAAGATGGAGAGAGACTTTTACAAGAGCTGAGAGACAGGACGAGGGGGAATGGCTTCGTGGGGAGGCCCTGGCACAGGGTGCCCAGAAAAGCTGTGGCTGCCCCTGGATCCCTGGCAGTGCCCAAGGCCAGGCTGGACATTGGGGCTTGGAGCAGCCTGGGACAGGGGAAGGTGTCCCAGCCATAGCACGGGGTGGGATGAGATGAGCTTTAAGGTCCCTCCCAGCCCAAACCATTCTGGGATTTTGGGGTTTTATTTGTGTGATAAAACTACAACGGGCACAGGTTTGGTTTGTTCTCAACAGGGAGGGAAGCTCAGGGCTCGGGGTCTGTGTGTGAGCAGGGCGTCAGTGTGCACGAGGGTCTGGGGACCCTGACAAACAACTTGACTCTAATTTACTTTTGCTGTAGTTAAGATGAAAAGGTTCTCTCTATTAATTTGTGCTAAATAGGTCGATTCTGTATTCATAACAGTGTCTGTGCTGATGGAAGTGTGGACTTCCCTCTTCCTTCTGCAGGAAGCACAAACCAGTGTGTGAATGTGTTTGGTGGCGTTGGCTTCTGTTCTCCCATCCTTCTTCCTGAGCTGTGGAGAGCCCTTAACTAACAGGCGGATTTTGTGGCATGTTTGTAAACTGATGTTCACGTGGGTTAGGCTCAGCTTTCCTGGTAGCTCAGATAATTAAAACCAAAATATCTCTGGGGTTTGGATGCTTTCTCATGGGTTTCATTTGCCCCATCCTTCCTTAGTTGCAGCTCTTCCAGTGGATCCAGAGTAAAATCAGCAAGACTGGGACTAACTAGGCTCTGGTTATAAATAAAAAAATTACTTTGATAATCAATATTAAAATCTGTAGCCATCATTTGAAGTGTCCTGTGGCTGAATTGGAAATTATAATATTCACATACTTTTGATTTTTCGCTTAACATTTGAAAGTGTTTCACAGATAAGCTGTGGTTTTGAAGGAGGTGACTGGAAGGGTTGGTGTCTCAGAACATCAGCTGCTGCGCTTGTCTGAAATACAATTGTTTGCTTTCTAATTGGTTTTAATATTCATTTAATTTCTGCTAGAAAATCCAAGTTTATTCTGTCTGTCTTTTCCTCCCACAGAGTGAAAGATGTTGACTGCCCATAGTGGAACAGCTCTTCTGAGGAACATATCTCTGTAAATCTTCCCTAAAATCACCCGAAGGCAAATATTCCGCCTGTGATGGACCCTCGGAATACTGCTATGTTAGGCTTGGGTTCTGATTCTGAAGGGTTTTCTGGGAAAAGCCCCTCGGTGGTAAACATTGGCACGTTGGTGGGCAAAGGGGAAGCAGAGCTCGAAGGCTGCACCAAGGACGAGGAGGACGGGAAGAAGAAGAGCCGCGAGGGGAGCAGCGCGGAGGGCGGCAAGGGCGAGGCTCTGGGCGATGCGCAGCAGCAGTTCTCCGTGAAGGAAACAAACTTTTCAGAGGGAAACCTGAAATTGAAGATTGGCCTTCAAGCAAAGCGGACAAAAAAGCCTCCCAAGAACCTGGAGAATTATGTCTGCCGGCCTGCCATAAAAACCAGCATCAAGCAGCCAAGAAGGGCTCCCAAGAGTGGGAAGATGACAGAGGAGAAGAACGAGCACTGTCCTTCGAAGCAAGTGAGTGATGTGTTAGTGGGGTGATTTGCAAGCCACGGTACATTTAAGCTGGGTTTAAAAGCTTCATCATCTCTGCACCACCGTGTTCTGCTGTATTTCCGTGTAACCTCTGCTACTGAAGTGTCCGGAGTTAGAAATGGTTTGATTTTATGGCCATTAGCAGGAAAAAATGCTCTTTCACAGTTTGCCAGTTTGTTGTTTCAACAGCAGTGAAAGGTAATTCCCACGTTTGCTTGGAGTGGGTTCATTTCTGAAAAGTCATGGTGAGATTTTTAGTCTCTTTTTCTGTAACAAAGTGCAGGGATTTGGGTGTCTTGTCTCTCTTGAGATGGGGCTCTGGATGTGCTGTGCTTGTCTCTGGTCGTTGGATTTATGTTTTTTCCCACCTCCTAGAACCAGTTGTTTTGCTGTGTCCGTGAACAGCTCAGGCAGGGTCTGAAAAGTAAAATAGACTTTTTCCAAATGGGTGAGAAACCAGCCTGGTGATAACCTGCATGTAAATGCAGTGGCTGGAGAGATGTGCCGAGGCTTTCCAAACACAAGGAAGTAGCCCTGCCTCGAGGATTTGTTTTTATGATCTCCATGATGTAATCAGTAAGAGCAGCAGTAGCAGATAGGGAGAATAGGATAAATGGCAAGGATTACAAATGTCGTTGCATAGATGCTAAATTTTTGAAGGGTTTGGTTACAGCCTGCTCTTTTTTCCAGTAAACATGAAAGTTTTGTTAGTCAAATGTTAGGCTATACCCTTATGTGGCACTGCCAGGTGATTGAGCAAGGGAATCCAGGGAATCCCTGGAAGCTGGAGTCCTTCCTTTGCAGGGCTTGTCTGTTCAGGGGCCTCCTGCTCCAGAGGTTCCCAAGGCTGGAGCATTTCCATTTCTCCAGCCTGTGTCCTGTTCTCAAGGCTCCCTGCATAAATCTGTGCTGGCAGGTCTCCTGAGGCAGAGCCTGCCCAAGGGGAAGGAAAATTCCTCACCTTGTGCTGAGGTGATGCCTGCCTGACATACCCAGACCTTTTCCTTTCCCCTGGCACACCCTGACTGGAATTGGCCTTGAGGAAGAGTCACCTTAAAGAGAAGTGCAATTTTGGGGTAACCTCATTGTGGCCTTCCAATGCCTGAAGGGAGCCTACGAGAGAGAGGCTGTTTGCAAGTGCCAGGACAGGGGGAATGGCTTCCCACTGCCACAGGGCAGGGTTAGGTGGGATACTGGGAAGAAATTCTCCCCTGTGAGGGTGCTGAGGCCCTGGCACAGAGTGCCCAGAGCAGCTGTGGCTGCCCCTGGATCCCTGGCAGTGCCCAAGGCCAGGCTGGACGGGGCTTGGAGCAGCCTGGGATCGTGGAAGGTGTCCCTGCCCTTGGCAGGGGCTGGAATGAAATCTTTTAAATCCTTTTTAGCCCAAACCAGTCTGGGATTCTGTGATTCTGACTAATAAATTATGTCCTGACAAAACAAGCGTGCTGGATGTTATGTGTAAGGACTAAAATTGCTTTTTCCAGACTCTACAATGCAGCCGCATTGGGGTTTTCCTCCACTGGAAGCAGAGGTGTTTTTAGTCAGCCTATTGAACAAGAAATTCTCAAGTGTACGTTGCGTAACTTAAAATTTTGGCAAAGGCCTTTATTTTACATTCTTCCATTTCAGAACAAGCGGATTGTTTCTAATGATGTTTCTAACTTTGGCTTGAAAAACATCGGAAGAGTCAATCACAGTTCGTTATTGCTCTGATGATTTTCTCTTTTTTTAACTTTTCTTTTTCTTTTTTTGACAAGGCTCTGTTGCAATGAGTTGAATATGGGGCCAGTCTGGAATATCCAACCAGTGATTTCTCCTGATGTCTGAATTGGGGTGGCCCCTGCAGCTGAAAATCTCTTACTCAGGGGAGGTTTAATTTTAAGTTAATCAAGGGAGGTTTAGGTTGGCTATCAGGAAAAGGTTTTTCCCTCAGAGGGTGCTGGGCACTGCCCAGGCTCCCCAGGGAATGGGAATGGTCCCAGCCCCGAGGCTGCCAGAGCTCCAGGAGTATTTGGACAACACTCTCAGGGATGCACGGGGGGGTTGTTAGGGTGTCTGTGCAGGGCCAGGAGCTGGACTGCATGATCCCTGTGGGACCCTTCCAGCTCAGGACATCCCATAATTCCCTGCTTCTACACGCAAGAGGCACCGCTGCGTCTGGAGACTTTCCCTTTGCATCAAGAGATCGTGCCCTGCGAGGTTTTTACCAGCGAAAATAATCAATATTTGAATTCGCATGGTGACAGCAGGGATTCTTCATCCTTGACATCTTTGTTTATACACCAGGATTTTTTTCCAGAGATCCATCCCGTTTCAAATGGAAAGTAGTAAGGGAGGCAAATATTAGTGATGTTGTAGAAAATTACTGCTGTGGTGCGTGGCACCGCTGATGCCACATCAGTTTTAAATTGCAGCTGCTCTCAGTGCAGTCGCTGCTCTCCTGCCTGGCGAGCAGCCCCGGCGTGCGATGCAGAGGATGCAGATCTGTTGCATTAAATTTGCATTATTTACAAGAGCTGCAAATCCCTGACTCATGATAACTCACTTTAGATCCTCTGCTCTCTCCCGAATTGCTCTGAGATGGTGTTTAAGTCTGTCTGTTCCCTGCTGCCATTTTGCACTTCGGATTGTTAGAAATGACACTAAACAACATCCTGCTGGTTCCTGAAGTGGGATTAGAAGTGTCTGTGTGGAAATAAATGGGAATGATGGTTTAAAACCATCACATGTTTTGAATATAATACCCAAGGGTTGTTCTTTTTGTCTTACTGCCGTGAAATAAAGCGAGTCTTAGCGCTGCAAATTGCACTTCAGCAAAGGAAAGCAATCTGTAAATTTTTGCTGTGGATGCAGAGGAGGGGAAAGCAAACATGTGACCCATTCAGAGCCAGGTGTGGCTTTACTTGGAGCTCTGAAACGGAACTTTCTGTTCTTTTAAAGGAGCAATAAAGAATTAGAATGAAGATTTAGCTCTTGCAGTATGTGCAGTTAACCACTGAGAGACGAAGAGAAGTAGTGGAATTCTTCTCCTGGGAATACCAGTGTAAAAATGAAAGCAGTAGGAAAATCCTTTGCGCTCCCATCTCTGACAGGTTTTTTTCCTTCAAGCTTAGTGCTGACAGGACTCGTTAAACTTGGGGAGTGTCTTCAGATGTATGAATAGAGGGTTCATCTGCAGTCTGCAAGGGGAGTGGGTGGGTGAGGTAAGTTGGAATCACAGAATGGTTCAGGTTGGAAAAGCCCTCCCAGCTCCTGGGATCCAGCTGTTCCCCAGCGCCTGCTCACCACTGAGCCCTGTCCCAGGTGCCACATCCACACGGTTCTGAGCACTTCAGGGGTGGTAATTCCACCACTTCCCCGGGCAGCCTGTTCTACTGCCTGAGCACCCTTTCAGTGGAGATGTTTTTCCTCTTCTATTTAAAATTTGTCCTCCAGAAATGTGTAGACAGAAAAGTTAATAATTTTTTTTTCTGAGGAGAAAATCGTAGAGTAGAAAAGGGAAACTCAGAAATGACTGAGATTTCCAGATGTTACAATAAACAAAATGGGCAGGTACTGCAATAGCCAGGCAGTGCTCAGTTTGCTTTCTGACACCGACTATGAAACTTGCATTTCATTTTTTCAGGGGCAGGCAGACATTGCTGTGCCAAGCCCAAAAACCCGAGCCCTGAACAAGAGTACACATTTTGCCCCTGTTAGTTTGTGGGATGGTGTGTAGGAACGGTTCAGCTGTGCTGGCCAAGGTGCAGTAGTAAAGGTTTAGCAAAGAAAAGGCAACAAGTGACAGTAGCAGCCGGTGTAACTCTCCCTCGGTGGTTACTCAGGGCAGCAGGTTGGGACTTGCCCTCCTGCTCCATCTCCTTATTCCTGTGTGAAACTGCTGAGTGCAGGATTCTGGAGCTCTTTCTCTTGCCTTTGGTCATGCAGGGAAGCTCTACAGGGACGTTTGCTGATGAAATCACAGCCACCAACTGAAAAAAGTTTCAAGTTAAAAAGCTGAAGAATTGGTTTCTTTTCTTTTTGGATAGCTCAGGAATATTTCCTGCAGGATCTGGGACATAAGTTTTTGTCTTAGACTAATTCCACAAGAACATTGTTTTCCTGGTAGTTCAAACTTGCTTTTAGAAAAGACTAAGAAGTCTTGGAGGTGAAAAATAAACAGCATTTCTATTTGGGGAATTGCATGGAATATGTTTATGCCACAACTGCAAAACAATTCCTGTGATTCCTCAGAATGCTCGTTTGAACTGTAGCCTGAGCATTGGCCTGAAGTACAACAGCCAAAACAATAATGGGTAAATCTGTGTGTGTGCATAAAAAGTCCTTATTGCTTGCCTGAGGTTCTCAAGAGAAATAACAAACAACATTTTCATTCACAGGCTGGTTCCTTCTGACTCCTTCAGGTGTGGGAAGCTGAGACTTGTGTTTTGTAACTTGGTGTTAGTTGAGAAGTGTGACACCAGACTTGGTAGATGTCCCTGTTCTCAGGAAAGATCAGCTACCCTTGAGCTTTTTGCAAATAAATACCAATGATAATCACAGTAAACAATGATCTGGTAGTAATAAACCCTGAAATCGTGCTGTAGTGTGCCCTTTTTAGAGTAAAGGTTTTTTGCTGTTGCTGCCTGTGATGATTCTGGAATCACAGAACTGTTCAGGTTGAAAAGGACCTTTAAGATCATCGAGTTCAGCTGTTCCCTCAGGCAGTGCCAAGGCCACAACTAGCCCATGTCCCCAGTGATAGATTCTAACCTGTTAATAGTTCATATCAAAATAACCTGGAATTATTATTCCTCAAATGAATGGTGCAAGTCCTGAAACTGTATGTTCTCATAGGAGATACAGAATTTTCAGCTCAGCTCAGTGCCAAACTAAGAATAATACCAATTTTATGGAAACTTAAAGTGTTTTATGCAGTTGCTTTGGGCAATATTTTTACTGAGTGGATTCTTACACCAGACAGTTGAACTAAAGATTGCACAGGAACAAATGTTTCAGCTCTTAAAGCACAAAATGCTTTTTGATGCAACGTAATCTCACCCTTTTGAACAGCTTTGTGCCCAGATGGGCCATTTCTTTCCATCTGACACCACAGGAACGTAGAGCAGGGCTCGAAATTTGGGCTGAAGAGGCACAGAATTCCAGGAAAACTCTTTTATGGCATTGTCCATTTGATTGCAACATTGAGGCAGCAGTGAGGAGGCTTGAGGGAGGTGATTGTAGAGACAAGAGGTGGCTGGGTGAAACACTCAGGAGATGCTGAGGGGTCTGTGCTTTTTTCCAATGTCCTCACAAATCCATCTGATTAAAACCTGACTTCGTGCTTCCCCTGATACAAAACTGTGCCTTTGCCCGAGTCAGACAGGGAAGTGGGGCTCAGGAGGGAGCTGAGGTGCTGGGTGCTGCCCTGTGAGCCCAGCTGCCAGCCCCAGGAGCTGGCAGGAGCAGGAGACAGGCCCACGCTTCGAGGTCTGTGGGAGCAGCCCCTGAGGACACTCTGTCGCTTGGACTGGACTTCAGGTTTCTGCTTCCATCCCACAGAACACTGGTGTGGGCACGGCGAGTTATTGCAGGGCAGCGGGGCACCTCTGCTGTCCCCTCTGCAGTGCTGGCTGCTCCCCCCTTCCCGGCTGTGGACTGGGAGTATTCCAGGGGGAGGTTCCTGAGCGTGTCCATAGGATTGCAGCTGCTGCAGGAGAGCCGGGCAGAGGGTCAGCCTGACCCCGTGGCCACAGGCTGGAACACTGCGGGGGGGTGTCCTGGAGGGGCTGTCCTGGAGGGGCTGTCCTGGGGTTTGTGCTGGGCTTTGTTCCCGCGAGTGTCCTGGGGGTGTTGCCCGGGGGTGTCCGGGGCGGGCTGTGTGTGCTGGGACAGTTGGGCTGGTGTGGCTGAAGCTGATTTACCTGATTCCCTCAGGAAATGAGCAGTGGAGTCCAGTTCTTTTCTTCCACTGTTGCCTCCTCACAGAAAATGTCCTTTTTGTTCCCAAAGTTTGGGGCTGTGCCTGATTGCAGTTTGATTTTGGTATCTGTCTGCAATATTCTTATTCTTCCAGTGGGATATTCCTTAGTGGCAGCAATACCTGCTATTCACTTCAACCAAAAATCTGAAAGTTTTGATGATACAGAATTGCAAGAAGAAGCTTTGACTCTGTGGCCGATGTTGGGAGGTTTTTTAATGTTTTTGCAGCCACTGCAACCTTCTCCAAAGGTTACATATTTTGTTCAAGATGTTTCTATTAGAAGTTACCTGATGAAATTTTGTCCTTAAAAAATTTCCCTCCAAAATAATCATGATGATTATTAAGTAGATTTATGGAAAGAAAAAAAAAAAGAAGAAGAAAATAATTTCCCAGATAAGAATTTTGGGTTTTAAAATGCTGAAAAAATTACAGGCTTTTTTGATGTCTTGTCTGACGTCTCACTAGATGCTTCCTGTTTTGCTTTTCACATTCTTTGAAATAATTTTCAGTGAGCTTGGAAAACCCACTCACCCTTAGATGAGAAAGAAGCTTTCCAGGGCACACGCCTTCAGCTTTCAAAGGATCCGTGTGTGATGCTAAAGTCTTGTTTTCAGGATCCTGGCATCTTGCTTAGATCAAAGCTGATGTTTGGAAGGCTTTAGTTAGTTATGTATTTATTATTTAAGTGTCTACTCAAACTTGCATGCTCTTTGTTTGGAAATGGAGGTGAGCAGGGAAAAGCAGAGCCTGCCAGGAGGCGTTGGATACCCAGCAGTGGCAGTGTGAGAGCACCACAGGACCTGCCCTGGGGTGGCAGAGCACCCAGGAGGAGCAGAAGGAAGAGGGAAGAGTGTGGCTGAGCCACTGATGGCTGAGCACATCCAGGCACGAGGAACTGAATTCCCAAGTCAGTATTTAGGTGGATTTTTGAAGTCCACCGAACAAAGGAGGTTTTCCTTCCAAAGTTCCTATCAGAATTTCAGGCCGCGGGAAGGAGGATGCAGCTCTCTGAAGGTTGCTCACTTTAATCCTCCTTAGTGACTCTCTGGCACTCAGGGGCTGCCCCAGGGAATTCCGAGAGCATTGGACTGCAGGCTCCGAGCAGTGTCATGCAGACTCAGGAGTTTCCATGTGAGCACCAGGCCTGGAGGTGGGCAGAAGGAACCCCCCCTGCTGCTCCATCCCTGCAGGAAGGAGCAGCCCTGGGTTTGGGGTGCCTGGGGGTCACTGCAGAGGCTCCCACGTTACCCACACCACTGCTTCTCACCTCACCAGTGTCCACATGGATCCAGGCTTCAACCCCCTGGTTAAGTCCTGCTGGTGCAGCTGACTGAACAAGTACTTCCTTCATGATCAGCACCAAAGTTGGCTGTTTCAGAGGAACCCAGGCTGCCCCTTCTTTCAGCAGCCATAGGTACAGCTCTGGGATCAGGGTGATGCTGGCTGTAATCAAGTGCAGGAAGTGCCAGGCCGTTGCCATATCAGTTTTTATGGCAGAGGGATGAACAGCTGTGGCATTGATGTCTTTCACTCCATATTTAGTGATTGTTCTGGTAGGTCCCAGAAGGTTTTCAGGTTGTCTGTGTTTGTAATTAGAATCATGAAATGAAATTACAGAATCACAGTGACTTTGGGCTGGGAGAAACCTCAAAGCCCAGCTCGTTCCACACCCCCTGCCATGGCAGGGACACCTTCCACTATCCCAGGCTGCTCCAAGCTCCATCCAGCCTGGCCTTGGGCACTGCCAAGGATCCAGGGGCAGCCCCAGCTGCTCTGGGCACCCTGTGCCAGGGCCTCCCCACCCTCACAGGGAGGAATTTCCTCCATATATCCAAACTAAATTTCCTCTCTGGCAGTCTGAACCCATCCCTCCTTGTCCTGTCTCTCCAGTTCCTGATGAACAATCCCTCTCCAGCTTCCCTGGAACCCCTTCAAATCCTGCAAGGGAATCTGAGGTCTCCACACAAACTTCTCCAGGGTGAACATTCCCAACCCTCCCAGCCTTTCTCCATAGAGAAGGTGCTCCAGTCCCCTTAGCAACTTCATGGCCTCCTCTGGACTTGCTCCAATAGTTCCACGTCCTTCTTAGTTGGGGACATCAGAACCATGGGCAGAATTATCGCATCAGGGGTCAGAGCCTGCCATGCCCAGCCCCTGCTTGGAGTGAACGTACCCCTGCACTGCAGAGATGTGTTGGGCACTGTATGTAAAGAGTGTCCTTCCAAAATAAAAGATTAATTTATTGAGATGCTCTCAGTAGGGTTGGTGAAGGTAATGGGTATTGCAATTTTGATTTTAACCTTTAGAGAATAAATTTCAAGTTTGATTAGGTCCTAACGGGAAATAATTGTGAGTTTCAGTTACTCCATGTGTGTGCGTTACCACCCCGCCATGCAAACAGAATAATTTGAGTTATTTTATTTTATTTTACTTATTTTTCTGACTGTCAGTGGTGTGCTGGAAGGAGAAGCTGTTGGTGCGGGGGCTGGGGGGACACGACTGAGCTGCGAGCAGGGCTGTGCAGGGACAGGGTGACAGTGCCAGCCCTTGCAGGGCACTGCTCAGCTGCTGCTCAGCACCATGTGAGCTCTTCAAGTGCTCTCATGCTATAAATAGCCCAGCACATTGTTGTTAGTGGGTTTTTATTAATAAACACCAACAGTATTTTTGGAGAATATTTATAATAATTGGGGGACAGATCAAATGGTTTCTATTTCCTGGACTGGGAGGGAGTTTGGGTTTCGTTAACATCAGGGAAGCCTCAATGTGTCCACAGTTATAAAACTTTCCTTTAAATATGAATATCACTATTGTTTGCTTAATGTGTTTATTTTATTATGGTATTTTGTTATTCAAAATATTGATATTACTGTTGTTTGCTTTAAAATTAATAGGATCATGAAGCCTGTGTTTATACAGTAACCCTGTTACCAGAGCAAGTGTTAATCACTTAAACATAAAGAGATACTTTGTACTCTGTTCCTAAAGCCTTTTTTGTTTTTTAACTCTTAGGACCCTTCAAAGTCCTACAAGAAAGCTGGAGAAGTTGCATCAGTTGAGTTACACGTGGAAGAAGGTATCCAAGTAGAAACAACCCCTTTATCTAAGAAAGTTTCCCCATTGCACTCCGAAATGACAGATTATATAAAGTCATCTCCTCCGACTCTTATCAGTAGCCATAACTCTGACTTAAAGGATAGAACAGAAATTAACGGAGCAACAACTGTCACAGAAAAATTGGCTCAGCTTATTGCAACTTGTCCTCCTTCCAAGTCTTCCAAAACAAAGCAGAAGAAGCCTGGAAGTGGAAATGGAACTACGTCTGGCTTGGTTAAAGACTCCGGGAAGAAGCTGCCAGGAACCATAACTGCGAGTGGGTTGGTTAACAAGGATTTGGTAAAGAAGCTGCCAGGCTCTGGGATTGCTGTTGGGTTGGTGAACAAGGACTCAGGGAAGAAGCCATTAGGGATTGGCAGCGCAGCCATACTGGTTAACAAAGACTCTGGGAAGAAGCCCCAAGGGATCGGCCCCTTGATTGGATTGGTGAGCAAGGACTCTGGGAAGAGGCCTCCAGCGATCAGCACTCCAACAGGGTTAGTTCACAAGGACTCGGGGAAGAAGCAGCCAGTGACCAGCTCTGCAGTTGGGCTGATCAGCAAAGATGTGGGGAGGAAACTTCCAGGGATCAGCACTCCGACTGCGCTGACTAATAAGGAGCCTCTCAAGAAGCCAGTAGGGATCAGCACTCCAGCAGGACTGGTTAGCAAGGATGCTGGGAAGAAGTTGTTGGGAATAAATACTCCTACAGGTCTGCTTAACAAGGATTCTGGGAGGAAGATGCCAGGGACTGGGAACACCGCGGTTCTGGTTAACAAAGACTGTGGAAGGAAGACACCGGGGATTGGCAGCCCGATGGGCCCGGTTAGCAAGGACTCTGGGAGGAAGATGCCAGGAATGAGCAGTCCCGTGGGGTTGGTTAGCAAGGACTGTGGGAAGAAGCCAGCGGGGATTGGCAGTCCGGCTGGTTTGGCTAGCAAGGACTCTGGAACTCTGAAAGCAGACTCCCTCGTGCCCTCCTCAGAGCCCTTTAAGCTTCCTTGCAATTCAAACCTCAGTAGCCTCGAAAGCCATGAGCCTGCGGATTTACTGAAGGAAAATACTACCAGCAAAACCTTTGAGAAGCACGTTATGAGACAGAGCAAAGAAAGTATCTTGGACAAGTTTTCAATTCGGAAAGAAATTGCTGATGTAGGCAAAGAGATGTTTAATGAAGGAATGTGTGTTCCACAGGATGCCTACTCATCCAGTGAGAAAGGGATTTATGAAACGTCTAAGCACGAAAAGCAGCCTCCCGTTTATTGCACTTCACCAGACTTCAGGACAGGAGGTGCCTCGGAGGTGTCGACAGCCAAGTCCCCATTCAGTGCAGTGGGAGAGGGGAATCTCCCATCTCCTTCCCCCACAGTGTCTGTCCCCACCCTGAACAGGAGCCTCTCCGCAGCCTCCTCCCAGCTGGCGTCCAACTCATTGCACTTAAGTTCCACGGCAGAGCTCCTGGAAGGCATTTCCGATCCGATGGGCAAAACGCCGTTCTCCTCGGACAGCACCCTCCTGAGTCTGAACAGGACATTGAACCCCACCCTCGGCACCGATTTTAAAGGTGCTGAGAAAGACTTAAGTGATTCAAAAGCGTCTTACGTGGAAACTTCAAGAACAAGTCCTCCCACAGGGAAAAAGCCCATTTTGGCAGCTGAGACAAGCATCCACGCTACTGTCACCCCTTCAGTAGTTAGCTTTACCAGCTTGTTTGGGAGCAAGCAGTTCCTCAAGATCGGTGCGATAGCTGCATCCGAGAAATCCTGCCAAGGAGCGAAAAACCTGAGCAGCACTCAGCAATCAAAACCTTTAAAGAAAAGAAAAGGAAGGAAGCCACGATGGACTAAAGTGGTGTCAAGAGGCGCATGCCGACCTCCAAAGGGTCTGGAACTAGAAAGGTCAGAGCTTTTTAAAAACATTTCATACAGTGCACTATCGAGCAGTAATTTGGAGCAGGCCAAATTCCTGAAGAACATCGGATCGTCCTCATTTGTGGAGCACGAATTCGTCAAACATCAGTTGCCAAAGCTGAATGAAGCTAATGGACAGTCTCTGGCACTGCTGGCTGAGAGTGACAAACAAACTCAGAAGTTCTACAGTGCTCACAAGCAACCCTCTAGCTTGTGTATGTCGGATGATTTCTTACCTGACATGTACAAACCCAAGAGAGGAAGACCTAAATCCAAGGAAATGCCAGAACTCGAAGGTCCCCCCAAAAGAACTCTTAAGATCCCAGCATCAAAAGTCTTTTCAGTGCAGTCAAAAGAAGAGCAAGAACCTCCAATTCTGCAGCCTGAAGTCGAAATTCCCTCCCTAAAACAAAGCTTATCAGGACAAGCTTTTCCTAAAAAGAGAGGGAGACCTAAAAGGCAGATCCGGTCATCGATTAAAATGAAACCACCTATTCTGTCTGTGGCACCTTTTGTTGGAACAGAGAACTCGAGCAAGATGGGGCCTGAAAGTGAACAGCATCGCCCCGGGGAGTTCTTTGAGAGGAAGGACCAGCTCCGAGGGCCAGAAGAAGTCCAAAGCCCCAGTATTTGTAGCATGAGTGATTTGGAAGTAGACTCAGACAGAAAAGTTGCCAAGAGAAATAACGGACAGTTAATGAAAACAATTATTCGAAAAATAAATAAAATGAAAACTCTGAAGCGAAAGAAACTTCTGAATCAGATTCTGTCCAGTACAGTGGAACCAAATACCAAAGGGAAGATGCAATCCAAGCTCCACAACACCGTGTCAACTCTTGCTGCCACATTTGGTTCAAAACTAGGCCAGCAAATCAATGTCAGCAAGAAAGGAACGATTTACATAGGAAAAAGGAGAGGGAGGAAACCTAAAGCTGTCCTGAATGGCATTTTAGCCAGCAGTGCTGCCAGTCTGACAGTTCTGGAGAAGTCTGCCCAGCAAGCTCCTGGTACGTCCCTAGGACAAGTCCTTCCCCACTTGCTGCCCTCGGCGGCGAATCCCTCGGAGATCCTCCCGTCTCCAGTCTGCTCGCAGTCCTCGGCCGTGAGCGGGGGGCAGAGCCCCGTGAGCAGCGACGCAGGGTTCATCGAGCCCAGCTCGGTGCCCTACCTGCACCTCCACTCCAGGCAGGGCAGCGTCGTGCAGACGCTCGCCATGAAGAAGGCGGCCAAGGGGAGGAGGAGATTGTCCCCACCGACGCTGCTGCCCAACTCCCCCTCGCACCTGAGCGAGCTGACGTCGCTCAAAGAGGCCACCCCTTCCCCCGTGAGCGAGTCCCACAGCGACGAGACCATCCCCAGCGACAGCGGGATAGGCACGGACAACAACAGCACTTCGGACCGAGCGGAGAAGTTCTGCGGGCAGAAGAAGAAGAGGCACTCGTTTGACCACGTGTCCCTTATCCCACCCGAGACTTCCACCGTGCTGAGTAACCTGAAGGAGAAGCACAAGCACAAGTGCAAGCGCCGCAGCCACGATTACCTCAGCTACGACAAGATGAAGAGGCAGAAGCGAAAAAGGAAAAAGAAGTACCCTCAGCTCCGGGGGAGGCAGGACCCCGACTTCCTCGCTGAGTTAGAGGAGTTAATAAGTCGATTAAGTGAAATTAGAATAACCCACAGAAGTCACCATTTTATACCCCGAGATTTGCTGCCCACCATTTTTAGGATAAATTTCAATAGTTTCTACACCCACCCTACTTTTCCTTTAGATCCTTTGCACTACATTAGAAAACCTGACTTAAAGAAAAAGAGAGGCAGGCCTCCAAAAATGCGGGAAGCTATGGCAGAAATGCCTTTCATGCATAGCCTCAGCTTTCCCCTGTCCAGCACCGGGTTCTACCCCTCCTATGGCATGCCTTACTCCCCTTCTCCCCTGGCAGCTGCTCCCATAGGATTAGGTTATTATGGAAGGTACCCTCCAACTCTTTACCCTCCTCCACCCTCTCCCTCTTTCACTACCCCCCTGCCCCCGCCTTCCTACATGCATACAGGCCACCTGCTTCTCAACCCCACCAAATACCACAAGAAGAAGCATAAACTCTTGCGCCAGGAAGCTTTCCTCACCACGAGCAGGACTCCGCTCCTGTCCATGAGCACGTACCCCAGCGTCCCGCCCGAGATGGCCTACGGCTGGATGCTGGAACACAAGCACAGGCACCGCCACAAGCACCGGGAGCACCGCTCCTCCGAGCAGCCGCAGGTTTCCATGGACACCATCACGGCCAACAGCTCCTCCAGAACGGTTCTGGAGTCCTTGAAGCGCTACAGGTTTGGGAAGGAGGCTGTTGGCGAGAGGTACAAACATAAAGAGAAACACAGATGCCACATGTCGTGCCCACACCTGTCACCTTCCAAGGGTTTGCTAAGCAGAGACGAGCAGTGGGTCAGGAGAGAGCCTTCGGAGTCCAATTCCTTGGCACTGGGGCTGCAGACACCTCTGCAGATAGACTGCTCCGAAAATTCCCCAGCTCTGTCCCTGGGGGGATTCACTCCCAGCTCGGAGCCAGCCAGCAGCGATGAACACACAAACCTTTTCACAAGTGCAATAGGCAGCTGCAGAGTCACCAACTCTGCCAGCACCAACGGACGTAAAAAGTTACCTGAGAGCCCCGGACTGTTCAGTGGCCAGGACGCGCCGCTCGGCCGGCCCCTGCGCAAGGAGCCCGTGCCTCCCCTGGAGAAGGCCCTGCAGCCACTGTCAGGTAAGGGAGCTCGGGCTGGGCCCGCTTCCCGCGAGCCTGGCTGGGCTCTGCTGTGCCACGCGCGGTGGGAGCAGGGGCGGGTGGGGCTGTGGCCCCGCAGGGATCGGTGGGGCCGTGCAGCCCTGCTCCCGCCCTCCCCGAGGGCTCTGTGCCTGGTGTGGGACCTTCCCCAGAGCCACCCGCAGCGCTCTGCGTGTCCCTCTTCCCAACAGACTCCTCTTGCTTCCTTACAGGCAGGCTGAGGATGCTTTCTCGTGCAAAGGTCTTTGCTTTTTCCACACAATTTTAACTTTGCAGAGAAATGAGGGAAAGTTTCTCACGATTTTTGATATTTCCAAAGCTGTGTTTCTGTTTGAATTTTGGTTGGTTTGGTTTAGACCAGCTGTTGCTGCTACTGTTGTGAGTAATGTTTCCATTTAAGAAAATGTTTCCTGTTCTTTTTGTAACTCCATTTTAGTTATTTTGACAATCTGCTGCAACAGAGCAGATTTCAATCTCTTTCAATCCCTACCTTGAGGCCTGTTGCAACACCTCAGAACAGCTGGAGGTGATGCTGGGGATGCCTGAGACCAAACCTAGAAATTTTGGATGTATTCATAGTTGGGAAATGCATCTGACGGCCTCGGGCAAAACTGGAACAGGAGGAGCAGGAACAGGAACTTGTCATTTGCATAATATTAAGGTAAAGAAAAGATGACCTGCAAAGGGCAAGTGTGGCTTGTGCTCCTGCCTGCTTCCAGTGTGGGAAGGAAGCCTGAGCTGCTTCTCCCTCCCCTTCTTGCCTGCATTCTCCCTGGAAATTTAAATCATTGTCCTAAGCCACTTGTGAGTAATATTTCACAGAGCAAGGACCAGCTGCCAGGACTGAATAATCCCTGCTCACATTCCTGGCTCTCATCTTGCTCCTTGCCATGTGGTACTCCAGCTCTGACGCCTCCTGCTCTGCACACCTGTGTATGGACAGGGCTCTTCTCTTGATTTGGGGGGTTCATGTTTTCCTTCTTTATTTTAAGGGCAGTTGGAAGCAGCTGGATCTTTGACAAGTTCATATTTCTTTGTGCTGGTACTGAAATGACTTGAGGTGGTTAGGGGAGTGTGGAGAAGGCGATAGAGCCCTGAGATTGCTTCTCCTGCAGCGATGGGAAGAGAAATTCCGGGTGCTGGGTCACTCAGAGGGTTAAACTTGGCTCTGAGGAGTGAATTGATTGTGGGAACCTGTGCAGCTCTGGGAATCTTGAGATGCTTTCCATTGCAGTGAAATGATCTGACCTGGGCTTGTGTAGGAGTAACCCGAGGGAGGGGGAGAGGAGAGATGCTTTCTGGTGAAGGTTCTGCTCACTCCCTGCCCCAGGAAGTTTGAGTGATTCCTCAGGCATGGGATATCACTTCCAGACAGTGCATTCCCACCTGGAACCTCGCTCTTTGGGGAGGCTGGCGTTTGGCTCGGTGTCCGGCTCATTCCCAAGGAGCTCCCAGTGCCCCACACCACTTGGAAAACTTAAACCACATCTGGTAAAAAGCCCCAGGAAAGGGAAATGCCAGATTTGGGGGTTTTAGACCTGTGTCAGTTTGCATGTTTTGTTTGCGCTGTTTTGGTTTTAGCCATGGTGCCGAATGGTGATCCTGAATCCATGGCCATGGGAGATTAAAGGAAAGGCACAGATGGAGGGAAAACCTTTGGTGCATCAAAGATTGTTTATGTATAAAACCAGATGCAGTTTAGGTGCATGGTGGAGAGGTGCTGGATCAGAGCCTTGGAATAAGCAGTCAAGGACCGGCATCAGGGAACCCATCCAGAACGGGTCTTTGGGATCCATAGGGAATGTTTGTGGTGCTTTATCTCCGTGTGGAAAATCCACCTCACCTCCACAGCCTTTTTAACGTAAGCCTGGCCTAACCGGATGAACAGATTCTTTTTACGCTATTGGCCGATGCCAGATGCCCGAGTTGTGTTAGAGCAGAGTTGTGTTGGTTGTTTGTGCCAGCAGGACTCCCGGGAGGTCGGAGTTTCCCGGGGGTGAAGCACAGGTGGAAGGTCACACGCTGAGGCCGGTGTGTGATGCTGGCACAGCCGCAGCCATGCGGGTCCCGAGGCGCTGATGTTTCGTCCGGGGGAGTTTTGGTTCATCCCAAGTTCCCAGGCGCTGCTCCTGAACTTGTGCAGCTTCACATCGGGAGCTATTTCGGACAGCTGATGCTGTATCTTGACCCAGCCTTGCTGTGCTGATTACAATCCCCGTGGCCTCGGTGTGTTCCCCTGACAATCCTGGCGGGAAGCAGGGAGGAAAACGGGATCAGCCGTGCGGTGGGGACCGGTGCAGCTGGGCAGTGTCCCGCTGTCACTGCCTCTGCAAGCTCCGGGCCAGGCGCGAGGCTCCTCTGCTGCTCTGGCCGTTCCCGTGGGATAACCGGCGTTACCGGGCACGACCGTGTGGGCTCCTGGGGTGAGCCGGGCAGTCCCAGACCATGTGTCAGGCCCTGCCCCGAGAGGTCCCGGTCCCTGTGTCGGTCCCTGCCCAAGGGCTCCTGGTGATTCCTGTCCGTGTATCCACCCCTGTCCCGAGGGGTCCCCAGGGCTCCCAGGCCATGTGTCCGTTCCTGCCCCGAGGGTTCCCGGTCCCTATCCTGAGGGGTCCCGGTCCCTATCCCGAGGGGCCCGGCCGTTCCCGTTCCCGTTCCCGCCCCCGCCCCGGGGCCGCGGGACCGGCGGGCAGCAGCGCCCCCTGGCGGCCCCGCCGCTCCTCTGCCGCGTCCCGCCGAGCCCGGTGCGGCGGAGGGGGCTGGGCCGGGGGACCCGAGCGGGGCAGGGGGCGCTGGGCGTGTCCCGGGATGCTGAGCAGGGGGAGGGGTGTCACACAGGGCCCCCTCGCGGGGTCTGGGGTCCCGGAGGCCGCAGCACCGGCGGTGACAGCCCCGGGACACCGGCGGTGACAGCCCCCGGGATGTGCCACCCCTGCCAGCAGTGCAGGCACCGCTGGACCATCCCCGCAGCTTCCAAAACCTTCTCCCTGTTTTTTTCCCCCTATTATGAATTACAGCCCATTCCCGCTTAGAACACTTACCCCGCTGTTTAATTTCTATTTTTAGTCCCAGCTCCTGGGGTACTTGTGTAGTTCAGACTTTATGAAATCAGTGCATCTTGGAGTTCCTTAGGAGGAAAACTCACCCTGGAATGACAGACCTGCTGCGGGTGTAACCCCTGGGCAGCTCAGCAGCCCCCTGAGCCCAGAGGGGTGGGTGGGCAGAGGGTCGGAATAAAGTGAAACTTGTGGGTTGAGATAAGAACTCTTTATAATAGAAATAAAATTACGTATAGAAATAACAGTAATAATAATTGTTATGAAAAGGAGAGAGGGAAATAAACCGCAGGAAGCACAAGTGGTGCCTGGTACAGTTGCTCAGCTCCTGCTGCCAGTCCCCAGCACAGATCAGGGCTTGGAGCAGCCTGGCATAGTGGAAGGTGTCCCTGCCCATGGTAGGAGGTGGCATGAGATGAGCTTTAGGGTCCCTTCCAACCCAAACCAGTCCACGATCCTGTGAATAAACCCCAGGAAGCACAAGTGATGCCCAGTGCAGTCCCTGCCCAGCCCATCCCCAGCAGCGATCGGGGGGTCCCGACCACCCTGCACTGGGCCGGGCACTTGGTGGTGTGGAATATCCTGTGGCCAGCTGGGGTCAGCTGTCCTGGCCCTGCTGGCAGAGCCGGGCACCCCGGGGAGTCGTGGGCTGAGGGTGAGCACTGCTGGGCACCAACCAAACATGGGGGTGTGACCAACATCATCCTCACCCTGAACGCGGGCACAGCCGAGCCAGGCACTGGGACAAAGTCACTCTGTCCCAGCTGGAACCAGGACAGCTCTTCCCAGTACTGAGCACCAGTGCAGTGTCCCAGCTCAGCTGCAGAGCTGCTGGAAGAGCCCACCAGCACTGTCCTACAGCGGGATGCCACAAGGAAGTTCACCAGGAACATGGGCTGCAGCCTGGGACAACATCCAGGAGCCTTGTGATGGTGCCCTTGTTGAGGAGAGCTCATGAGAAAGAGAGCTATCCCCTCTGCCCTCTGGAGAGGTTGGAATCCTTGGAAAAGTGCTGTTGTTCATTCCCTCCACCAGTCACAGGTGTTACATCAGGAGCTAAGAGTGCCTATGATCTAAAAAATTCCAGACTTTGAGGCAAGAGAGGATCTCAAAGGAGATTTTCCCAGAGATTCTGGTGAATCAGTTTGGTGCTTTCAAGGATTCCCCATCATTGCACTCCTTGGGGTTTCCCTTGAGGCATTGAAGCCCCAGGCCATGGGCAGGGAAGGAATTTTGGGCCTTGATTTTGGGCAGAACTTCAGTGTCCTGCTGTTACCTTTTGGAGGATCCTTTGAGGAAGGGAGGGAAGAACTCAGAATCAGAGAGCTCATTCATTATGAAACATATTTTGAAGGGAAACAGCAAAAATCTGGTTGTTTGCATGCTGAATTTTGTCTTCTAGGTATTTTCAGGATATGCACATTCTCCTCTCACACTGCCATGTGCATTTTTGCTTATCTGGGTTTTTAGACTGATCTGAGTTTTTAATATCTCAGCATTTTCATAACTGCAATACCAGGTTTTTCTATGACATTTTCATGACTCCCACAGCCTTTGCTTTCAAGAGTAAATGGGAGTCTCTAAAAGTTTAAATTTTAGGAAAATAAAGCAGTTTACTGTAAGAAAATATTTATGTATAGAAAGGGAAACAGAAATAGGTCTTTGCTTGTGTTCTCAGCAGAGCTGCCGTTCCCAGCCCTGTCCCTTCACCCTGCAGCAGTCGTGGGATTCCTGTGTCTTTCTAAAATTGGTTTTAACTCGAGGAATGGTAATTGTGCTTCCTGCTGCCTGGTGACATCATCCAAGGATTTAGCAAGCAACAGCAAGCCCTGTGTGCTCAGAACACAGAGTGAAACGTGTTTTGCAGGTGCCTGAAATGCAGTGCTGGTCTGTGTGTAGATAATCATCGTCCTCACTTGTTTAGGCCCCAGGGCTTTAACAGATCCGCCGTGATGGACTGAAGCAGACATATTTGTGGTTTTTATTGTGACATGATCTTGAAAAGGAAAAGTAACAAAGCAAGGGACAAATCTAAAGAATTTAAAAATCTTAAGGATTTTTTTTTTAGCTTTTCACCTTTCTGGTGAGCAGTTCTGCCCAAGGAGGGGAAGGGAATGCTTTTCCAGAATGAGGTGACCTTCCAGCACAGAGGGATGGGATCAGCAGCACAAAGTCACTCAGTGTTCCCTGGAGATCAGTCCGGGTTCCAGCGCTGTTCCACCTCCTTCCCAGTGCCCTGATGGTGGGACAGTGGCTGAGAGGGACAGTGCCAGCACACACGGGGACCAGCGCTGGCAGGATGGGCTGGAGAGGCTCTCTGAGGAGCAGCACCAGGGGCTGGGTGATGGAGCTCATCTCCAGGAGGATGAGGGGGATTGTTATTCCCTTCTGCTCCACCCTGAGGAGGCCCCATCTGCAGTGCTGTGTCCGGCTCTGGGCTGCCCAGTCCCAGAGAGACACGGACATGCTGTAGTGAGTGCAGTGCAGAGCCAAGGAATGACCAGGGGATTGGAGCCTCTGTCATCCAAGGGCCTGGGAGAGCTGGGATCAGTCATCCAGAGGGCCTGGGAGAGCTGGGATCGGTGGTCCAGAGAGGTCGGGAGAGTTGGGATTGGCCAGCCTGCAACAGAGGATGCACAAAGAGAGCTCTTCCCAGTGTGTCCACGTTCCGGAGGGGAGGGAATGAAGAAAAAGGAGCCAGACGGGTCCTGGTGGTGCCCAGTGTCAGGAGAGACAAAGGGCACCCGCTGGAGTTCGGGGAATTCTGTTTGTGCAGAAGAAAGAAGCGTTCAGGGTGAGGGAGAGGGAATGGCAGATCGAGGAGTCTGTGTCACTGTAGGTGTGGAAAACCCAGCGGGATGTGGTGGCCCCGAGCAACCTGGCTCTGTTTTGATCAGGGTGGTTGGTCTTGGTAATCCGCAGAGGTCTTTTCCAAACTCTGAAAATCAAGGAGTTTGAATGAAGCAGGCAGGTTCACCTGAGAGTAGGAATATGGGGGGTTGTTTTCTTTTCTCACATACAAGCTCATTCCGGTGGTTGGCATTGCATGGCTTTACTCATGGCTTGTTTACCTGTGCATTGGCCTGTGTGAAATCCCTGCTTGGTGTTCCTTTTCCATCCTTCCCCTGCGTTCATGGCAGCACACAGGTGTTCCTGAAGCCATACCAGAGTAGCCTCAGTTTGAGCCTTTCATCAGTAACGGTGCAGCTGTGAATGCCCCCAGACAGGTCAGGAATGCTCCTGGGAGCGAGGTGATGGAAGTACCGAAAGGCGTGGGAGCTCTGGTATTGGCACAGCCAGACTGAAATGGTGTTTTTGTGCCTTTCCCTGATGTGCTTTGCAGGCACTTTGCCAAGCCAGGACAAACCCTCGCAGAGGCAGTCGGAGAGCACAAGCTGCAGCCCTTCCAGGAAGAGATCCACATCGGAGAGCACTTCTTCTCCAGGCAAGTCCCACTCGGGGGCCTTAGTTTTGGGATCCCTGCTTTGCTCAGACCTGTGCTGAGACACAGCTGGGACAGCATGGCTGTGAGAACTTCAGCTCGTGGAGATACTAATTTTTTCCACTGTCATTTTGGGATAGAAGTGCTGTGGGTTGGGTTATAGAACAGGGAGACTTGAGCTGGTGCTTAGAGAAACAGCAGCACAACGGTGGCAAGGCAGGGTTTGGTTCCTCAGCAGGTTGAGTTAGGCCTTGTGGAGCTCAGTGCTTTAATCCAGATCTGTGACATTACAGCTAATCAATTAATTAGAGGAATAAATTAATTCCTTCCTGGGGAAGAGCCTGACTCTGGCACTGCCCTGGAGGCAGAGGGTTCCTGCCCCTGGGCAGGTCAGGGGAGGATCAGGCCAGGCTGTGCTCTTGGGTTTTCTTCCTCACACGTGAAAATCCTGTCAAGGTGATGGAGGATGACACATGGCACATCCCAGTCATCAGTAATGGTCCAGCTGTGAATGCCCCCAGACAGGTCAGGAATGCTCATGGGAGAGAGATGATGGAAGTACTGAAAGGCCTGGGAGCTCTGGTAGCATCTCACCAAGTCCATGAGATAAGAACAAATCTTGGGTGCAGGATCCTGGTGAACCGGAGCGGATGTTGCAGCAGGGAGCCAAGGGCTGACATTCCCTGCAGGTCACTGCTTGAGGCTTGTGAGGAAAGGTTCTCCCTCCTGACAGGACAACGGAGCTCTGGACAGTCACCTGAAGGAGGGGGGAGCTGGGAAAGGGGCTCAGCCAGGGGAAAAGGAGGCTCAGGGGGGACCTGGGGCTCTGCACAAGTCCCTGACAGGAGGGGGCAGCCGGGGGGGTCGGGCTCTGCTCGCAGGGAACAGGGACAGGAGGAGAGGGAACGGCCTCAGGCTGGGCCAGGGGAGGCTCAGGTTGGACATCAGCAGGAATTTCCCCATGGAAAGGGTGCTCAGGCCTTGGAACTGCCCAGGGAGGTTTGGAGTCCCCATCCCTGGAGGTGTCCAAGGAAGGGCTGGAGGTGGCACTCGGTGCTCTGGGCTGGGGACAAGGTGGGGATGGGCACAGCTCAGACTCGATGCTCCTGGAGATCTTTTCCAACCTCAGCGATTCCATGATTCTGTGACTCTGAGCTTTTGTTTTGTCAGGAGGTCAGAGCTGTGCAGGCACAGTGTGTGTGTGTGACTGTGTGTGTGTTGCTGTCAGTCACATTTTAGCCCTGTGACAATGTCAAATCTCTTGACCAATTTGTCACGGGGAAGCTCTGAAAATGTTCATTTCCTGCATGTTGTCACCCAGTTGTTAGCCCAGACAGCAGGAGAGGCTGCTCCAGTGGAAGGTGTCCCTGCCCATGGCAGGGGGGTGGAACAAGATTTCTTTAAGGTCCCTTCCAACCCAAACCGTTCTATGATTCTGTAAAAATGGAAAGTGAGCTCCCCTAGGACTGGACAGAAGAAAATCCAGCAGGTTGACCCATTTTTTGAAAAGCTCAATTGCAGTACACTCCTGTTACCAGAATTCAGACATTCTTAGACACCCAAATTGACTGCAAATACGTAGTAAATCCCTAGGATTGGTACTTAGAACTAGTTATGATTTCCATCGAGGAAGGATGTGCTAAAAGTGCCATTTCCTCCCTGCTTTAAACAGATGTTTGCAACAGATGCTCCATTCAGCCTGTGCTGCAGAAAATCCTTTGCAGTGGGAAAGGGATCTTCCTTTCTCCTCTGTCTCATTCACTTTCTTGCCCTCGCTCACTTGAAAGGGGCGGCTGCAGTTGTTGTAACTGGGAATAGGAAGTGTTAAAGTCGAGGGGTGTTTTATGCAGGAGCATTGGAATGACATGAATCACGAGTTTATCAACTTCAAAGTCACCCAAGTGACGATGCAGCTGAGAAGATCAGTCATTGTTGTGTTTTCCATGGATCTGGAATGCATGTGGGTTTCAGTGTGTTTGTCAGAGAGGAGCTGCAGCTGTCCCGGGCTCAGAGCCTGCAGTGTCCCAGCCCTTTGGATCGGTTTCCAGTGGTGCTGGTTGAGGGTCACTGAGCAGGTGGGTTCTGTGAGGAGCCCCAGCTCCATCCCTGCGTTCCTCTAAAGGCCAGAAGAAAACAACGGGTAATTTATCTTTATTATTTTATCTGAAATGCAGAGCTGAAAGTGTAAATCCTTCCCGTTGTCTCAGAGTTGTTGGGGTGTCCAGGTCAGCTCCCAGCAGGAGGCTCCTCCTGTCCTTTGCCACCAGGAAGAGCATTGTCCAGGGGAGGACTGTTAGAACATGTTTTGCTGACTCTTCTTCCCCCAGTTTCTGCAGTCTCTGAAGCACCTTTTCATTTGCACTTACAAATTCCTGACTTTGGAATCTTAGTGAGGAACCCAGTTGTTCTCCAGAGTAACACAACTGGACTACTGAGCACTGGGAAAATATTAGAAAATATTTAAACTAGAAAATACTTCAAGAATAGCTAGAAGGCTAGAAAATAATTAAACTGGCTGTGCTTTATCTCTGTCATCTAACAAATAATCTCCCTCCTGTCAAGTGCCAGAGCCCTTTATAAACACATTTTGTTGTCTTCTTTTAACAGTTCCCTTGACAGCAGGATGTGCTGCTCAGGCTCCAGCCTGGGCCCCACTGGGTTAAGCAGATCTGATCTAAATAATTGGCCACAATTACAGTAACGTTTTGTCAATGCTAATGTGCAGTTGTGATGTATTTATGAGAAGGCAGCATCCATTTCATTCCAGAAAGAACAGGATTTCTTCTGGTGGAATGTTATCACTAAGGAGCAGCAGGGCAGCTTTGGGAAGCTCTTAGTTTAGAACAAATCCCTTTTTAATGCAGCATAATCTACATAGCTGACCTGGAAACTCTCTTTTTCAAACACCAATTTTCAGCTCTAAAGCATATAGCAGTTTTAAAAGTCAGATCTAAATTTACTTTCTCTGTAAATTAGCCTTTCTCTTTTGTCCAGAGACTTTGATTTACCTTTATCCAATCAGTTCTGTCATCGTCAGCCTTCTCTATTTGATAAAAAAACCTGCAAGAGCAAGGAAAATAGTTGTTTCAGTACTTCCAAACTATAAAAAAAGAGAAAAATGAGTTTAAAAACATTTCAAATGTTGCTCCATTTTTTATCAGGATTGAGTTTTTATGTGCACAGAGGGTTTTGTATTTTTAGTGTTGAATAAAAAGAAACTTGAGGATCGTGTGAACCCTCATTGCTCTTTGCTGTTAGAAACGGGGGATTGTGTGGGAATAAAGAGAAAATAATTGTACGTTGAGAGCGATGATATAAAATGTGACTGACTCGTATCACCGAGTCCCTCTCCACGTTACAGAATCCTGTCAAGGAACGTTCTGGGCAGCCCCAGGACACAAATGCCCTCAGTTGGTGCAGCTGTTGTGTTTCAGCTCCATGGTTGTGTTCCGTCCCCGCTCCAGCCCTGTCTCTGTGTGTTGCAGGGGTGGCGGGGCCGGCCCGGAGCTCGCGCCTGGCCCCGGCCGCCGAGGACTCGGTGGACACCCTGCTGCAGCGCATGGCCCAGCAGGACGGGCCGCCCGCGCTGGACAAGACCCTGGAAGCCGTCATGGCCAACGTGTCCGCACCTCCGTCGGCCAGTCCTGCCCGGAACCACTCCCGGGAGAGAGCCCTGGGCAAGCAGGACGGCCTGGGGGCTCCGGCCGTGCCCGGCAGCTCCTGCGGCGACAGCATCTCCCTGCTGCAGGAGCGGCTGCCCGGCAGCTACTCCCCGAGGCACCTCAAGAGGAGCATGGTGGAGGCCATGCAGCGCCAAGCGAGGAAGATGTGCAATTACAACAAGATCCTGGCGACAAAAAAAAATCTGGACCACGTCAACAAAATCCTGAAAGCCAAAAAGCTGCAGAGGCAGTCGCGGACAGGGAACAACTTCGTGAAGCGCCGGCCGGGGCGGCCGCGCAAGTACCCGCTGCAGGCTGTGGTGTCCATGCAGGCCTTCCAGGCAGCCAGGCTGGTCAGCCAGGAGCTGGAGAACGGGGAGCAGAGCAGCAGCCCCCTGCACCTGGGCCCGGACACCATCACGGACGTCATCGAGGCCGTGGTGCAGAGCGTGAACCTGAACCCCGAGCACCGCAAAGGCTGGAAGAGGAAGAGGTGGCTGCCGGAGGAACAGGCCAGGAAGAGGCACAAGTCTTTGCCTGAAGATGAGCAGGAGAGCAATAAGAGGTGATTCCTGTACAATTTTGTACCTCGGTTGGTTTTTGGACGTTTCAGTCATTGAGGGAATCTTCGGCTTGATTTTATTAAGGAGTTCAGTTTAGAAGGAACCAACATGAACATATCAGCCTTAAGTGGGTTCAGGGCCTTGCTCAGGTACTGAACACACCCCACAAATGGGGCGGGATCTCAGGTGATCTGAAACTGTTGGTTCTGTGCTTGTTCTGTTGGTGAAGGATACGTTTAATGAGTTCTAACAGGGTTGCTGATGAGGTGCCCCAAATTGTTCCTTCATCCTCTGTGGAACAAGGAACCCTGAAGGGTTGCATGTGCCGTGGGTTCTGCTCATGTAGATCACAAACAAATACTTACAGGCAACACAGGATGTAAAGGGAGATCAGTTGGTGTACAGCAGATAGAGTAAAGGAGAGCAGCAAGGAGGAGTTAAGGGGTGCACCTGTGCAGTCACTGGTAAAGGACCACACCAAAAATGTCTCTCTAATCTCATCTCCTCATGCTTGTCCCCAAAGTCATCAGTAAACAGATGAAACTCTGTCAGGAGTTCTCCTTTCCAGTAATGGGTGCTGTGAGGGTGCTGCTGGCACCACATGTTCAGGGGCTGCTCTGTGGCTCTCCTGGAGGCTGAGGAAAGGGTTACCATGTGCTGGTTTTAGAGTGCAAAGCAGAGAGCGAGAGCTGCCTTCTGAATTACTCAGCTGAGGCTCCAGGGATAAACATCAGCAGTACAAACATTCTTTTTGTAATAATAATATCACTAAAAAAAAGTCATACTTTTCTTATGATTATGCTTAACCCCCCCTTGATCATGATCGTTGAGTTGCATTTTTTTAAGTAATTGAGACACCCAGAAATTCAGAAACATGGACTTTCTGCTGAGCAGATTAGAGAGAGGAATAATGAAATACCATGAGATGATCTTAATGGGAAGGTGATTTTTTATCTCTGCTTTTCCTTCCAGTTTCTCTGAGACAGTAGCTGAACCTCCCAGTCCACATGAGGCCCTTGGGAAACCACCTGAATCTGAACCCCCTGAGCAGCCTTTGCCTGCTCTAACCCAGCGTGAGAAGAAAGCCCCTCGACCCCCAAAGAAGAAGTACCAGAAGGCTGGGCTCTACTCTGATGTGTACAAAACAACAGAGTAAGTAAAGCAGAGCGAAGCTGCTCTCTGGTAGTCCAGTGGGAACTCTCCTTTCACCTAGAACCATAAAGAGCTGCCACTAATGAGTAGCTGAAATAAAACCATCAACTTAATTGAAGCCTGTGGAAAATTACATGCATTGATAATTGTCAGAATCTGACCCGGTGAGGACATAAAATATAACCCCGGTCAGAAAGCAGCCTCAAGCAGTCTCGAAGTGTTTCTGATTATCAGCTCTGAAGAAGGTAAGAGATTTATTCAGGAGTCTTTATTCATGGTCCTGGCAATGCAGGTGCTGGGAGAGCTGGATGTGTGCAGGTTCTGAGCAGGAGCCGAGCACGGTGGCTGCAGAGAAGGGGTCACTAGGTTGCTGTTTTCATCGGCTGGATGGTGACAACTGGTCATCCTCTGTGTGAAAGAATTTCAGATATGCACCCAGTTCATTTCACAGTCGGTGAAGTTCATCTCTATTTTCTCTGAGATGTTTAGGGTAAAGCAAGCCAGCGTTTCTTTATTTTTCCCACTGGTTGGTTTGCAGCCTGGTGTTCTGCTAGAATGTGGACACCTCCCTCTTCCCCTTCCCTTTGTAGTCACACATGTTTTCTAATGCCATCTGAACAAATGAGTTGAAGTCAGGAATTTGTGCTTCTGTTCCAATATGATCTGACAGATTGAAAAGAGAAAATTTGGCACCTTCTCACTATGTCATAGACCATGTTAAAATGTTACAGAGACCCCTGGGAAACTGCCAGTACAGTTTTTATCAGCTGCTCCTGCTGTAATCTCTTTCCATATTAGAGTGAAGGAGACAGTGAAAGGGTCAAGCCTCTAAGGAAGAAACAAAGATCTCAGTCTGGCCAAAGTGAGGCCACTTGTTTTAAAGAAATGTGCTAAAACTTCTCCTCTTGGATGGTCTGTCACTGCTGTACACACAGCATGCAACCTTCAAATCTCACAATTTCGTCTCTTGCCTTAGGAGAGGAGCTGAGAGAGTCTTCTCCTTTTCTTAACTGTAAAATGGTTAGAACTTTGAGTGTTCCAGTTGGAAGGGACCCACAAGGATCATGGAGTCCAACTCCTGGCCCTGTACAGCCCCAACAACCCCACCCTGTGCCTGAGAGCGTGGTCCAAACGCCCCTGGAGCTCTGGCAGCCTTGAGGCTGTTCCCATTCCCTGGGCTGAGCATCCTCTGGGGGAAGAACCTTTCCCTGATACCCAACCTAAACCTCCCTGGCACAGCTCCAGCCGTTCCCTGGGTCCTGTCCCCGCTCTCACAGAGCAGAGACCGGAGCTGCCCCTCCACTGTTCCTCAGGGGGAAGTCAGAAACCACTTAGAGAGCCTTGGTTTGTTCCCTTTGCCTGTTGCTCCACATGCTGAGTTCTGCCCTGCTCCGATACTGGGGTCTGGGATGAGCTGCTTAAGGACACTGAGGAACTTCACCCTTCCAAGGAAGCAAAGGCTGCCTGCACCATGCGAGCTGCCTCTGCCCTGTTTGCACTGATACTGCAGCAGGGCATGGACCTGCATAGCTGGGCAGGGACACGATTGTGGCCATCTCCATTTAGGACTCTCTTGCAGCCTGAAGGGCTGATCCCACCATTCCTTCCTGCTGGCACTGGGTCACTTCTTTACCAAGTTGGTTCAGGAGACTAAATCCACAGAACAGTCACTTTTTGGTAATTATTTTCTGGTTTGGTGTGCTGTTCCCATTCTCCTGCGTGGTCAGACATATGGTTGGATATTTGGAAACAGAGGAAGAGGAGAGCAGAAGTTCATGTTGTTATCCCATTACTTACGTAACTTCCTGCTGTAGGGGTTCGAAAACCTGATCTGAGTGGAGAAGGAAAAGGCAGCTCTGTGATCGTGGGGCACCCTCTAGTGCTGTCACAGTGAGTGTTGGTCCCTGTCCCCATCCCACAGTCCCTGTATCCCATTAGTGTGCTGTACTCACTGGTTTTCTGTAGTTGTTTGCAGTGTTCACTGCAGACACGTGGCCTCAAACACCGTTTTCCTACTCTCTTTCATCCTTCCTAAATAATTCCCGAGTGTCAGGAGGCCGTGTGAAGCAGGGGAGGTTGCACCTAGGTTTGTGCAAGTCACGGCCTCTCCCTGCATCAGTCACATGCAGCTGCTCAACAGCAGCACAGGAAGGGTTTGGCCTGGCCTGGCTGGTGTTGCTGGACTGTTAAGAGAGATTTCAAGAGTTTAATTTAACAAGGTATTTTAAAACCGCCTCATTTCTCTGCAGACACGTACAGTTTGTCTCAGCAGGAGTTCACTCCAGCTCCCCTCAGTCTGCAGGCCTTGTTAAAATACAGCGGAGAAAGCTCAGATTTTGATACCTTACAAATGAATAAAAGGAATGGTTCCTGAGCCAGTCTCAGTTCTACCTCATTTCCAGCTGTAATTTTGTAGGCAGCATGCCTCTAACCTCCACGGGAGTGTTCCCAGTCCTCAGCTCCCACTGGGAGTTACATGGACCTGGAGAGAGGTTCAATGTGTGCTTGCACAAGGTTGCAGCTTTGAAAACAAGGGAAGCTCTTCTGCAGGAGTTCTTCTCTGTATCCAGCAGTGGCTTTCCTAGAGGAGTGAACTGCAAAGTCCAGTTCACCAAAAAAAATTAATAAATAGTAAATTAGCAATTAATTAAAATGTTGTGGAATGTTTAGAGAAATATGTAATTTTGATATTTGATCAGGACAGGAATTGCAGTTCAGCAGGTGCCTGATGTTGGCACGAGCTGACGTTGCACCAGAAGAATCAGCTGTGCTTTCTCCTCACCTCTGCAGCATATTCCTGTTGCTGTGGTGTCCCTTCCTGTGTCCCATCCTGGTGTCCAGGTGGGATAATGGCTGGATGGAGTCCGGCCTTCCTCTGGAGGGTTCCTGGGGCAGTTAACCCTGCAGTCAGACCCACGGTCAGACTGGCATCAAAGCTGGCTTATCCCCACTTAAAATGTTCATCAAACTATGGTCTGAGGCAAAATGGGGCTCCACACTTCAAAAATGGAATTCCACAGAGGAATAGTCCCAGCCAACATGGTAAGAGTGTAGAGACACTGGAAGCTGGAGAGGGGGAACAGAAATGGAAGAGGAGAAAAAAAAAGGAGAGGGATGGAGAGGAGCAAAGGTACAGGGAAGAGAACTGTGGTTCTGGTGTTTGTTCCCTTAGTTTGCCTGAGACTTCAGACTGACATTTGGAGACTAAACCTGGTCTTCAGCCCCTGCAGAGTGGTACAAAATGTTCTCATCTTCTGTAAGACTGTCATTTAGCCATTGCCCTGTTACTGGGAGCCTGCACAGCGGGGCCAGTTTGGTTTTGTTGGTGGGGAGTGCACCAAAATGAGTGTTTTAAATTTGTCCCTGCAGAAGCTGAACCAAACAGCTTCAGGCAGTGGATTACAGAGCGGGAAGCGTTTCTTACAGAATCAGGGGTCTTTAAGGTTGGAAGAAACCTCCAAGATCATCGAGTCCAACCTTTTGTGTAGCCAGGCTCATGTTTCAGTCTGTCACATGCTCAGGAGTGTCCTCCCCCAGTGTCCTGTTGCAGGTGCCCACCTGGGCTGTTGGAAGTTGTCATTGCCCTGATTATTGGCGAGGTCTCACCCGGGTCTAACTGGCACAGAACCTTGGACTGGTTTGTGTTGGGAGGGACCTTAAAGCTCATCTTGTTCCTCTCTCTGCCATGGGCAGGGACACCTTCCACTATCCCAGGTTGCTCCAAACCCTGTCCAGCCTGGCCTTGGACATGTCCAGGGATCCAGGGGCAGCCACAGCTTCTCTGGGCACCCTGTGCCAGGGCCTCAGCACCCTCCCAGGGTGGAATTTCTTCCTAATTATTTTCAGTTGTTGATATCCATATCTCAAAATTCACTTTTAACTTGCATTTTCCCTTTACTAGTTAAACATTAATACCACATTTTTATTGAGTCATGTTTCTGTTATGTGTCCAATTATTAAAACAGATTCTTAAGAAACTTCAGTAAACTTCAATAGGCTTCAATATCACTTAATCTTTGGTATAGTTAACATTTAGAAGTCTCCTTTGAATGTTGCAGGACTGCAGTTCTAAATATAACCACATCAGATTCTATTTTCCAAGGTTTGTTGTGGGCCAGAAGGAGATGTTCGTAAATACCAGATTACAGAGCTGTCACCTGCCTGACCCATACAACCATTCTGATTTCATACTCCTATTTTTCCTTCTGTAAAGGGGTGTCCCGTTGCTTCTAAAACTCTGATTTCTGTTCTTTTTCTGCCTTTCCTGATGAACAACCTTCCAAAGGGCAGCACATGAGTATTTGTTCTTAGGGAAGTGGGAAAGCAGGGCTGGATATGTGTCACATGTCCAGTTCCTCAGCAAAAACCACCAGATACGATCTGTCGGTCGTCTTTTATTTGTGTGGTTTTAGTTATTACTTTTCTATCACATGCTGGGCATTTAAAGTCGATGGTGTCCCTCTGGGTGTTGCCTTAACAGCATTTATGGAGCAAATTCCATCGTGGAAGGGCTGGGATCAGTGTGTTTGACAAGAAACCTGGAAAGCAGTTCTTTGGCCATTTCTGTTATTATTCCCTCGCCCGATGCTCCTGATGCTTGCCTTAACTAAACCAGAAAATGTGTTCCTTGCAAACGACAGGTGTTCCCCGTTGTGATGTTTTGGTTCTGTCCCTGTCCTCCCCAGCCCCAAGAGCCGCCTGATCCAGCTGAAGAAGGAGAAGCTGGAGTACACCCCGGGGGAGCACGAGCACGGGCTGTTCCCAGCCCCCATCCACGTCGGTGGGTACCTCAGTGCGTTTTCATTGTGTGGGAACAAGTGTGGCACTGGGGGGCCTGCACAGCTTCTGCCTCTCTCTGGTTTTCATCCCTCGCCGGGTCACCCGTGGCTTTTGGCACACGAACTTTGCCAGCTCATCCCTCTGTGTTCCCCAGCTTGACTCGAGAGGCGTTTTTTAGCTTAAAGCATGAACTTTGTTCTTGATTTTTTAGTGTGGCAGAAGATACCATTCTGGTAGAAAACCTGCTTTAACTGTGATAGTCCTTGGATGAAATGCAGAGCAATAGTCTCCACCTCAAAGGAAAATTACAGCAGAATAGCCACAGACAATTATGACCATTTGTTAAATCCCAAAAGCTGAGCATGGAATGATAAATTCCCCCATGACCCCATGCACTTAATGATGCCTGTCTTTAAACAGAGATAAAAGAGTGGAAGAATTGAAAGCTTTGCTGTTATCTTTGGTTTTACTTTATCCCCGTTTTTAGGTCTTGATTAGGAAAAAAATGGGATTTAGGGTTTCAGAGAATCACAGAATCACGGAATGGTTTGGGTGGGAAGGGACCTTAGAGGTCATCTTGTTCCACCCTGTTCCGTGGGCTGGGCTGCCTTCCACAGCCCAGCTTGCTCCAAACCTGTCCCTGGCCTTGAACACTTCCAGGGAAGTGCCTGTGGGAAGAAGCCATAAGCTGAGTCTGCCCCAGGCCCTCGGAGGTGATGGAGCTCAGGGTGCTGCTCCCAGGCACTGGGCTGGGGGGATGCTGCAGAGCTCCCACTGTTTGCAGCTCACATCATTTCCCAGGATAAACCAAGGCTGAGTAATTTCCTGATTCTCAGGTAATTGTTTCAGCTTTTGGAGTGCTGTGATTTCTGGCTGCAAGTCCTGTCACGCCGAGCGAGTTTGGGGAATTCCGCGTTGTTCAGCAGGAATCTTTGTCCCATCAAGGACAGCTGTCACTGGTTTGTCTTCTGTAACTGAGCTATTTGGCTCCCTGCACAGCAAGGGCAGGACAGCAGGACACATCTCTGTGAATCAGGAGCCACAGAACAGGTTTTAGAGCTGAAGGTGACAATTTAAATTCTCCCAAAACTGCCCTTGCTCAGCTGCTTTTTGAATAGGGGTCACCAAACCAGGTTCCCCAGGTTCCCCACCCACGTTGCTGGTCCTGCCCTGCAGCTGCTCCCGTTGCTCCAGGGGTGCCTGGGGATGGTTTAACCCCAGAGCAGTGACCAGCACTGGGATTCTGCCAGGGGACTGCACTGGTGCCCACTTGAGGAGGGCTGGGGGGACCTTCCCTGCGCTCCAGGCCCGGTGCCAGGGCACCTGAAAGAGCCTTTTGTTTGGCCTGCTGAGGTCATAGAAGTGAAAGCAAATTCCCGGCAGATTTAGGTCTTTCCTGGAACCTTCTAGGGATGAATAAGGCATTGAAAATGGAAAGTAATTTAGGGGTAAATTGTAAGGAAAACATTACCATTTTTATTTTCCAGTGGCGAGGGTATGCGTGTGAATTTATATGAAGCCACAGAGCACTGCTGGAGGAATATAAAGGCACTTGTTAACAGTTAGAAAAGCTGGGGGGAAAAAGAATCAGGCCTGGGCCTGACACCTCATCCTGGGCACTCTGCTTCCTGCAGTTTTGTGACACACGATTCCAGCAAAATGATCATAGAATGTTGAATCTTGGCTGGAGCTAACCAGTGTCAGCCCTCGGGTCTGGTGTGAATGATGTAATGGGCCTATGTCCTTTAGGGGTGACAGTGAATGTTAGAATAGAGCCAAAATCTGCAGTGAAAGCAGGAACTCCTGTCTAAAACGAGTTCCAGTTATTGCTGAAAATACAGATCCCCTTTGAAGCCTTTCCAAAAAATCTAGGAATGTGTTTGCCAAGTCTGAATTCATTCTTAAATCTCTTCTGGTAAAGGTCACGGGAACAGGCTGGGAGACTATTTTCAAAACTAATTTGATTTCTTTGAGTACAATATTGGGATTTACCAGCCTGCATGGGCGGTGCAGGTCTTGTCCTGGCTGTTGAAGGTTTGGGTTGTGCACAGGAAAACTCAGGAGAACGTGTCAGCTTCGAAGTTTCTCACAGAGAACGCACAGGGCTGTGGTCAGCTCTGTCAGGTGTTGGCTGTGGTCCCTTCACAGGGCTGTGCTCAGTCCTGTCAGGTGTTGTGCTCATTTCTGTCAGGTGTTGTGGTCAGTTGTTTCAGATGCTGTGGTCAGTCCTGTCAGGCGTGATGGTCAGTCCTGTCAGGTGTAATGGTCAGTCCTGTCAGGTTTCGGCTGTGGTCCCTTCACAGGGCTGTGGTCAGTCCTGTCAGGTGTTGTGGCTGGTTCTGTCAGGTGCTGTGGTCAGTTCTTTCAGGTGTTGTGGTCAGTCTTGCCAGGTGCTGTGGCCAGTCCTGCCAGGGGATGGCTGTGGTGGGTCTGACCCAGCTCCTTCCATCCATCCCTCGCTGTCCAGGGAGCCGCTCCCGAGTGGGACAGGAGCGCAGGNGGTGTTGTGGTCAGTCCTGTCGGGTGGAGTGGTCAGTCCTGTCAGGTGTAATGGTCAGTCCTGTCAGGTTTCGGCTGTGGTCCCTTCACAGGGCTGTGGTCAGTCCTGTCAGGTGTTGTGGCTGGTTCTGTCAGGTGCTGTGGTCAGTTCTTTCAGGTGTTGTGGTCAGTCTTGCCAGGTGCTGTGGCCAGTCCTGCCAGGGGATGGCTGTGGTGGGTCTGACCCAGCTCCTTCCATCCATCCCTCGCTGTCCAGGGAGCCGCTCCCGAGCGGGACAGGAGCACAGGACCCGGCCGCAGGGTCCTGGAGGCTCTTCCCTGGGCCTGCCCTGACATCCAGAACGTTCTCGGAGGGTTCTGCCCCTCTCCTCTCTGCCCTCCAGCCGTGCGAGGCCCTGCCAGAGCCTGGCCGGGTGCCTGCAGCAGCTCCCACCTCTTGGGACGCGGGGCTGGGAGTGTGTGCCACTCACAAACATTTTCGTTTCAGGGAAGTACCTCAGACAAAAGAGAATCGACTTCCAGCTACCTTACGACATCCTCTGGCAGTGGAAACACAACCAGGTACGAGATAAGAAGTCGAGATTGGGATCAGAAGGAAACAGCAGCACCCGGGAGAGCCGTGTTTACACATCCCGGCCGGGGAGGATTTCTTGCTGCTGCCGCTGTGTGAGGGGAGAAGGGATTTGCATATGTATTTAATGCTGAAAATTCCCGTTATTCCTCTCCTGCAGAATAGCAACCCTGTGAGTTTCTGCTCTTTAAAAGTCATTAATTTGGCTGCAGGCTTTTATTTTGGCAGTGCTGCTCTGCGCAGGGAGCTGGTTTCAGACACGCCTCGGGAGAATTCGGATGTACTGCCAGCAGTGCTGAGAAATTTCAGGCCTTATTTTTCTTGGATCAATCCCAGCAGAGTGGAATTTATTTTTCACTCGCAAGCTGAAATTTTCGTACTGAGGAAAGAAGAGAAACTGTTTAACAGTCTCGTTCTTTTTAAAGAGCTTTAAATATGTGCAAGCTTAAAAATAGGAATTTTTTTTTTTCCCCTGAGATGTTTCCATCAAGTGATTTACCACAGGATTTAAGGCTGGTGGGAGAATCTGTCCTCAGCTCTGTGGTGAGAAAGTGTAACTTGAGCATGTAAATGAGCAGGATGCATTCCCAGGTGCTGTGGCTCCAGCTGCACTCCAACACCCCTGGAATCTGATCCTCGAGTCAGGAGCATCAGGGACATTTCAGCCGAGGACACTTTCTTGCCATGTATTGACAATGGCCTGTCTCATCTGTTCAGTATTTTTTAAGTCATAAATACGTGGAATCTGTTTCCTTGACATTTTCCAGCTCTCCCTGGAATACTGGAGGCCCTTGCAGAGGAGTGTCTCTGTGCAGGGGTGTGGAGATGTCTGGGTTGGGCCTGTGGGGCACAAAGGCTCTTAGAGCAGGAAATGTATGCGAAATAGCAAATAATTGGAAATTATTCCTTAAAGCTTGTTTGAAAGGCTGGAATATATATGAAATTATGAATTGTGATGTAAGCTCCCCTTTCCCCTCCCATCATCTCCATCTGCAGAGGAAGCTCCTCTGCAGAGAAGATGAATCTGCATTTCTCATGGCTCCCACCTGTACTCACAGTTCTCATAGAATCCCAGAATCCTTTAGACTGGAAAAAACCCTTAAGATCATTGAGTCACTTTGCTAAATCAGCACCTTGATTTTTTTGTTTTCACTCTCTTAAGCATTGGCACATGGTGATTCCACCAAAGATGGTTTCTCCAAAGTAGGTATAAATAATTCCTCTTCTTCTCAGCCCTGTTCAGAGGAGCCTGTCCTCGGGACAGCTGTTTCCCACATTGCTCTGGGCAGACAGAATAAATAATGTGGTGAACAAACTGCTCCACTGTCTCACTAAGCCCAAATTCCACTTATTCAGGTCCTTCTTGTGACCTATTTGTTAATGCAGTCTGAGCCTAGAGAAGAGAACACAGATTTCTAGTAATGATTACAGAGCAGTTCCCTATGTACAGAACATAATTTCCCTGATCCTTTTGAATAACAGATGCACTTATGCAATGTATTAAAATTTTCTTTCTCTTCCTTGTAGCTGTATAAAAAGCCAGATGTCCCACTTTATAAAAAAATCCGTTCCAGTAAGTAAAATCTTATTACTAAAGTATGATAACTGTGGAATTTTCATGTGACACCCTCCTTTCTGTCCTGCTCTTTGTCCTACCAAAGTCACTTCCACCTGCTTTTTTTGTTCTTTATCTAAGTGGAATGAAAATACTGTAGATAAACAGTTCTGGTTTTTCACCTGAAAAGAATTCTTTTCCCTGTTTGGGTTTGTTTTTCCTTTTTTTTTTTTTTCTTCTCCAGATGTCTATGTGGATGTCAAACCTCTCTCTGGCTACGAGGCCACCACCTGCAATTGTAAGAAACCAGAAGATGACAGTGGGAAGGGCTGTGTGGAGGATTGTCTGAACAGGTTAGCAATGTGTTATTTCACATTAGCTCATCATCTCCCGGGAAAAGAGTTGTGCTGGACGCACCTCAGCAGCAACGGCATCGTCACAGGGAGGGAAATTCCCAATCTGACCCTCTGGAGATGCTTTGGGGTCCCACTGTCACCCCCAGGCTGTCCCTGCTGGGGCTGAGGCCCCTTCACAGGGACCCCGCAGGGCCCCGCTGGACCCTCCCACGCTCCCAGCTGGTCCCAGTCAGACCAGTTCCCTCCCAGCTCTCCTCTGGGTGGGGGAGCAGCCCCCCCAGAACAGCTGCAGCTGCTGCCCCCGGGGAGGGACCCCGAGCAAAGGCCCCCCCTGGGCTCGTGTCCCCTCCCAGGCTGTGCCCGGTGCTCCTGGGGGGCTCAGAGTGGCCACTCGGCCCTGGTCAGGCATAGGGTCAGTGCCAGCTCCGGCCCCTTGCCGGGGGCTCCCCCTCCCCTGCAGCTCCCCGAGCTCCCTGCACCAGGAGGCTCCTCAGCGCTGCCCCACCCCTCTCTCCAGAGGCAGATCCCATCAAAATCTCCATTTCCCCCTTTGAATGGCAGAGAGAGCCAGGCAGGGAATCGCTGGGTAAATCACACCTCGAGAACAAGGAGCATTTTAGTTGTTCTGTTTTGTTTAATTTGTTGTTATTGATTTTTTTATTATATTGATTGATTATTGATTTACATATATTATATATAATGTTGATTTAATATTGATTTATACATTGATTTTATCGATTGATTTATTGATTTTTATGTATATTATACATATATTGTTGATTTATATATTGATTTTTACATTGATTTTATATATTGATTTATTATTGATTTCTAGATATTCTATATATTATTTTTGTGATGATTTACATATTTAGTTAGATTTAGATTTTATATGTTGATTTATGAATTATTTTATATATTTATATATGTATTGATTTATATATTGATTTCTATCTTGATTTTGTATATTGATTTATGAGTGATTTTTATATAATTTAAATATGTGTCATTTATGTATTGATTTCTATCTTGATTTCATATATTGATTTATTAATAAGTTTTACATATTTTATGTATGTGTTAATTTATATATTGATTTCTATCTTGATTTTGTATATTGATTTATGAGTGATTTTTATATAATTTAAATATGTGTCATTTATGTATTGATTTCTATCTTGATTTCATATATTGGTTTACGATTGATTTTCCTTGTATGACAGATCCCAAAGTGTGCTCTTCCCCCACCTTTACCCTCTGTGTTGTCTCTTTCAGGATGATCTTTGCAGAGTGTTCCCCCAACACCTGCCCCTGCGGGGAGCAGTGCTGCAACCAGCGGATCCAGAGGCACGAGTGGGTGCAGTGCCTGGAGAGGTTCCGGGCCGAGGAGAAGGGATGGGGTATCCGTACCAAAGAACCCCTGAAAGCAGGACAGTTTATCATTGAATATCTGGGAGAAGTTGTTAGTGAGCAGGAATTCAGGTAGAAATATTTATTTGCTGCTTTAGCATGGAAGGCTCATAAATGACTTTTAGCATCTTGTTCGTGGTTGGGATATCCTCAGGCAGGAGCAAAGGGGAGGAGGAAGGGGAAAAGGAAGGCTTAGAATTCTGGTTTTTTTGATTAACCAAGTTTTTCTCAGTCCAGTGGAGAGAGGTGATTAATGTTTGAAATGTATCATCTGCCTCATCTGCCCTGTAAATGCAAAATGCCACAAGTGACTGAATCTGAAATGAGAACTCTGCAGGATTTGGACTGTACCAGGTAGAACTGAGGGGCAGAGTGGGGCTGGAAGGGGCACGGGCTTCTGCAGAAAGATGTGAAGGAAAAAGAACAAGAGGAAGCATTGATAACCATTGAAAGAAGGAAATTGTCTTGTTAACTCGGTGGCAGCGTGGGACAGGTGAGGTTGGAGGGACTCGCTGCTCTCAGAGCTGCACCAGAAGGCAGCTGCATTCTCCTCATACAGAGATAACCACTAAAACTGACTCCTGCCCCTGTGCTCCTGGGATCTGTGGATGTGGTTCCAGGACCTGCCCAGTCCCCAGGAGGAAGCTGGTTGTTGTACACGTGCATACACAGACACCCCAAGGAATGTGTGCTTGCATTTTCTCTTCCATACGCAGGTCACCAACATGAAATGTGTACAAATAATCTGCAGAACCCAAAAGGGAGCGAAGAGCAAATTTCTAAATTCTAACCCAAGCTCTGTCAGTGGCCTTGACTTATAAAAATAGGTACAACAATGGCTTTCCTCCATCTCTAGGTGTACAATTCTATAAAATATAAAACATTATCATTGCTTTTTCTTCAAAACCCTCTCTGAGATGTGCTCTCGCTGTGTCACTGCCCGTGTGCTGTGTGGGGACAAGCAGAATCACAGGAGCCTGCCTGTGTTGCTCCACAGGAACCGGATGATTGAGCAGTACCACAACCACAGTGACCACTACTGCCTGAACCTGGACAGTGGCATGGTCATCGACAGCTACCGCATGGGCAACGAGGCTCGCTTCATCAACCACAGCTGCAACCCCAACTGTGAGATGCAGAAATGGTGAGGAAAAGGGATTCTGCTCCCTGGAAGGCCGGTGTTCCCAGAGAGAGAGAGAGATAGATAACCAGTTCATCTGAGGGAGTCAGATCTAAAAATAGCGAGGGGACTCGAGCTGTAAATAATCCTTACACGGTGCTCACATTGCTCAGGAGGAGTCGTGTAGTGTTGGGTGCTCTGGAGACAGGATCCAAGTTTGCTGGCAGATCCAGCACTGCTGGTTGTCACACTGGGACATTTCCCTCCCAGCACTGCTGGTTTTCACACTCAGCCTGCTGCAAAGGTTGAAACCTGGGTAAGGCTCTAAAATCGTCTCTGTGTATATTTGCCCTTTCTTATTGACAGTTCAAATATTTTTTAAAGCAGGGAAAGAGGGCAATAGTTGGATTCCAGCACACCCTGTGTCATACCAGCTCTCTGTGAGACCCAGACTAGGAGGAGGTACTGCTGAGGGATTTGTAGTGAATGATTTGCAGGGGAATAGCAGGTGGTGGAACAGGAGTCACTGTGGGGACAGTACATCAGAGTAGCTCATGGTTCTCAGATAATTCTAGATCTAAGCAATAGTAAGGTTTTCAGTTTGAAAATCCAACACAAAATCAAAGAGTTGAGACAGAGGGAGAGGATTCTGCCCCTCTGCCCTGCTCGGGTGTGACCCCACCCACAGAGCTGCCTCCAGTCTGGGCTCCCAGCACAGGGAGGACATGGAGCTGTTGGAGAGGGTCTGGAGGAGGCACCAGATTAATTAGAGGGCTGGAGCAGCTCTGCTGTGAGGAAAGGCTGAGAGAATTGGGATTGTTCAGCCTGGAGAAGAAGAGCTGCAGGTGACCTAATTGTGTCCTTCCAGTACCTGAAGGAGCTGTGGGAAAGATGAAGAGACACAATTTACAAGGGCCTGGAGTGCCAGGACACGGGGGAATGGGCTCAGACTGCCAGAGGGGAAATTTAGGTTGGATATGTGGGAGAAATTCTTCCCTGTGAGGGTGGGGAGACCCTGGCACAGGGTGCTCAGAGAAGCTGTGGCTGCCCCTGGATCCCTGGCAGTGCCCAAGGCCGGGCTGGATGGGGCCTGGAGCCACCTGGGATAGTGGAAGGTGTCCCTGCCATGGCAGGGGTGGGATGAGATGGGCTTTGAGGTCCCTTGCAGCCCAACCCAAACCGGTGTGATTTTGAGATGAGCTGTGATGTTCAGTGTATGGAGGACCTGAGTGTTGCAGGGGAGGAGATGATCTGTCACAACAGCCAGGACAGTTTGTAGCTTCTCTCTCTGAAGCATGACTTCCTACTCTTTGTAAATGTGCTGCTCACTTTTTAGCCCTCAAAGTTTATTGTAAGAGATAAAGAACTGCACAAGTGGAGAACAAGCATGACCCAGGGCACAGCAGAGGTGTTGCTGCATCTCTGACACTTCCTCTCTGTGCACAGAGGTGGTTTTATGTTTAATTTTTGGGGTATTTGATTGTATTTCCCCCGCAGGTCTGTGAATGGTGTGTATCGGATCGGGCTGTATGCACTCAAGGACATGCCTGCTGGGACTGAGCTCACCTATGACTACAACTTCCACTCATTTAATGTTGAAAAACAGGTAAAAATCCCGCCGTGAGACCTTGCAAAATCTCACCAAGGACTAACAGTTCTGTGAAGTGTAAAAATTACACAAAACCTGTCGTGTTGTATTAGACAGAAAATGTTCTTTTCAATAGTGAGAGAGAATGTAAATGTTTGGCGTTTATGGAATTTATTTTTCTTTTCCTCAAAGCAACTCTGCAAATGTGGCTTTGACAAATGCAGAGGAATAATTGGGGGTAAAAGTCAACGCATGAATGGACTCTCAAGCAAAAGCAACCAGCCTGTGAGCACCCACAGAAGGCCTGGGCGGTCGAAAGAGAAGAGGAAGTCAAAGCACAAACTAAAGAAGAGAGTAAGTAGGAAAGGCAGAGTTGGGGTGGGTGAGGTTAATGGGAAGTCAGTCCGTGCCATCACACGGTGTTTCTGTAAATTTTAAACTTGAAACAGAAACCCAAACTTTGAACAGAAAGACAGTGGAGTGATGCTGCATGTTCTGTCCCAGGGGCTGCTTTGGCTGCTTTGCTGAGTTCTTGGCACAGTTTTTCCTGTCTATCAGAACAATCTCTTTTCCAGAGGGGCCACATCCCTGAGGAGCCCAGTGAAAGTGTGAACGCCCCAACCAGGCTGACGCCTCAGCTGCAGATGAAGCCCATGTCTAACAGGGAAAGGTGAGGGATGATTTCAGGGGGATTTGCCTCAGAAATGAAGTGCTGTGCAAACATTACCGTATTCCTCTATAAGATGGGGCATCCTGAAATTTCTGAGGATGCAGCTTTTAGTTCTCCTTTACCAGCCAGGCTGGAATTCCTCTCCACTGAGGAGAGAGGGCATGGGGTATGCTCTCAATATTCAGTTTTTTCCCCCCATTAAAGAATTAATTTTCCAGTAAAAATCGATTCTTGAATACCTTCCTGATTCCCGCAGGAATTTTGTGCTAAAACACCACGTGTTTTTGGTACGGAACTGGGAAAAGATCCGGCAGAAGCAGGAGGAGGTGAAGCACGTCAGTGACAGCATGCACAGCTCGTCGCTGTACACGCGCTGGAACGGCATCTGCCGGGACGACGGCAACATCAAATCAGGTGAGGCCCCTCGGCCTCCTCGGGTGCTGCTCTGTGACACGGAGAGTTAAACTCTGTGCAAATCCAGTGTAGAGCTCCTACAAGGCCCATACACCTTTTGTAAGACATGCAAGGGCTGCTGCACAGGTAAAAGCTCCCAGGAATCCCTTGAGTGCTGGAAGACGTTGTCGCTTGTGGTGTTTCATCGAGTGGTTTGTCAGAGGAGGAGGAGGAGAATGGCATTTACCATCATGGCACTCAGTGCCGTGGTCTGGTTTGCAAGGTGGTGATCAGTCACAGGTTGGACTCTGCGGTCTTGGAGGTCTCTTCCAACCCCAGTGGTTCTAGGATATTATTCTGTGATATTAGGGAGAAATTCCTCCCTGTGAGGCTGGAGAGGCCCTGGCACAGGCTCCCCTGAGAATCTGTGGCTGCCCCTGGATCCCTGGCAGTGTCCAAGGCCTGGTTGGACAGAGCTTGGAGCACCCTGGGATCATGGAAGGTGTCCCTGCCCATGGCAGGGGATGGGACTGGATGAGTTTTAAGGTCCCTTCCAACCAAAACCAGTCTGTAATTCCATGATTTTCCATGGTTGGACCCTGATGGAGAAGAGCTCTTTCCTAGAGGTCTGTATCCCTAAACTAGAAACAGTTGTGAAAATTGTCATTTATCCTCATAGTTTCACAGCTTTCAGGGGTTTAGAGAATAAAGGTTTTTGGCATGCAGTCACTTGTGGGAATGGAGCAAACTATGACTAGCAGGGGAAAATCGTTGTTCCTATTCCAAAAACAACCCCGTTGGTGGGAGCATCATCCTCACAGCCTGGCAGGATTTGGCCCCCAGTGTCAGGTACAGGAGAAGCTGGGCAGTGAGTATTTGGGGTGAGTGCGAAGATGTGTTTTATTTGCTGCAGCAAGATAAAGTATTCCAATAACCAACTGATCCATTTGGGTGGGAACTGACCTGGGAGTAGGGAACTGAAGCCTTGGATGTTCCAGTAGCTTAGAAAACATCTCCATTTAATAATTGGTGGTGGAGTTGCTACACCAAAGATGCTGTGATTTGATCTCCTGACAAATTTCTTGTTTAGAAAGGTATTTCTTGTTTGGAGGTAATTCTCTCTTGCCCTCCCCCAGATGTGTTCATGACCCAGTTCTCAGCCCTGCAGACGTCGCGCTCGGTGCGGACGCGGCGCTTGGCCGCGGCTGAGGAGAACCTCGAGGTGGCTCGTGCCGCCCGCCTGGCTCAGATCTTCAAGGAGATATGTGACAGCATAATATCCTACAAAGGTGAAGGTGATTCTCTTTAAAAAAGATCTCCGTGGACACGTTTTGAGCCTCTCGGGATGGATTCTCTAAATAGGAAATGCTAGAAAAAGATGGGATATTAAATAACTCCTATTTTTTTAAATTTCTCCCCTTACCAGTAGTCACTTTGCTTCAACCCTCTGCTTTACCACCAGAGTCTGCAGATGTTGTTGTCCTTTCAAATTGATTTTTCAAAATTCCAGAAAAAATCAGAAACTTGTGCTACCTGTACTCCAGCTACAGCCACCAACACCTAGAAATGCAGAAGCATTTCAATTCCCCATGGCTCAGATAACAGAAAAGCCTTTTTTTAACCCAGATTGAATGTTGTTAGTTACTTTCCTGTGGAAGTTTCACTCCAGTGGTGTCACTAAGCTCTGTTCCTGTTGCAGACTCCTCCAGGCAGGCGCTCGCAGCTCCTCTCCTGAACCTGCCCCCAAAGAAAAAGTAAGTGCTGCCTTCCCAGAGCTGCTTCCTCTGATGGATTTGCACAGTGGGAATTCCTGGTGAGCCTGACGTTGTGCCAACATTCCTGTCGTAGAAATGCAGACTATTACGAAAAGATCTCTGACCCCTTGGACCTTGCCACAATTGAGAAGCAGATCCTGACTGGCTACTACAAAACTGTGGAAGCTTTTGATGGGGACATGCTGAAGGTCTTCAGGAACGCAGAGGTGAGGCTCTGTCTGGCCTGGCAGCTGCTGCACCGGCAGCAGGGATGTGCCCTCCTTTAATGCTCTTAGAGTAATAAAAGAAGAAATTCATTCTAGAGGAAGAGAACTTGTGCTGATCCGTTCCTGATGAGGCCTCGGTAGCAAATCACGAGCTCTGAGACTGCCTCGGGTCAGAGAGAAGGTCAAGGACACGCGTGAATAGCTGACCTAAAGAAACTACTGTTCCTTTTGGAAGGGGGACCCTGTTTTTCAGTATCAGATGTCAAGGAATCACAGAATCATGGAAGGGTTTAGGCTGCAAGGGACCTCAAAGCTCATCCCATTCCACCCCCTGCCGTGAGCAGGGACACCTTCCACTATCCCAGGGTGCTCCAAGCCCCATCCAGCCTGGCTTTGGACACTTCCAGGGATCCAGGGGCAGCCACAGCTGCTCTGGGCACCTTGTGCCGGGGCCTCCCCATCCTTACTGGGAACAATTTCTCCCATATATCCAACCTAAATTTCCCCTCTGGCAGTCTGAAGCCATTCCCCCTTCTCCTGTCTCTCCAGTTCCTGATGAGCAATCCCTCTCCAGCTTCCCTGGAGCCCCTTCAGATCCTGCAAGGGGCTCTGGGGTCTCCACACAACCTTCTCTTCTCCAGGCTGAACATTCCCAGCCCTCCCAGCCTGGCTCCATAGGGAAGGTGCTCCAGTCCCCTCAGCAACTTCATGGCTTCCTCTGGACTTGCTCCAACAGTTCCACGTCCTTCTCACGTTGGGGGCCCTGGAACTGGACACAGCACTCCAGGTGGAGTCTCAGGAGAGCAGAGCAGAGGGAGAGAATCCCTTTCCTTGACCTTTTGCCCATGTTCTTTGGATGCAGCCCAGGACACGGGTGGTTTCTGGGCTGTGAACACACATGGCCGGGACACGGTGGAGTTTTTGGTCCCCCGTCACCCCAAGCCCTTCTCCCAGGGCTGCTCTCAGTTCCTTCCCTGCCCCCGTCACACCCATGGACCTGCTGCTCAGAGTCAGGAGGGAGGTGGAGAGGTGCACCCCAGCTTTGGGGCTGCAGCTGGAGGGAAGACCCCTCCCAGGCGCGCGCGGCCCGGAGCTAAACAGGACGGGACTTGGAAATAAAGCTCTTTGGGGGTTGTTTTTTTTTTTGATTTCTCCAGAAATACTACGGCAGGAAGTCCCCGACGGGGCGGGACGTGTGCCGGCTGCGCAAGGCCTACTACAACGCCCGGCACGAGGCCTCGGCCCAGATCGACGAGATCGTGGGGGAGACAGCGAGCGAGGCCGACAGCAGCGAGACCTCGGTGTGCGACAAGGACAACGGGCACGAGAAGGACGAGGACGTCATCCGCTGCATCTGCGGCCTCTACAAGGACGAGGGGCTCATGATCCAGTGTGAAAAGTGCATGGTGAGCCCAAAGGGAGCCTGCTCTCTTCTCCTCTTGTCCGCAGCAAGCGGGGCTCTTCACCACCGGTTTGTGTGCGCTCGGTAGCGTTAACGAGCTCTTCAGCCCTTTGTTCCCTCTCCGTGAGAGGAGAGATTCTGTTTTCACAGAGAAAATGCAACTTGCACTGAGCAGAGGAGGTGAAACTGCCCCAGCTCCTGCCCTTGGGAGAGGGAAAGTAATTTAAAAATTTTGGGCTTTTACTGTTGCATGGAGAACTTGTCTGTCTGCTGACGTGGTGTGAAATAGTTCATAGGAAATCTTCAATTTCTTGTGTCAAGCTTATTTTCTTGCTTTCCTTAACACTTTTTGAGAAAACGCAGTTTGCAGCTGTAACCTGTCCCAGGATTTCTGAGCGGGCTGTGCCTGTTTTTGCAGGTCTGGCAGCACTGTGACTGCATGGGTGTGAATTCGGACGTTGAGCACTACCTGTGTGAGCAGTGTGAACCTCGAGCTGTGAACAGGGTAAAACAAGACTCTCCTTCCTTACTTAAACTAAAGCAGCTCTTTAGGGGTTTGTGGTTTCTTTGTATCTTTATTTAGAATTTGTATCTTTTGGAATTGATGAAGCTTCCTTGACTTAGGTTCCCTTCCAGTGAGGGGTCAGATTTTCTCTGCATGTTTCCAAAAAGGGTGTCAGCCCGATTTTGGACTGATTCTGGCGGGCAGCTCAGGATTCCCTTTTTTTCTCCCTGCAGGAGGTTCCCATGATCCCTCACCCCCACTATGCCCAGCCTGGCTGTGTTTATTACATCTGCCTGCTGAGGGACGACCTGCTGCTCCGCCAAGGTACGTGCTGGCCTGCCCCCCTGCAGAGATCTCTGCCATTGCCCTGGCAAAAATACTTTCATTTTTCACCAGTGGAAGCTGCGCTCTCTGTGATGCTGGGAGTGATAAACAGTAAGAGTTCTCACTGGCTCTTGATGAAGAAATGTTAATTAGCACAGCCAGGGCTGTCCTGGCCAGGGGAGGGTGATGCTGAGGCAGCTGCTGGTAGTTAACATTTAGAAGTAAAGGCCAGGAAGGCTGTTAGACCTCCAGAATTTTAGTGCAGAGTGGTCATTAACACATCCAGCTCATTGCTTATGTGTTCCCTAAAGCTTATCTCTCTGGACTGTGCTCTGAATTCCTGAATCTGTCCGAGGCAGCTGCCACAGCCACACAATTCAGCTCACTGATAAAAAAAATTATTATTATTTTTATTTCATCCTACAGATACACACAAGGTTAGAAAGAACCCTTTATCATTATTAGGAAAGTCCTCTTTAATGAGTGAAAACAGCTGATAAGTTTGCTAGAGGGGAACAGGAGAGCCTTCAGGATAGTGGGGAATTTAAAAAAAGGTCAAAGAACAGCATCTTCTTTGTCCCATCTGCAAGATTCTGGAATTCGCATTCAGTCCTCCTCATTGGTTGTTGCTCTGCATTGTCTGTCCTGTCCAGAGTTCAGCCTTTGGGTTTCTCATGCCTTTTTTTGCTTTTTGTGAGAGAAGCTCACTTCGAGGGCTGTACCAGACCTTGCTTTTACATTCTCTGTTGAAATGGATGATGTTTGATTTGGGGCTTGTGGCATCTTCCAGCTGTTCAGAGCATTAAGATCATTTTTGTGACAATGTGTTCGATTTTACTTGTGTGCCTCTGCTCCGATCTCGGTGACCTTAATTGGAGAAATGTCCTTTAAAGAGAGCAATGTCCCCCTGTGGCTGAGCTCCGAGTGCCACCAGCAGGGGACAGAGGAGACCAAGCTGCTGCTGCTGGGCACCAAATGCCTGTGCAGGCACAGGGAGCAGGGGAAGGAAGTTGTGGCACCAGGAGGTGCTGGAACAGAGCACGCAGCTCCAGCAGGGAAAGGGGAGATCCACGGGCTTGTTGCTCATCTTGGCTTCTCCACCCAAAGTCCTCAGGCACAACCTTTGCTGTGCTGTGGGTGTATCAGGCAGCTTGGACAGTGGGAGAAACAGCTTTTTACTCCCTCTGCTGTCGGAAAGGCCTTGCAATTCCACGTGCTGAGGCAAAAGCGTGGCCTGCAGCCCTCCAGTCTGTGTGTGGATTTACATTTTCCCAGGAGTTGTGTTTTGGGAAGAGGCTGATGTTGCCACAGAGCCTGGAAGTGCATCGGGCCCAGTGCCTCCCCAGGGGAAGCTGCACCCTGAGCACAGTTCCAAGCTTGAGAGCTGATGTTTTGGAGGAACACTACTGAAAGTCAGCTGTGTGAGTGGTCACACTGCTGTGATCAAATCCCTCTCCTTCAGAGGGATCTCAGGGAGGGGCCTTCAGCTGGTGGTTGGAGAACTTGTTTCATAATTTCTTGGCAGTTCTGCTGGAAGCTGTTGAGTGTTACACCACAGACAAGCTTCCTCTGCAAAAATTCCCTGGTACCTCAACCCAGGAGGTGATGCAAATAAAACAGATCTGATCCATCACATCCCTTGGGGTGAGCATAGAGTTCTACCTCCAACAGGGATCGATAAATGGGTCAGAATGGATCCTGGAAAACCCACATGGCCAGAAACTGTAACACATCATCATCCCTGATGCACCAGCAGCAGCTGCTGTGGGTTTTTTTCTTGGAAACTTTGGGGTAGAGGGGCATCAGGAACATCTGCATCAACTGGAATTGAAATCAAGTTTCCTGATCTTTAGAGCAGGAGAGCATCTGTCTACATCTCTTTCTGAATGCTCCTTTTTCAGTCAGGAACAATAGTGCTGGGGTTGCTTTCTTCTCATGGGAGAGGTGGGGAAAAAGAGTTGAAAAAAGCTCGTTTAAAATGAGGTGGTTTAAAAGGGAATGGTTTTATTTTCATTTTGCTTGGGGCCAGCAGCTCATCTCAGCATGTTCCTTGTTTTCTAAGAGTCTTTTAAGGAACCCAACTCCCCAATTTCTTTAAAAGTTACCCTTAAAGTTGTAAAGGGAAGCTGTTGTTACCTCAGTTTCAGTTCAGGTGGGAGGAGCACACGAAGCTGTGTGGTGTGGTCAAAATGCTGGAGGGAAGGGGTGGATCCAGAGGGACCTGGCAGGTGGGACCATGTGACCCTCATGGATGTCAGCAAAGCCAAGTGCAAGGTCCTGCACCTGGGTCGGGGCAGTCCCAGGCTCAGCTGCAGGCTGGGTGCGGAAATGGCTGAGAGCAGCCCTGGGAGAAGGGCTTGGGGTGATGGGGGACCAAAAACTCCACCGTGTTCACAGCCCAGGAACCACCCGTGTCCTGGGCTGCATCCAAAGAACGTGGGCAGCAGCTCCAGGGAGGGGATTCTCCCTCTGCTCTGCTCTCCTGAGACTCCACCTGGAGTGCTGTGTCCAGTTCCAAGCCCCCAACTAAGAAGGACGTGGAACTGTTGGAGCAAGTCCAGAGGAGGCCATGAAGTTGCTGAGGGGACTGGAGCACCTTCCCTATGGAGAAAGGCTGGGAGGGCTGGGAATGTTCAGCCTGGAGAAGAGAAGGTTGTGTGGAGACCCCAGAGCCCCTTGCAGGATCTGAAGGGGTTCCAGGGAAGCTGGAGAGGGATTGTTCATCAGGAACTGGAGAGACAGGAGAAGGGGGAATGGGTTCAGACTGCCAGAGGGGAAGTTTAGCTTGCCTATATGGGAGAAATTTCTGCGTATGAGGAGTCCTTAGGAGCACCTTTTAAACTTAGCCAAGATGGATAAATGAGATTTTATTAATGAAAATAGAATTACTTGTGCTTCACTTTAATCCTGAATCTGGTTATAGCAAAACCAGGCTGTTGATGACCCTGGGGCCATGTTGTCCTCAGTGGTTCCCTGGAATTTCTTTCCCAACCTGTGAAACCTGCTAATTAATAACAGCAATATCCATGGAAGGCAAACAGCCTTAACTACACGTATGCAGAAACAGGGGAAAAAAAACCAGAAGTCATTGGAATTTAATGGAAACATGAGAAAAAATGAGTCAAAAAAGGCAAAGGGAGTATCAGAAATGGTTATGCACACAATAGCAGAGTGATTGTGCCTTCCTGTAACCTCCTGGGGTGTCTGTCCCCTGCCTGCCCTGTGCTGCTCTGACATCCCGTTGCCCAGAGGATCTCACTACCTGTAAAAACAAGGATAACAAGGATAATCCGATCTGGATCATCTTTTCTGTGGACCGTCTGCCCAGGTGATTTGGAGGGTGAATGATGAAGGTCTCTGAAATGTGGCACAGGAAGGTGCAGCGATGCAGAAATTAGGGAACAAACAGAAATTAGCTGGCAACAGTTTAACTCTAGGAAGATTTTGTTACGAAAGCATAACCAGACTGTGGCAAGCGTTGCCACAGGAGGGTGGAGAGGTCAGAGTATAAACGGTTCCAAAAAAGATTAGACCAATTCTTGGAGGAAGGATTAATCCCCAAAGGTCCAGCTGTAGCCTTTGGCTCTGGAAGTCCATAAACAGCAGAAAGGCAGCTGGGCAGGGGCCGCACGGGGAGGATTTTCCTTGGCTCGCCTGCTCCTGTGCTTCCTCCTCCTGAGCAGCTGCTGCTGCCCGTTTCTCCAGCCAGAACATTCTGCTGTGCGACCTCTGGTCCTAGCCAGGGGAGGGTTTATGACTTGGGACCTCCCAGGTTTTGGTCATTTTTAGGTAAATAACAGAAGAGATGGAATCTCTTCCCAGCCCTTGAGGCTTGAGGCCAGGTGGGATGGAGCTCTGAGCAACTTGGTGTACTGGAAGATATCCCTGCCGATGGCAAGGGGTGGGTCTGGATGGTCTTTAAGATCCTTTCCAAGCCAGGTCATTCTGTGATTTCACAGGTCAGAACAGAGAAACTGTGTAAATTCACTCATGGGACAAAATTGATACATTTAAATTTAGGGGTTGCCCTTGGGAAATACTTCTCGATTGCCAGCAGTGCCAGTTTGTTCAGTCCTTTTTGGATTCTCTTTACCTTTCCTGAGCTCGTTGGAATTCTGCTGGAATAACCAAAGGCTTGGGACTTGTCAGCCCAGGATTTATTTTCTTAATAGTAATTTTCTCTCTGAGTATCTTCTCTCTAAGGTTTATTCTTTACACATTGCAGCCATCACTACTTCCTACACCTTTTTCTAATCACAACCAACTTTGTTACGTATCCTGTGGTCTTTGATTCCTTACAGGTTGGTGTTTTCAGAAGGTTATGGGTCGTTTTTCTGTCAAGCTGCTGTGTAAAACATCTGAGTGGCCTTTGTTCCCTTGGCGGGTTCTGCAGTGGGTTTGTGTCGTTCTTACCCTCCAGCATTAGGAGCTGTGTTAGTTTTAGTGATTATTTACCCTGGTTCTGTGTGCTGGGCTCAGGCCAGGCTCTTCACAGGTGTGTGTTTTGTGCCCCCGGCCAGGTGACTGTGTCTACCTGATGAGAGACAGCCGCAGGACCCCCGACGGGCACCCGGTCCGGCAGTCGTACCGGCTGCTGTCCCACATCAACAGGGACAAGCTCGACATCTTCCGCATCGAGAAACTCTGGAAAAACGACAAGTACGTGCAGGACACCCTCGGAGTTTGAGACATCCCGTGGGCCTACCTGTCAAAGCACGGGAATTTCATGGAAGGCTCATCTTAGGAATGCAGGAATGAGCACGGTCCAGGTGCAGAGGTTGGGGAGTTCCCAGCTGGAGCTTGTGCTCCACAAGTGCACAGTGGAAACACGTGAGGTTGGAGGTTTAAGCGAAGGGTCAGAGATGGAAATGGATGGATTTCCTCGGTGCTGGAGCAGACCTGGGTACGCAGTGGCAGCTGTGAGGTGGTCAGTGCTGTGCTCTGGCCAGTCACAGTCCGTGGGTCACAGTGCCCATGGAAACCACGCCGGGAGTGTTTGCCCTCCCTGCAGGCGGGCAGCGGGATGTGGAACACGGGTGTCACTGCTGTTCAGCCAAGTGCAAGAGAGGCAACTCAAAACGAAGCAGGGGGCATCAAGCGAGTTGTGCCAAGGTCTGATTTGTGTTTCTGTCCCCTTTGCCCCCTCAGAGAGGAGCGCTTCGCCTTTGGCCACCACTATTTCCGTCCGCACGAAACGCATCATTCCCCGTCTCGGAAGTTCTACCACAACGAGCTGTTCCGGGTGCCCCTGTATGAAATCATCCCCTTGGAGGCCGTGGTGGGGACGTGCTGTGTGCTTGACCTGTACACCTACTGCAAAGGTGAGAATTGAACGCCTTCCTGGGCGCTTGGGCAGTGGGCTGAGGTGGTTTAACCCCTGCTGAAAGCTCAGCACCACCAGCCGCTCGCTCCCCACGGGATGGGGAGGGAACTGGAGCAAGGTAAAACCCAGGGGTTGGGATAAAAACAGTTTCATGGTTGAAATAAATTAAAATATTGTAATAATAATGATAGCAGTATTAGTAACGGAAAGGGAGGTTATAGAAAGAGAAGAGTGTCCGGTATCTGAAGGAAGGTGGAGAGGGGCTCTTAATCATGAACTGAAGGGACAGGACAAGAGAAAATTATTTTAAACTGAAAAGAGGGAGATTTATATTGGGTACACAGAGGAAATTCTTCAGTGTGAGGGTGGGGAGGCCCTGGCACAGGGTGCCCCTGGATCCCTGGAAGTGTCCAAGGCCAGGATGGATGGGGCTTGGAGCACCCTGGGGTAGTGGAAGGTGTCCCTGCCCATGGCAGGGGATGGCATGAGATGAGCTTTAGGGTCCCTTCCAACCCAAACCAGTCCACGATCCTGTGAATAAACCCCAGGAAGCACAAGTGATGCCCAGTGCAGTCCCTGCCCAGCCCATCCCCAGCAGCGATCGGGGGGTCCCGACCACCCCGCACTGGGCCGGGCACTCGGTGGTGTGGAATATCCTGTGGCCAGCTGGGGTCAGCTGTCCTGGCCCTGCTGGCAGAGCCGGGCACCCCGGGGAGTCGTGGGCTGAGGGTGAGCACTGCTGGGCACCAACCAAACATGGGGGTGTGACCAACATCATCCTCACCCTGAACGCGGGCACAGCCGAGCCAGGCACTGGGACAAATTCACTCTGTTCTGGAACCGAGGACGTGCCCTGGAGTCGTTCCTGCTCTCCGAGGGCTGTGAGGGATGTTTGCATGTTTCAGAGCTGAGGACACTCGATGGCTTTGCCCTCAGACAGAGATTCCTGTTTTAAGAGGGACAGCAGTGGTCAGGGAAGAGAAAATGATGTCAGTTGATAATTGTCTGTGAAAGTTTGGGAACTGTTTGATCAGAGTGTGCAGGGTCTCCCCTCAGAGAGACCCAGCCCTGCTGGGGTTCTGAACGAGAGAGCAAACAGGGACACTGTGACAGCCCCTGAGATAAACCACGTGTTTCCCCCTCAGTCTGTGACTGTTTTTTCCTGTGTGCCTTGTTTTGATCCCAGGGAGGCCGAAGGGTGTGAAGGAGCAGGATGTTTATATCTGTGATTACCGCCTGGATAAATCAGCTCACCTCTTCTACAAGATCCACCGGAACCGCTACCCCGTGTGCACCAAGCCCTACGCCTTCGACCACTTCCCCAAGAAACTCACGCCCAAGAGGGATTTCTCAGTAAGTGGGATTGCTCTCAGCTTCCTTACCTGCTTTTAGGAGACTGGCTGGAGTTTTGGAAAGGCCCTGACTGTTGATGGATGAAGCTTGGTCAGCCAGAGGGAGCTGATCCTTTCGGTGGGGGTCGGGCTCTGCTCACAGGGAACAGGGACAGGAGGAGAGGGAACGGCCTCAGGCTGGGCCAGGGGAGGCTCCAGGAGGAGCCACCAGGAGGAATTTCCTCTTGGAAAGGGTGGTCGGACCTTGGCAGGGGCTGCCCAGGGAGGTTTGGAGTGCCCATCCCTGCAGGTGCCCAAGGAAGGGCTGGAGGTGGCACTCGGTGCTCTGGGGTGGGGACAAGGTGGGGATGGGCACAGCCCGGACTCGATGGGCTAGGAGGGCTTTTCCAGCCTCAATCATTCCATGATTCTGTGAGTATGCACAGTCTGGGGGAAAGCTGGCTCGAAAGCAAGCTTGGAAAGAGAATTGGGTGTAACAGAAGCTGCAGTTGAGAGGCAAAGAGGTGCTGAAGGGATGGTGATGGTGAGCTCAGAGCGGGCTCAGAGCAGCACAGAGGTGGCACATCTGCAAACCTTCTGCAAGTGAGCTCTGTTCTTCCTGGAGCAAAGAGAGAGTGGCTCTGAAGAAGGTTCCAGACTCGTGCTATGCAGAAAGCAAAGATGGTTTTTATCATGGTGGTCTGTTGGCTTGAAGTCTGGCTCTAATTTACCTAATTTCATGGTTGTGCCTCCTCCTGTGAGGTCTGATGTTTGAGGTACACCAGCATTTCCAGAGTGTCCTGCGTTGGTGCTTCCAGAGTATTTGACAGACCAGCACTTCCTTCCACTGTGAATTTGATTTGGTATTAACCATAATCTTTATTGTTATTGCAGCCTCATTATGTGCCAGACAACTACAAGAGAAACGGAGGCAGGTGAGTCTCCCCCCACCCCAGATTGCTGAGAGGAGATGAAATAATTCTGTTTGTTTGTTGTGCCCACTCTCCTCCCGCCCCTTTCCCCTGGGTGCCGTGGGAATAAGAAGTTTAAATTATTTAAAGCTCTCTAAACTTTCAGAGAGATAAACGGGAACGAGTGAGGATGGATAGGCAGCCTTAGTAATGCGCATCAGGAGAAGAAAGGAGCCATTTGAAAGTCAGAAAAAAGCAGCTGAGTGAGCAGATGCCCAGAGCAGGAGCCTCCAGCCTTCCCAGATGGAGGAACCCAGGTCCAGGACCTGCTGCCCGTGTCTGTGGCGCAGTCGGAACCCAGGTCTGCTAGAGACTGCAAGAACATCCATCAAGGGCTGTGACTGTTGCAGAAAAGCCTCACTGAGGGCTGGGCCAAACAGTTCTGGAGATAAAATCTTTTGCAACTGAAAATAAAGAGACATTTGTTTTTCAAAGCTGTGTTTGGAGCGGTGCAGATAAAATTACAGCACTTGGGTGTTGCTGTGACCCTGCCTAGCTCTCTGCTGGCTAGCGATGGCAGGGGTCCTGGGGCAACATTCCCTGTGGGTAGAAAGAAGGGGGCTGCAAGCTCACCGGGGCTTCCACAGCGTCTCTGGGCTACACCTTTGCAGGCAGCAGCAAGCCGTAAGAGAAACACAGGATCTCCTTGATGGTGAAGTCAGGGTTTATTTCAGGTCCAGTGCTGGCAAGGAGGGGGAAGGGGAAGGGAGAGGGGAGAGGGAAGGGGAAGGGAGAGGGGGAAGATCCAAGCGGAAAGAGAGTCTCCTCTGAGCACTCCCTTATCAAGGTTTCGAAGGGCCGCGGGCCCGAGGCTTGAACCAATGAAAAGCTCACAGGGGAGGGATCAAAGGCAGGGTTACAGCTTAGGAATGCACCATGCATTTCGGAAGGGGGAAACAGAACAAACCATTCAAAGGAAAATACATCACCACACCTGGGGAGTGTGACTGCAGGGATTGGGGAAAGAAATTGAGCTCCAGAGAGCCCCTGCCCATGGATGAGTCCTGGACTTGCTGGGAATCCTCCTTTCAGGTGAGCGGCTGAAAAACTGCTGCTTAAACCTCTCTTCTCCTGCCAGGTCATCCTGGAAATCTGACCGCTCGAAGCCACAGATCAAAGACTTAAACCAAGAGGAAGACTCCCTGCCCCTGATGGAGGAGGTGCTGGGGGCCCCAGAGCAGGCTCCGGGGGAGCTGCCCAGCCCCGAGGAGCCCGACAAGGAGCCCGTGCCCAGCGAGGGCTGCGAGAGCGACAAGAAGGGGGACGAGAACCCCTCGGACACGAGGCCGCTCTGCAGCCCCGAGGAGCGGCGGCACCTCCAGAGGGAGAGGCTGAACCAGATCCTGCTCAACCTCCTAGAGAAAATCCCAGGGAAAAACGGTGAGATTTCAGGCTCTGGTTGCACAGCCCCAGGTCTCCTGCAGGCTTGGGGTCCCTTTGCTGAGCTGTGTTGATAAAATGAATGTTTTTGTCTGAATTTGCTGCTAGAAGCATTAGGAAAGTCAGTTTTCTCTGGAGCCACGTTTTCCTTTGCAACAGAAATGCACTAAATCCAAGTGAAATTTCTTACAACTCCGACACTGTGTTTTGTATAGTATTTTCAATAACCACAGGAACTTTCTGTGGACAAATTCCCCCCAGTCATTCCATGTCTCCAACTGAGAGACTTAACAGACATGCCAAGAAAGACTGAAGAGAATTTGGAAAGTCTCTTTTGAGCTTTCATGAGCTTTCCTTGGCTTCTGAGTACCTGCTGTAGGTGTTGTCTGAGCTGTGGGATAAGGGGGCAGGGGTTCCACTGGTGAAGTGTGTCCCTGCTTTTAATTCAAAGCCCGGGATGAGCCCTGTCCAGCCCCTTCCAAATTCTGGCAATGCCAGACAGTCACGGACTGATGAGTAATTCGGGTTGGGAGGATCTGTGGGGGTTGTCTGGTCCAACCATGGCTCAGGGCTTGGGCTGCTCATGGGATGTTTTGGATTATCACCGCGGAGCGAAACATCCTTGAAAGAACCAGGAATGAGGAAACAGGAGTTTTGTGTTCCAGGAACAACGGGGCGTGGCACTCGGTGCTCTGCTCTGGGTGACGAGGTGGGGATCGGTCACGGGTTGGACTCAGTGATCCTGGAGGTCTTTTCCAACCCCAGTGACCCTGTGATGACTGAAACCCCCTTGTGCCCCTGTGCTCTGTTGCAGCCATCGATGTCACCTACCTGCTGGAGGAGGGGTCGGGACGGAAGCTGCGGCGCCGCACTCTGACCATCCCCGAGAGCAGCTTCAGGAAGTGACACGGGAGGGGCAGCCGAGCTCTGGGGTCTGTCACTGGGGCTGGGGGCCAGAGCCCAGCCCGGGGAAGGAGGGCAGCAGCAAACTGACAAAACTACAAACAGTAGCACCTGGGGGGCCGGGCCGGCGCGGCGCCCACCCTGCTCTGCAGTGCTCTTGGTGTGTGTGTTGGTGGGCGTGCCTTGTATTGATGTTAGGTACTGAGGAAACCTCGTGGTTATTGTCCAGGATGGTCAAATTTAATTTATTTTTGCTTGATATTCCCACTCAGAGGAAAAAAAAGAAAAATTAAAAAAAAAATAATAATGGGGAGGGCAGAAGAAAAGGACTGAGTTACTCTGAGGAGGATGCTCCCCACGGTCACTGACAACCTGGGATTGTACCAGCCGCCCTCGGCACCGCCGTGGCCCACGCCAGGGAAGGGAATCCAGGAATCCAGAGGGGAGAGGAAAGGCCCAGTGGCTTGGAAGGAAAGGCTGCCCTAAAGCCGTGGCCTCTGATTTGCACAAGTTCCAGGAAGAGAGAAACGTCCCCAGACGAGCGCCAGGTTCGCCGTGGGACGGCCCGTGCACGTGTCCCTGTGGTCTGTGCCAAGGAGAAGCTTCCAGAGGCCCGTGGAGCGGGGCAGGAGCGCTGGGATGAGGCACTTGCTGTGTGGGGGGAGGGGGCGGGGTGTGAGTTTTTTTCACTTTTTTTCTGCAGAGAAATTTTATAAAAGCAAAGTCAGCTCCTGACGCCACCATTGCTGTTGGTTTTTTTGATAAGCTGTGGTTCTTGTGTGTCTCGTGTGTTGTGCAAATAAAAAAAAACCGTTAAGAGAAAAAGAAAAAAAGGAAAAAAAAAAAAACCAAACAAAAAAAACCTCCCCAAAGGACCCTTTCACTCCGTGCCCGTCAGGCAGTATCCGAGCGAGTGTTTGTCGTGAGCTGTAGAATTTATCCGGGCGGCCCCGCTGCCCCCGACGGCGGCTCTGCTTCCCTGTCTCAGACGTACACATGCATATCCAGTCCTGTTTTAGGTGTTCTTATAAGAAATCCGGTTTTTAATGTGCCAAGTTGTATATATCTGCTGCGTGGATGTAAAGCAATACCGTAGTTACATGTTCCTTTTTATGGACCAAGCTCGTCCTAATGTACATTCTTGTTATTATTATAATTATTTTACTCTTAGTGGAACATGACTCATTCCATTAACTTTTATGTGTTGATTTAAAAAGAGAAAACAAAACAAAACAAAACTACAAAAAAAAAAAAAGAAAGGAAAAAAAACCCTTTGAGAAAAAAAAATATTTTATTAAAAAAAAAAAAGAAATAAGAAAATAGTTTGGAATATTTTCTTACTGTAGAAAAGCACTGTACAGTACCAGGAACCCTGAGTATAAAATACTCGTGCGTGTAGTAGGAATATCGCATGTCCAAACCCTTGAGTTGTCTCATTTAGTTTCAAACAGAAATCATTGTCTCAAATGGTGTTAAACACTAAAAAGTTTTTAAAAAAAAAAAAAAATAAAGTGCGTACAGAAGCGAGACACTAGCTCTGTCATTTTATCTTTCTTTTGTTGAAAGACTAAAACAAAATGTTTTTTAGACAATCAAATGTTAGGTAAGTGCAAAGAATTGTTTTTTCTTACTGGTGTAGAAATTAATGACTTTTTTTATTTTTTGGTTATTTTATAATACTGAGCAGACCCGTGTGTCCCCAGGATCGCCGCCGGAGCCAGGAAGCACTACGTTACTGCAAATAGAGCTGAACCTTAGTCTGCATGGGTGTAGGCTGTGTGATTGCTGAAAATAAATGCTGCTAATATATTTCCTTTTTACAAAGCATATCTAAATAGATCATTGTTTTGATGTTAATCTTTGTAAATTATGTATTACCAATTTTAACATTGGATGTAATTGCATAAAAAGCCTGCATCTCAATCCTGAGAGTCTAGTATTAAATGGAAAATCTTTTCCTACGGCTGGCTCGGGGGGTTTTCTTTGCCGAGCTGGGTGGGAGGGCAGGAAGAGGGATCTGGACAGGCTGGATCTGTGGGATCCGTGGGATTGATGGGCCAAAGGCGGCGGGGAGAGGGTCAGCAAGTGCTGGGTGCTGCCTTTGCATCACAGCAACCCCGTGGCATGCTCCAGGCTTGGGGAAGAGTGGCTGAAGAGCTGGGAAAGGCCCCGGGGGTGCTGGTGGCAGGAGCTGGACGTGAGCCCAGGCGTGCCCAGGTGGGTGAGAGGCCGATGGCTCCAGTCCCAGTCCCAGTCCCAGTGTGGCCGCTGGACCAGGGCTGTGACCGTCCCCTGCGCTGGCTCTGCTCAGGGACCTCAAATCCCGGGGTCAGTTTGGGGCCTTTTGTGACAAGAGTGACCTGGAGGGGCTGGAGCATGTCCAGAGATGGGAACGGAGCTGGGAAGGGGCTGGAGAACTCCTGAGGGAGTTGGGAAAGGGGCTCAGCTGGGGGAAAAGGAGGCTCCGGGGGGACCTGGGGCTCTGCACAAGTCCCTGACAGGAGGGGGCAGCCGGGGGGGTCGGGCTCTGCTCACAGGGAACAGGGACAGGAGGAGAGGGAATGGCCTCAGGCTGGGCCAGGGCAGGCTCAGGGTGGACACAAGCAGGAATTTCCCCAGGGAAGGGGTGCTCAGGCCTTGGAACTGCCCAGGGGGGTTTGGAATCCCCATCCCCGGAGGTGTCCAAGGAAGGGCTGGAGGTGGCACTCGGTGCTCCGGGCTGGGGACAAGGTGGGCATCGGGCACAGGCTCCGGCAGCCGCGCTCCCGAGGGGCTGTCCCGGCTCCTGAACACACCCACCAGGGATGGGAACACGGGAACGCGGGAGCACCCACCAGGGATGGGAACAAACACCTGTGACGGGAACACGGGAACACCCACCAGGGATGGGAGCACCCACCAGGGATGGGGACACCCACCAGGGATGGGGACACCCAGCTGCCGGCCCATCGGCGGCATTTCAGAGGGTTCCGTGTGACTCCGGTGGCTCCGCTGGCTCAGGTGTGGCAGGAGGGCCGGGGGCAGCACCGTCACTGTGCGGTGTCGGAGGGGCTGTGACCACGCTTGCGTGTGAGGCCAAGTGGGACAGGAACCATCAAATCCAGAGATTCGGTGCCTTTTCCCAGGATATAAACCTCAGTGCCTGGAGCCCCCTTGTCCCGCGCAGGGGGCAGGCTGGGGACTGTCACCCCGGGACGTGTCCCCGTGGCAGGGCACTCACCGGCACAGCGAGACCAGGGTCCCTCGGGAACGGAACAGCTTCTCCGTGACGCCTCCCCTGTGGAACCTGATTCTTCTGTTTCCCTTTCCCAGTCTCTCTACCATCATGAAAATGTCAGGCTTGACCCCTACACTCCTTTTAAACCCAAGGCCCCAGGCCAAGGCTTGGAGGGCTGTTTATTAAAAAAAAAAAAATAAACGGAAAAACCACCTGGCTCCCTCCCCTCCTGGCATGACCCCATTTCAAAGTCCAGAAGCAGCTGCAGAATTCAATCAAACCTCCTTAAGGCAAGCCAAGTTACATTCCAATTAGGATGTAACGTCACTCGTCTGAGAATAAAAATCCCGGAGAGAGAAGTGAGAATTAGAACAGAGTGAAAGCAGAGCAGCTTTACCCTGGCGGCAGAGCCCGGCCCGGGGCTGACACAGCGGATTTTGCCACCGAAGCAGGAAGTCAGACGGGTGAAACGTGGCCCTTGGCTATGGGAGGGAGCAGAGGCCCAAAACTGCCTCTGGGGACAGGCTGCTGCTGCCGGGTGGCCGCTCCCCAGTACGGCCACATCTGTCTTTTACTGGGGAGCCCAGCATGAAAGGAAAGTTCTGGGATGAAATCACAAGCAAAGGCAAAAACCTGAAAAATCTTGGAGGCATTCGGCCCCTCCTGCCATCCTCCGGGCCGTGAAAAGATAAGTTGAGGTTATAGAAATAACTAAACCGGTGACCTGGGCTGTACCCAGTGCTGTGCAGCTCCCACGGCGTGGGGCTGGTCCCCGGCAGCTTCTCCAGGGATATTCCTGGCTCTGGGAGGCTGCAGCCGCCTCTCCCACGCTGTGGAGGAGCCTGGGCATCTTCTGCTGGGGCGTGAGGCCTCGCTGCTCTCCCTGGCTGGCAGCCTGGATGCTGCGAACCAGCACGGCCAGCCCAGCCCGCGCCGGCTGCTCCCACTGCAGCGCTTCCCCACCCCAGCACCAGCGCCCGCCCGGGCCACCCACGTCGGGACGGGCCAGGGGCCACTCCCAGCCCCAGGGCTCCGCTCCCACGCGCGGACACGTGAGTCACAACCTTTATTTCCAGCCTTTTCCTCGCGGAACAAGCTCATTCCCGTGGTTACGACTATTTACAGAGTGCTGGGGCTGCGCATCGGTGGCGGGGCCCGGCCCCGGGGCAGAGCGGGGCACTGGAGGTGGCGGCGGTGGCGGGACAGGACGGCACGGAGACGACACGGGGGACTGTGAGCGCCTGGCAGGGAAAGGAGCCGTCCCTGCCCTGGCACGGGTGTGGGCAGCAGCTGAGGAACAGAGAGCCAGAGCAGGTCCCGAGGGGCAGCCGCGGCTCCGCGCCCGCGGGTCCCGGGGACACGGTGGCACACGGTGACGCCATGCGAAGGAGCGGCAGTGACGGGCACCGGGCGGGGTCCCCTGGGCGCTGCCAGCCCTGGAGGTGGCAAAGCCGTGGCAGGAGACGTCCCCTCCCGCAGCTGGCACCCGCTCCGGCGAGTGCAGCCGCTTCCTCAGGTCCCTCCCGCCTCCTCACAAAATCAGGGACGTGTAACCAACAGGAACGAGGCCGGTGCTGTTTCCATGGCAGCAGCGGATCCAGTCTTCATCCACAGTGGAGAGAAGCTCCAGGATGTCCCCTTTTTGGAAGCTCAGGTGCCCTTCGGCGGTGCCCGTGTGGTCGCACAGCGCCCGAACTGCCCTGCACCACAAACGCCATCAGGAATTCGCCTCCCCAGGGACCCCGAGGGCCCCCAGAGGCTCCCACAGCACTCGGGGTGGGGGGGGGTGGGAATTGGGTGGAACCAGGGAGCTCCTTCCCAGGCAGAGGTGGCACCTGAGGAGGGATCTGTGCAAGGAGCCACCCGACAGAGCTGCCCTGCCAAGCGGGCCCCGGGAGCAGGAGCAAGGCAGGAGGTGTGGGGACATCAGAGATGGAGCAGAGAGCGTGGGGACATCGGGGTCAGGGCCAGCGAGGATGGGGAAGAGGGAAGCAGCCAAACACCGTTTGGGATGGCCGCATGCCCACCCTGCTCACTTGGACAGAGCTGTTCTGCCACAGCCGGGACACAGCTGCCACATGGCTGCCCCAAACAAGCTGCCATGAATCCGCAAAGCAGACAAGAAAATGCTAAAAATTGTCCCCAAAACGTCTGGGAAAAACAACTGATTGCAGGTGGGCGGGTTCCCCCGAAGCCAGGCAGGAGAAGGGGATCCTCGGGGGTGCACTCATGGCACAAGTGGGCAGCGGTGCCTTTCCCTAGAGAGACGTGTGGGGCCCCCAGGCCGTGTCTGAGAGCAGCCCCGGCTTTCCCCCGTCCAGAGGACCCCCCCACCAGCTCCCCCCCGACCAGTCCCGTGCCCTGCCTCACCTGTGGGCCCGGGGCGGGGCGGGCGGGCTCCTGTCCGGCTGCTGCGGAGCGCGGGCCCTGTCGGACGCCAGGCCCTTCACCACCCCGGCCAGGACGCGCGGGCTGGGGGCCAGCCAGCGGGACGGTCTCCTGCCACAAAGCAAAGGCAGCCACAAGCTCGCCTGGGAGCTTTCCCCTCTGTTTGTCTCAGACCGTTCTGGTGATCTGGGAGCAGACAAGGAGCCACCAGGTGCCGCCGAGGCTCCCCGCGAGCTCCTGCTGCTCCACAGGACTGAACAACGCGGTGGCAGCAGCACTTGGGTCATGCACTGATGCCAAGAGCACAGACCCTGGGCCAGGGGAGGTACAAGAGCCCCGCGAGGCCACCGTGGTGAGCCTGGCACAGAAACCCTTCCTCAGCACACGCCACGTCCCCCCTCTGCCTGCCCAAGCTGGGTCTTACCTGGACCTGGCCAAGACGGTGTCAGGACTGGGGGGGAAGCTCCTGGACGAGGGGTTGGTGGCTCCGAAGAGCCGGCCCAGCCAGCTGCCCTTGTCAGGACTGGCAGGATCACCCTTCTGCGGGCCAGAAGGTGCAGCCTGGTTCCTGCTGGCAGGAGGCTCTGAGGAAGCAGCCAGGAGATTCTTTCCAGCGCTGGGATCATCCAGCTTGGTGAGTGCTCCGGTTCCAGTGGGCAAGAAGAGGTCTTCAGGGGAAGAGGTCCCTGAGGAGTCAGTGCTGCTGCTGGGCTTTGGGCCAGAGCGTTCAGGGACAGCTTTGGTCTGAAGGAGCTGCAGCTCCGTGCCTCTGGGCTCACTCGTGGAAGTTTGGGGCTGTGCAGCCGGGCCCGGGCTGGGATCCCCCGCAGCCGCCCGCAGCTTTGTCCACCAGACCGAGGGGAACTTTTCCTTGCTAGGAGCAGTGTAAATCCTGGAGCTCTGGCTCAGCTGGCCCCACCAGCCACTGAGGCCAGCCCCAGTGCCCCCAGTGCCCTCCTCGGGCCCGTGACTCTCCGGGGGGGTGTCAGATCCCAGCAAGGTGCGGCTGAGCTGGTCGCCCCAGCGCAGCACGTGCTGGAAGGTTTGGTGCAGGGCAGCCCCCACGGGGGGGGTAGGGACCAGCCCACCCATGGTCGTTTGGGACCGGGCCCTTGTGCTGCCCCCTGCACCCCCCACCCTGCCCAGAGCATCGGGGGGGGTCTCATCCTCCAGGCTCTCCCCGGCAGCGCCGCCCCAGCCCTCCAGAGACACAGCCCCCCGCACCGGAACGGGGAGACGGCCGGGAGACAGCGGTGACTCCAACCGGCGGGACAAGGGCCGGACATCCACGGAGAGGTGGTGGTGTTCGAAGAGCAAGTCCAGGTGGAAAGTCAGCACCGAGAGGGGTTGGATGAGCAGCAGCAGTTCGTCAGCAAGGTGGGGAAGAGGGCCTTGGCTCAGGGCGAAGAAGGCCGTGGGTGAGTAAAGCACAGAGATCACACCTGAGGGGACAGGGACAGGTGAGGCAGGTGCAGAATGCCCTGTCCTTGTCACATCCCTGCCAAGAACCAGCCAGGCCGTCCAAGTCAGTCAGACCACCCTCTGCGCTGAAGGTGCACCATGGAAAATGGTGCCAAGCACGGACATATCCCAACCCCAGTGTGGGATTCTCAGCCTGGCAGGCGTGAGAGGGCTTGGGCGGGGAGCTCCTGGGCACGGTGTCCTTACCTGGGCTCTTCTGCAGGTGAGATATCCACAGCTCCAGCTGTTTAATGCTAAACAAGACAAAGGGAACCCAAATTAGAGCCCTAGGGACAGTGCCAGCCTGCCGTGGCAGTGGGGCCGGCGGGGTCAACACTCACTTCAGAAGGCCGAGGATGAAGGCGTGGAACTTCTGCCTGGTGCTGCTGAGGGGGGCCAGCCCGGCCACGTGCCAGCACAGGGAGTGCAGGGAGCGGGTGTTGGGGCCTGTGGGGTGCAGAGCACGGACAGTCACTGCCCAGGGCACACATCCCCCAGCCCGGGCTGCAGCGGGACCCCAGGCACCTCCAGATGCCCCCAACCTCACCCTCACCTGTCTTCACGGAGGCTTCCACCACACTCCACGGAGAATTCTTCCGCTGGCCTGTGATAACATCCTTCTGGAACGGCTTCAGCCCGTCCTCCACCAAGGCGTAGAGGGCAGGGCAGAGGGTGTGCAGCAGCAGGTACCCCACGTCGGGGTTGAGCCGGCTGTCCCCCAGCTGGGCCTGGGAGGGAGAGGAAGGGCAGCACCTGACCCTAAACCTGCTGGAAGAGATGGGGGAATCCCACCCCTGGGACTCCCAGCCCAGCCCAGCTCTCACCTTCTGCACCAGGTTCCGTGCGGTGCTGAAGTGAGCGATCACCTTGTCCACGGCGGAGCTGACGGCGACCAGCAGCGCTGGGGACGGAGCGGGAGAAGGGTCACCCAAATGCACCGAGCGGCCCCGGACACCGCCAGCGGACCCTGCAGTGCCCATGGTGACCGAGCCGGGCCGGAACCGCAGGCGGGGAACCCTCGGCGGGGCTGCGGGGGCAGCCGCACCTGCGTTCTCCGGCTCGACCGGACCACCT
>WEIT01002494.1:3960-21503 GCA_013389985.1 Dryoscopus gambensis | reverse complement strand
TGGGGGGGACAGGGGTCCCCGGGCGGCCTGGGGCGCTCGGTGGACAGGACTGGGAGGGGAGGGAGAGGGAATATCCTGGGAGTCCGTGTTCGGGGATGCCCGGGAGCTGTCTGGGACTCCGGGGCGCTGCGGAGCTCGGTGCCCGGGAGGGGCCGGGGTGCTGAGCACGGGGGCAGTGGCGTTGCCCCGGGGCAGGCGGGACAGCTGGCAGGGACACGTCCTCCAGGCTGCCCCCACCACCCCTCCCGTGCCCCCCAGGCGCCCAGCCCTGCAGCCCCAAGTACTTCGGCCGTGATGCCATGGTCTGTGTCTGCAACGCCACGTACTGCGACACGCTGGACCCCCTGGTCCTGCCGGCCCCCGGCTCCTACATCAAGTACGAGAGCAGCAAGGCCGGCAAGCGGCTGGAGCAGAGCGAGGGGAGATTCCAGCGCAGGCTCTGCGCCCCAGGTAGCGCCGCGGGTGGCAGGGATGGGATGGACCCTGCTGCAACCCACCGACACGCTGGGCTCCCCTCCCTGCAGATGTTGTCCTCACCCTAGACACGACGCAGCGGTTCCAGAGGCTGAAGGGTTTTGGTGGTTCCATCACTGACGCGGCCGCCATCAACATTTTATCCCTGCCGGAAAGAGCGCAGGACCACCTGCTGCGCTCGTACTTCTCTGAGGAGGGTAGGACATCGGGGAGACGGGTGGGATGGTGACAGGGACCATGGCTGCCGGCAGGCCTTGGAGACCTCATGGCCCACTGTGCCTGGCAGGGCTGGAGTACAACCTCATCCGGCTCCCCATGGCCAGCTGCGACTTCTCCCTCTACGCCTACACCTACGATGACATCCCCTACGACTACGAGCTCACCCACTTCAGCCTGCGAGACGAGGACACGAAGCTGAAGGTGAGCGGTGGGAGGGAGCAGGGTGGGATGGAGGACCTCAGGGGCTGAGCTGAGTCGGCCCCTCCGCCTCCTCCTGCAGATCCCCCTCCTTCACCGAGCCTCAGCCATGAGCAAGCGGCCGCTGTCGCTGTATGCCAGCCCCTGGACCTCCCCCACCTGGCTGAAGACCAGCGAGTCCTACGTGGGGAAGGGGACGCTGAAGGGGCAGGCAGGGGACAGGTACCACAAGACCTGGGCCAACTACTTCGTACGGTGAGGAGCGGCTGGGGCAGGGGGATGGGGGTGATACCTGGGGGACCCTCCGTGGTGGCACTGGGGACTCCTCACGGCTCACCCCTGCCCCCCGCACCAGGTTCCTGGATGAATATGCCAAGCACAACGTGACTTTCTGGGCGGTGACAGCGGAGAACGAGCCCACGGCCGGGCTGATCAACAACTACCCCTTCCAGTGCCTGGGCTTCTCCCCTGAGCACCAGCGGGACTTCATTGCCCGGGACCTGGGCCCGGCGCTGGCCAACAGCTCCCACCGCCATGTCCAGCTCATCATCCTGGACGACAACCGGCTCCACCTCCCGCACTGGGCCAAAGTGGTGAGCGTGGCAGGGATGGGACAGCACGGTGGCCCGGGGCAGAGCCCCTGTCCCTGTGGGGCTTGGCTGCTCCATCCTGTGGAGGGCTGGGCCTCTGGCTCTGCCCCGTGGGACCGACTCTTCTCCCTGCCAGGTCCTGGAGGATGAGGAGGCAGCCCGCTACGTGCATGGCATCGGCATCCACTGGTACCTGGACTTCATCGGTCCCATACAGGACACAGTGTTGCCCACTCATGAGCTCTTCCCAGACTACTTTATCCTGGCCACGGAGGCATCCATTGGGGCCCATTTCTGGGAGCGGGATGTGATCCTGGGCTGCTGGGAGCGGGGGAACCAGTACAGCCACAGCATCCTGATGGTGAGGCCCTGTGCGCCGGGCCCCGGGGAGGGCTGCCGGTGTGCTCCCTCTTCCCTCAGCACCCCGCTGCCTGGGCAGGCATCTGAGCTGTCCTGTTGCAGAATCTGAACCACTTTGTGGCTGGCTGGACTGACTGGAATCTGGCCCTGGACCTGGAAGGGGGCCCCAACTGGGTCAAGAACTATGTGGACAGCCCCATCATCGTGGACAGCAGTGAAGGCATCTTCTACAAGCAGCCCATGTTCTACCACATGGGGCACTTCAGGTGGGTTGGAGCCCACAACAAGCTGCCTGGGCTCCAGCAGCAGCTTGTCCTGAGAGGAGCAGGGCCACTTTGGCTTGTGAGGAGCTCTCCTGGGGTCTGACTCCCTCCCTGGTGTTGCTTCTTGTTTGTCTGCTCAGTAAATTCATCCCCGAGGGCTCCCAGCGTGTGGGGCTCGTCGCCTCCAAAGAGTCCAAGAAGACAGCGCTGGAGTACACGGCGTTCCTGCGGCCCGACGGGGCTGTGGTGGTGGTGGTTCTGAACCGGTGAGCGATGCAGCCCGGCCCTGCTGCGTGGGACCCCTGTCCTGCCAGCCCTCTGTGGGACCCCATCCCACTGGGGTCTGTATGGGAGCCCCGTGTGGGACCCTGCCCCCCTGGACCCTGTGGGACCTCCATCCTGCCAGCCCTGTGTGGGACCCCATCCCCCTGGGCCCTGTGGGACCCCCATCCTGCCAGCCCCGTGTGGGACCCCGTCCCCCTGGGCCCTGTGCGCTAGCAGGTGCTGCAGGTCTGACCCCCCCGCTCTCACCCCCCAGGTCCCCTCAGGACATCGCCTTCGGGCTCGCGGACACCGTCGGCCTCATGGCAGCCGTGGCTCCGGCCAACTCCATCCAGACCTACCTGTGGCGGCGGCAGTGACGGGGCCGAGATGCCCATGGCCGGCCAGGGGCCGGACGCAGCCGGGNCGTGGCGGAGCCGAGCGCTCGGAGCGAGCCGGGCCGGGCACGCCGTGCGTGTGGAGGAGGGCCAGGGGCACTGGTGCCCCTCAGGGTGGAGACCGCACAGGCTGTGAACGCTGTGTTCTGCTGTTCCGACATTAAACACGGATGCTGCCTTGACGTCTCTGGCTGGAAGAGAAACATCCGGGTCCCTCCCCCGCTCCTGGGCACTGTGGCTGGGTGCCACCCCGGCGTGGAGCCTGCTGGAGCCTGGCGAGCAGCGCAGAGCGCCCGGAACATCGCGGGGCGGCCCCTGTCCCTGCCCACCCCCTGCCCCTCTGCCCGCCTCTGCTCCCCGTGGAGCTCGCCCTGCTGAGAGATGCGCCGGGCTTGAGTCTGCTCCCAGTTCCAAGCGTGCGCTGCCTGGCTGGGGCTGAGCACAGTCCGGCTGTGCTCCTGCTGCCTTTGGGGACAGGTTTGAGGACCTAGCAAGTGGCTCAGGGTTCACCCGGAATGCAGATGCTCTGTGCGCTGCATCAGGAGCAGGGACAAAGCGCTTGGACACCCTCCTTGATGGAAGGGCTGAGCAGGGATCGCGGCCAAGCTTTGGCTTTCTGTGCTTTTCCTGCCAAGCTGGGGCCACTCGCAGCCTGATGTCAGGCCAGGGGCCGCGTGGGTCGTGTCTATTCCAGACCAAGGCCCCTGAGGCCGGGGCTGGGGGCAGAGCCAGCTCCAGGAGCATCGCAGCGTGGGGGCTCAGGGTCCCAGCCAGCTCTGGTTGAGCTCAGGGCAGTGCCGGCTGCTGCTCAGGCTTTTCTGGGATGGCGCTGCTGGCCAGGCTGCAGCAGCCCTGCCTGGAGCCTGCTGTTCCCCACGGGGACTGAGCCGAGGGGTCCCCACTGCCGTGAGGAGGGTGGGGGTGCCCCAGGGGCTCAGCGCCCACCACGGAGCTGGGGTGGCTTGAGCAAGTGGAGACAGGACCGGGAGTGGGTGCTGAGTGTGGGCGCACCCAGGAAGGAGGGAGGGAGCTGGCAGGGCGTGGGAGCCGGAGATTAGGGCAGGGAGGTCACGATTTCAGGGCGAGGAGGGCGGCCGGGCCCCTGGGCTGATCCGCGCAGGCGGGATGTGCCCGGGGGTGCTGTCAGGACTGACAGCCCCGATGCTGCGTGGGCTGAGCACAGCCCGGGCGTGCTCACTGAGTGGCACTGTCACCCGGGACACTCGCACGCCACGGCGCCACGGGGATGCCGCTCCTGGGCCCCCGCAACTCCGGGGGGAGCCGCCAAAAGTCCTGGGGAGAGCACCCTGCTCCTGCCCCGAGGCTGTTTGTGTTTGTCCACAAGAGGGAAATGTTTCTCCAGGATCACGACTCCGGCAAGTCCCAGGACCCTGCTCTCAGAATCCCACTCCCGGTGCAGGGCTGCTCCTGCACCTGCCTCCGACTTACCTGCCCCGGTGCTAACAGCTGGTGGCCGGATGCTGAATCACCCTGGTCCACGTGCCCTCGTCCCTGCGCTCGGCTCGGTGCTGAAGGACCGACTGGCTCTGGGATAAACGCAGCGGGGGCGAATCCTCCGACGTCGCTGGGCTTGGCTCATTAATTCTTGTGCAAAGCCTTGGCTTGGTTGGGGTTCACAGTGGCTGGGGGTGCTGAGGTCCCGCAGCAGCTGGCCTGGAGCTGGTGATCCCCCTAAGGATTGTGTCCCCACGAGCTCCAGGATGGTCCCACTGCCGGGAAGGAGTTGCTGTGATGCTGCTATGAGGCTCTTTGGTATCGATGTTTACGGAGCCGTGATCCCCATAAAAGTGACTCAGCCCAGCTCCGTGTCCCTTGGGTCCCCGTCCACCCTGTCCTGGCCTAGGGACAAAATTCACCCCCTGGCTCCTCCGACGGCTCCTGTGACCCCACATCCTTGACCCCATCCCGGAATGAACCCACCTGTGCACTGCAAGGGGCAGTCACACGATGCCACGAGGCCCCCGCAGCCCCCACGAGCTCCCCGTATTTGGAGACTGGCCACAAGAAGCGGCTCTGGGGGGCTTGGTGGGGCTGCTCTGTATCGGCCCTGCCAGCAGGTCCACGTGAGGCATTGCCTGGCCCCTGGGTCTCACTTTTCCTGCTCAGCAGGACGCTCTTATCAGCTGGTGCTGATAGGGCTGAGCTCCAGCAGCCTCCGCAGTGTTTTTCTTCCAGGAGCTGTGGGACCTGAGCCAGCTGGGGGGCTGTGGCTGATGGGGGGCAGGAAGAACTGGACCTTGGAATGGGAAAGGGTGAGCGGGGACATCCTGGATGGCTGGAAGTGAGCTTGGAGGTGGCTGATTGCCTTGGAGCTATTAATCCCTCCCCAAAATTGGGGCTCATTAGCCTGGGTGTAGCAGTCTGGCGACACCGTAATCACACTTGGAGGTGGGAGATCCATGGTGCAGCGGGACAGGGACAGGAGCTCCCTCCTGGGGCATCTGTTTGCCCCGTGAGACATAACCAGGGGCTACCTGGCCGCACCTGCCCCAGCCCCAGTGGCAGCTGGCCTGGGTGTCCCATGGCTCAGCTCCCAGCAGAGCTGTGGAACCGTGGCAGGGCCCGCAGCAGGGCAGTGCTGAGGGTAGGAGGAACTTTGATGAATTGAATTGCCCCAGAGCTGCATCTGATATGCCAGAAATGGAGAAAATTACTCATGAAGTGCTGCTCCACCCGCGGAGGGAAAGCTAACGGAGCGGTTTAACCCTGTGCAGGGCAGCCTGACCTGGTGATTGATGCTCCAGGCCAGCAGAGCTGTGGCTGGGAGCTTGGCACTCTCCATTCCCTGGGCCACCCCTCTGTGGAGATGCCGAGGATGCCCCCGCAGTGATGGGTACGCGTCCGTGGGAGCGGGAACACCCTGGGTGATGGGACCAGGTAGGGCCCGTGTGCCCAGGGGGGCTGGCCCAGTTCAGCCTTGGCTCGCTGGGCTGAAGGGTCACTCTTGGAGGAGCAGGGCTGGGCTTTGCTCCTGGCAGGATGTTGGGACAGCAGGGTCCCCTCTGAGAGTCCGGCTGCTGTTGCTGACAGCTGGAGTGCAGCCCTGCTCGTCCAGGAGCTGGGGTAGTGCCCGCGTGCTGCCACTGCTGCCGCCGTTGGCACCGCTGCCGCCGCCCCCAGCTCGTGCTGGGTTGGGGTGAGTGATGCCAAAGGCTTGGGCACGGAATAGCAACGGCCCCAGCTCCCTTGTGGCCATCCCTGCAGTGTCCTTATGCTTCCCGGGGCCGTGCAGCCACGTTTGCTGACCTTGCCTGGGTGTCCTGGAGCCTCCCATGCTGAGTGCACGGCCCCGCAGCTCCTGGGGGACAGTGGGGGCAGCGGGGTGGCGGGCAGGGATAAGTGGGTGTCCCAGGGTGCTGTTGGAGGTCTCCAACAGGACAGGCAGCGGTGCCACAAGCCTGCTCTTGGCTCTGCTGGGCCCCCAGGGGCTCCTCCAGACCCTGCCTGACAAAATAAAGCAATCAGCTCGTCCTTCAGAGGTGGCAGTGGGGTCTCAGAGCTGCCCCTGTGACACCTCGCTGTGCTGGTCGGACCTTTCACTCGGGCACAGCTGCCAGCACCGTGTCCCCGTCCCTCCTTGGCACGGCGGCGGAGGGCGAAGAGGAGCCGGTGCTCCCCAGCCCCACGGCGAGGAGATGCACGGCGGTCCGGGCCCGAAGGCACGTACGGGCCGGGAGGAGAGTGAGGAGGAGCTGTGGGGGTGGGAGAGGGTGTGCTGCAGAGGGAGGTCTCCGAGCAGCTCCCTGTAAAGGCGAGGTGGGGAGGCTGGAGCTGCTGAGGAGGAGGAGGGCTGGCGGCAGCGCAGGTCGGGAGTAGCTGGGGTGAAGGCGGATGGGGCGCGGGCTCCAGGGAGGGATGGACCCACCCCAATCTACCTGCAGGATGAGGGTGTTTGAGGGGAACGGAGCATGTGGCAGGAGCTCCATGGCCGCGGAAGGAGGAACAGGGGCGGAGGAGATGGGGCTGATCCCTCCATCCCCCTGCCTTGACTGAGGGTGTCCCCGCCCGCAGGTGCTGCTCCCTGGGACCTGCCGGAGCTCGGGGAACGCGGAAGGGCCATGGGGGCTGCCGGCATCCTGCGCTGGCTGCTGCTGCTGCTGCTGGTGGTGGTGCCAGTGCCCCGGGCGGCAGGTGAGCGCGGGGACGTCGCGGGGGTGGCAGCGGGGCTTGGGCACCCTGGGACAAGGACACGAGCCCCGGGGCGGCGCTGGGTGCCCGGGAGGTGCCGGGGTGCGGAGCACGGGGACGATGGCATCGCCCCGGGCCAGGCAGGAGAGCAGACAGGGACACGTCCCCGAGCCGGCAGCCACCCCTACCCTCCCGTGCCTCCCAGGTGCCCGGCCCTGCATCCCCAAGGATTTTGGGCACGGCTCGGTGGTCTGTGTCTGCAACGCCACGTACTGCGACACGCTGGACCCCCTGGTCCTGCCGGCCCCCGGCTCCTACATCAAGTACGAGAGCAGCAAGGCCGGCAAGCGGCTGGAGCGGAGTGAAGGGCGATTCCAGAGCAGTCTGCGCACCCCAGGTAGCGCCGCGGGTGGGTGGCGGTGCCACCGCGGGACCCCCAGGCACCACGGACTGAGCCGGGGTCTCCCCTCAGGGCTGCTGCTGACGCTCAACATCTCCGCGCTGTACCAGCACGTGAAGGGCTTCGGCGGGTCCCTCTCCGATGCGGCTGCCATGAACATCCTGAAGCTGTCACGGCCGACCCAGGAGAACCTGCTGCGCTCCTACTTCTCTGAGAGCGGTGAGCGGTGAGGGCACGGCAGTGCGAGCGGATCGTGGGGTCACCTGAGGTGGCTGTGCCTGTCCGCGCTGCAGGGACGCCGTCACCTGGTGCCTGCTCCGGTGCCACCGGCTGTTTTCGCACTCCGCAGGGATTGAGTACAACCTCATCCGTGTGCCCATGGCTTGCAGCGACTTCTCTGTGCGCCCCTACAGCTACGATGATGTCCCCGACGACTACGAGCTGAAGCACTTCAGGCTGGCGGACGAGGACGTGAAGATGAAGGTGGGAGGCTGAAGCCGCTGCCGTCGGCACCTTGTCCCCTCTCGCGCCGGAGCTCCTGCGTGCGCCGGGACCCCCATGACCAGGTGCTGCCGAGCCCTGCACGCTGCGGCAGGGTGCACGGGGACAGCCTGTGGGAGCTGGCACCTCCTCTGGGGCACACCCTGGCGCATCCCAGCTGGCACTGGCAGGGTGAGGAGCCAGGGCGCTGTGCCGCAGGGTGGTGCTTGCCAGCTACCAGTCCCCGCTGAGGTCCCTTGAGTTCTCCCCTTCCTCCCATGGCGGGCCCTGTGGTTTTGGGGAGCTGCGGCTGGAGGTGACCCCGTCCCTCTGCCCCCTCCCGCAGATTCCCCTCCTGTGCCGAGCTTTGGCCATGAGCAAGCGGCTGCTGTTGCTGTTTGCCAGCCCCTGGACCGCCCCAGCCTGGATGAAGAGTAATGGGGACGTCCGTGGGAAAGGGACTCTGAAGGGGCACGCAGGGGACAAGTACCACAAGACCTGGGCCAACTACTTCATCAAGTACTGTCTCTGGAACCAGGCTGGGACGGGCAGCAGGGGCACTGGGGAGTGGGGACTGGGCGGGCAGCACAGCTGATTCTGCCCCCCCTTCTCTGCACCAGGTTCCTGGATGAATACGCCAAGCGCAACGTGACCTTCTGGGCAGTGACGGTGCAGAATGAGCCACTGGCGGGGCTCTTCACGCCCCCCCAGGCCCCCACCATCGCCTTCACGGCCGCACAGCAGCGGGACTTCATTGTGCAGGACCTGGGCCCCGCGCTGGCCCGCAGCCCCCACCGCGCGCGGCTCCTCATGCTCGACGACCAGCGCATCCACCTCCCGCACTGGGCCAAAGTGGTGAAGAGCAGAGCCCCTTCCTTCCCCTCTGCCTCGCACTCTGGCCCCAGGCTTTACTGGAAATGGAGCCAGGGGCCTCTCCCAGCCCTAGAGAGTGGGAGCAAACCGGGTCTGCCGGAGTGGGAGCCGGAGCCGGCTCCTTCAGGAGTAGCCGCCTCCGCGTGTGCCTGGCAGGAGTGAGGACAGGAGGTGGCACCCACATCCTGGATCCCAGGATCCTGGCAGCACTGCTGGACACCAGCACCTTCTCTGGGCAGAGTTTTGGCTGATTTGGCTTCCCCCCACAATGCTGCAAGGGCCGTTTGGGGGAGTCGCCTTAAACGGGGAGGAAAGAAAGTAAAACATGCTCCTGCCCCAGCCTCAAGCCCGGCAAGCTGCCCCTCCTTTGCCTCCAGCCACGGCATGGCCACAGGGCTGGACCACCCCAGGGGGATGTGCAGGGAGGACCAGGCAGCAGCAGAGCCAGGTGGGGGGCAAGGGGCCCATCGGGGGGCAAACCTGCACCCCACCCCCTCAGCACTGCACCCAGCGAGGTGCCAGAGCCACCTTGGGGTGTTGTTGGGGCGCCAGACCCATGCTGGGGGGCTGCTCAAAGGGGTGCAGTCCCGCAGGGAGGGGACAAGAGGTAGCCCTGGGAGACCACACTGGCACATGGAGTCCATGTGTCCATCCCCACGGGCTTCAGGCGTGCGTAGCCTTGGGGTGAGGCATCTCCTCTGCTCGCCAGGTCCTGGGGAATGCCACAGCTGCCCGTTACGTGGCTGGCCTGGCGGTCCACTGGTACCTCGATGCCATCGTTCCGCCCGGCTGCAGCCTGGAGGCCACCCACAAGCTCTTCCCTGACCATTTCCTCCTCTACACGGAGGCCTGCACTGGCTTCTTCATGTTCCGCTTCGCCGTGTCCCTGGGCTGCTGGGAGCGAGGGGACCACTACAGCTACAGCATCCTGACGGTACGGCCCCCACACTGCCCGCCTGGGGCTGAGGGGCTCGCCCCACTCAGCCCCTTCCCTGCCCCCCCAGGTCATGAACCACTTTGTGTCTGGTTGGACCGACTGGAACCTGGCCCTGGATCTGGAGGGAGGCCCCAACTGGGTCAAGAACTTTGTGGACAGCCCGGTCATCGTGGACGGCAGCAAGGACGTTTTCTACAAGCAGCCCATGTTCTACCACCTGGGCCACTTCAGGTGGGTCGGGGGGGCTCAGGTGCTGCCGCCAGCCCCAGAGCAGGGGCAGAACCCCTCTCCTGGTCCTCTCCCCACAGCAAGTTCATCCCCGAGGGCTCCCGGCGGGTGGGGCTGCACAGCAGCCGCCGCTGCCTCCTCTGCCAGCTGGAGCACGTGGCCGTCCTGCGCCCCGACGGTGCCCTTGTCCTCGTGGTCCTCAACAGGTCAGCCCAGGCAGGGGACAGCGGGTGATGCTCGGTCCCGGCTGTGCTGACCTGCCCCGCTCAGCCCCTCTCGCTCCCCAGGTTTGGCCGGGATGTGCCGTTTGGAATCCGGGACCCTGCCATGGGGTTCATCGAGACCGTGGCTCCAGCCCACTCCATCCAGACCTACGTGTGGCGCCAGCAGTGACGGCCAGGGGAGTGCTGGGGGGCTCTGGGGGGCTCCGGGAGGCTCCGGGGCTCAGCTCGTCCACCCTTTCCAGCACCCCTCAAGGGTGGAAGCAGAGGGTGACCCATTGCTGGGGGTGCGGCCCCTGCACGAGGGGCTCCGTGTGCTGCTGGCACCGGGGTCCGGCCGGGGCTGCAGCTTCCCAGCCTCCCCTCCCTCCCGGCACTTCCCATCCCCCTGGGAGCTCCCTCCGCACCGTCTCCTGGACCACACTTCCACACGTGGCCCCCTTGAAACCTTCGCGTGTGCGGCGGGCGCCAAGTAAAGCCATGACGCGCTCCCTCCGGAATGCGCCGTTCCCGTCAGTGTTTCCTCTGCGCGCTCGGAAATCGCTCGGTTTTCCTCGGCGGGGCGGCGCGGGGCCAGGGGTGCCCCGGGGGCTCCGGCCCCCGTGGCCTGCGGGTGGCTCCTTGTTTATCCCTGCAGCTGGAGCCTCGGCCGCTGCCAGCCCTTGATTCGTTCCATGTGTGCTGTTGGTTTTCCCCAGCCTACTTTTTGGGGGAATTTTTTTTTCAAATCCAAATGTCAGATTTGCTGTCGGAAAGGCAGAGTAAATGATATCAGTGTCCCCATCCGCTGAACCTCATGGACAAATTAGGCTGGTGCCACCTCTCCGGGGTGGCCTCCGGACAGAATCCCCTCTATTCTGGCTGTGGCCAACACCGGCCGCAGCCCGCAATGACCTCCCCGTCCTGTTTGCTTTCCCTAAATACCAGTTACAGTATTCCCTGTGCCTTTGGGAACGTTACCAGCGTCTTTGAAGTACAGGAATGAGAAAGCCAGAGCGCTCCTTGGCCAGTGCCCCTGTGTGAGAGCCACGGAACTGCTGAGGTTGGGGAAAACGAAAACCCCAGAGGTTTAACAGCTGGTTTATTGGAGTGTGGTGTGAAGGTGGCACCGGGCACCATCCCAGCCCTGTTCGTGGAGCACATCAGCCTGTCCTGTGCTTTTATCCGTGTTCCTGGGGAATGCTGGCCCCAACGGCAGCTGGGTCGGGCTGCCTGTGCTTAGAATCAGAACAGAATTGTGGAATCCTTGAGGTTGGAAAAGGCCTCGAAGATCATCAAGTCCAACAGTTCCCCCAGCACTGCCAAGGCCAGCACTAAATCATGTCCCCGAGTGCTCCATCTGTTACATCCCTCCAGGGATGGTGATTCCACCACTGCCCCAGGCAGCCGATGCCAGGGCTGGGCAGTCTTTTTCATGACGAAATTTTCTTTGATATTCAACCTAAACCTCCCCTGGTGCAACTTGAGGCCATTTCCTCTTATCCTGTCCTTGTCCCCTGGGAACAAAGCCTGACAGCCCCGGCTGCCCCCTCCTGTCAGGGAGTTGTGCAGAGCCACAAGGTTCCCCCCGAGCCTCATTTTCTCCAGGATGAGTCCCCCAGCTCCCTCAGCCTCTCCTGGTGCTCCAGACCCTTCCTCAGCTCCAACTCCTTCTCTGGACACGCTCCAGCCCCTCAATGTCCCTCTTGTCATGAGGGGCCCAGAACTGATCCCCAGGATTTGAGGTGTGACCTCATCAGTGCCCAGCACAGGGTCACTGCCCTGGTCCTGCTGCCATTCCTGACACCGTGGGAATGTTCCTTTCCCCGGGGACATCGGAGCTCTGCTGTGTGGCACAGGCCGAGCCCTCACCCCAGGTGTTCGGCAGTGCCCAGGGACCAGCGTGCAGGGGAATGTTCTGGCCCAGCCCCTCCCTGCTCCTGCCTGTTCGGAACCGCAGCTGCTGCAGGATGGTGCCTTCCTTCCCTCCCTGTTGAAAAGCCAGCCGGGAAACGCGGGGATGCAACATCCTCGGCAGTGGGTGCGAGGGGTGGGGTGAGGCTGGAGGAACCACCCCCGTCATCCCCGCTGGCGGCAGCCTGGGCTGGGGGATCCCGTCTCTGGGGGCAGCAGGAGGAGCAGGGCCGTGGGTGGGGGGCTGCGATCTCCAGCGAGGGGCTGTGACCCTGGGTCGAGGGCCGTGACACTGAGGGAGGGGCTGTGGTCACTGTGTGGGGGACTGTGGACCGTGGGTGGGGGGCTGCCTCCCCGGCCACCCTCACCAGTCGCCCCAAGGGGACCCCGGGGCAGCTGCCGCTCCCCCCGTGTCTCCGCCCGACTCCTGCGGAGCAGATGCCTGCAATTAGGAAGGATCCCAAATTAGACGGTGTGGAGCCCAGACTTGTTTTGCAGAGGAGAAACTGCTGCAGNCCGCTGCCTCTGCCCGTGCCAGGAAAGGCGCTGGAGCAGCCGCACATGGGACGCGGGTCACGGCGGTGGCGCTGGCCGTGGCAAAGCCGAACTGCTGCCGGGTGGGCTGAGCAGGGACCCTGGCTGGGCACGGCCGGCCCTTCCCTGTCCGAGGTGTCCCAGGCACACAGGGCTGCTCCCGCGGGGCTCTTCCCAAGGGGAGCAAGGCAGGCTTGGCTGTGGTGGAGGCACCTGGGGGGCTGGCGAGCATCCTCCCCTCCCCAGCTTCCCTCTGGCCACCGGAGCAGGTTTCAGGAGAGCTTTGCAAATGCTGTGGTGTGCGGAAAGCTCACTGGAGCCAGGTTGCAAAATCATCCCCAGGCTCCTCTTCAAACACAGATTCCCATGAGCTGTCCCATTCCAAACTCACCTTTCCTGCTCCGCCAGACGCGTCACCTCCCAGCAGGCACAGCCGGGACACAGGTCCCGCCGCCCCTGCCACAGAGACGCAGCAAGAGGTGGTTTGGCGGCAGGTGAGTCCCCGGGGATCCGGGACGGCTTCGGCAGGTGGGAATGGGGATAGGGATGGGGATGGGCCAGCCCTGGGCAGCAGGACCATGCTGAGGCCATGCCCTGGCCAAGCTGGGCATCGCTCCCAGGCAGGGAGCCGGGAGGCAATGGAGGCGGGACGGCCGCCTGGCCCCACTCCACATCCCACAAGATCTCGGGGAGCAACAAGACGGCGCCATCCCACCCTGGCAGAGGTCCCCGGGTGTCCTCAGTCTCGCACCAGGGTCCTGAGGGCTGGAGGTGGCTCCTCCTGTGCTCTCACTGAGAGGTTCCTCGCCCAGCACCAGGGGAAGGACAGGACAGGGTGTGAGCACCTGCATGGAACAGGGGAATGTGGGACTCTCCGTGCCAGGGGCTTGAGCTCCAAACCACTCTGGCTGGACAAGCCCCAGCTGCCACGTATGTGGGATTGGGAGTGTGGAGATGTTTGCTCCCAGCCGTGGCTCGGGAGGCACTGGGGGTACACGGGGTGATGCAGTGTGGCATGACATGGCACGGCACAGCTGTGGGACAAGTGAGGAGGGAGAAGGAGTAGGAGGGAGTCGATGGGAGGGAACAAAGTTGCCAGGTACAGCCAGCGTGGGCGGCTGGGAACAGCGGGCTGGTGGGGTGGCTCACACCCGGGGGCTGCACACACCTGGGGGGCCGCACCCCCTCCTGGGACATAGCCACAGCTCTTGGTGGGCTCTGGAGAGGTGGGAGGGAAGGTGAGCGCTGGGCTGGAGCAGTGGGCAGAGGGCAGGACAGGCTTAGCCCTGGCAGGGGGGTCTGGTGGTCCCCAAAGTCCCTGGGCAGGGGGATGATGCCAGGGCTGTCCCTGCCCTCTGTCTCTGTCCCCACGCAGGGCTGGGTCAGGGTGAGAAGAGCTGGGTGCTGACACCTCACCCTGCTCCCAGCTCCAGAGTGTCTGTCAGCATCGTCTGAGCCGCTGCAGCAGAGGTGCCATGGGGCCAGGCTCTGCCAGCGTCCTGGGCTGGCTCCTGCTGGCACAGGCGGCCCAGCAGGCCACAGGTACGTGCTGGCACACATCCCTGGGCTTTGGAGAGTGGCGGATTTGGAGTCTGTCGTGGGTCGAAGGGATGAGCTGGGCTCCTGCCACGCCCTCGGCGCCCACCTGGTCTCTCCTCTGCTGCAGGTGGCCGTCCCTGTGATGCCAAGGACTTTGGGCACGGCTCGCTGGTGTGCGCCTGCAGTGCCACGTACTGCGACACGCTGGACCCCCTGGTCCTGCCGGCCCCCGGCTCCTACATCAAGTACGAGAGCAGCAAGGCCGGCAAGCGGCTGGAGCGGAGCGAGGGGAGCTTCCAGCACAACGCCGAGACCCCAGGTACCACCCCGGCTGCCCCCTGCTGTGAGACAGCCTGTCCCACGCAGCGGGGATGGTGACCCTGTGTGTCCCCACAGATTTCCACCTCACCCTGGACACGGCGCAGAGGTACCAGAAGGTGAAGGGGTTTGGTGGCTCCATCACTGACGCGGCTGCCATCAACATCCAGTCCCTGTCCAAGGATGCCCAGAACCACCTGCTCCGCTCCTACTTCTCCGAGGAAGGTGAGCCCAGGGCAGGCGACGCTGCCGGGTGGTGGGGCTGCTGAGATTTGTTCTGAGGGGCTCAGGGAGCCGGACCCCCAAATACACCTTGGGGATGCCCATCACTGCGTGCCCTGTCCTCAGGCATTGAGTACAACCTGGTGCGTGTGCCCATGGCCAGCACCGACTTCTCCGTCCGCCTGTACACCTACGCTGACGCCGAGGGCGACTTCGAGCTGAGGCACTTCAACCTGACGGAGGAGGACACGCGCATGAAGGTGAGTCCTGCGGGAAGAGTCTGAGGGCCTGGGTCTGCTGCCTGGGTGGGGTGGGATCGGATGGGACGGGATGGGATTGGGATGGGATTGGGTTGGGACAGGAGGGACAGGGGATGAAGGGGAGCTCCTTCCTGCTGATTAAGAGGGAGAGGACTCATCCTTCCATCTGGGTGGGAGAAAGGGTGGGAAGGGATGTGATGGGATAGGATGGGATGGGATGAAATAGGAAGGGGAAGGGGAGGAAGAGGACTCATCCTGACACCTGGGTGAGATGGGATGGAATAGAATGGGATGGGATGGGAAGGGGAACACGTCCAATGGGGAGGAAGAGGATTCATCCTGACACCTGGGTGAGATGGGATGGAATAGAATGGGGTGGGATGGGATGGGGAAAGGGAGCACCTTCCCACCTCTGGGGAAGGAGATGACTCCTGCTGCCTGCACTGCCAGCGCTCGGACAGACCCAGAGAGCTCTGTGCCATCCCACTTCTCCCTAGATCCCCATCCTCCAAGCAGCCCAGGCAGTGGCCAAGCGGCCACTGTCGCTGTACGCCAGCCCCTGGACCTCCCCGGTCTGGATGAAGACAAATGGAGCGATGACGGGGAGGGGAACACTGAAGGGCAGCCCTGGGGACAAGTACCACCGGGCCTGGGCCAAGTACTTCATCCGGTGAGGGGCCACGGGAGCGCGGCGGGTGTCAGGGATGCCGTGCCTGGAGCTGGGGCTGGCACAGGCGCAATGGGGCCGTTCACCATCTACCCCATGGCAGGTTCCTGGATGAATATGCCAAGCACAACCTGACCTTCTGGGCGGTGACGGCGGGGAATGAGCCCACGGCTGGTGAGATCGTCTTCTACCCCTTCCAGTGCCTGGGCTTCTCCCCTGAGCACCAGCGGGACTTCATTGCCCGGGACCTGGGCCCGGCGCTGGCCAACAGCTCCCACCGCCACGTCCAGCTCATCATCCTGGATGACCAGAGGGTGATGCTGCCCTACTGGGCCCAGGTGGTGAGTCCCCATAGCAGCTGTCCTGGCTCCACAGCAGATCTCGCAGCCCTGGGCACTGGTGACCCTTTTCTCCTGCCAGGTTCTCAAAGACCCTGTGGCCGCCAGCTACATCAGTGGCATCGGCATCCACTGGTACCTGGACTTTCTGGCGCCCATCGACCTGACCCTCTCCATCACCCATCACCTCTTCCCGGACTATTTCCTCCTCTCCACGGAGGCCTCCACAGGCTCCTACTTCTGGGAGCCCAGGGTGGTGCTGGGTGGCTGGGACCGCGGCAGCAAGTACAGCCACAGCATCCTGACGGTAGGGCCTGGTGGGAGCCACGGACGCACCGGCCACCCTGGCCACCCCCTGGGCCTGCCTGTGGCTCAGCACCATCCCCTGCCCCGCAGAACCTCAACAACTACGTAACAGGCTGGACCGACTGGAACCTGGCCCTAGATATGGAGGGAGGCCCCAACTGGAGCAAGAACTATGTGGACAGCCCTGTCATTGTGGACAGCAGCAAGGACGTCTTCTACAAGCAGCCCATGTTCTACCACCTGGGGCACTTCAGGTGCGTTGGAGCCACAGGCTGCTGGCTCCAGGTACCACATCCTGGGTGCCACGCTCTGACCCTGCTTGTTCCTGCAGCAAGTTCATCCCCGAGGGCTCGCAGCGTGTGGGACTGGCCGTCTCCAAGAAGTGCCACCGGTGTGACCTGGAGCACTCGGCTTTCCTGCGCCCCGACGGCGCCATCGTCCTGGTGGTCCTGAACCGGTGAGTGGCTTGGTTCTGGTCCCTGGTTACAGGCCCCACTGACCTCGCTGAGCCCCCATCCCCTCTCGCTTTCCCCACAGCTCCCCCACGGACGTGTCCTTTGGGATCTCCGACCCGCGCGCCGGCTTCATCGAGGCCGTGGCTCCTGGCGACTCCATCCAGACGTTCCTCTGGAAGCAGCCAGCCTAGCGTGGCCACGGCCAGCAGGGGAGGGAGGTGCCAGCGCCGGGAACGCAGTGCTGGTGGCAGCTGGAGAGACGATTCCAATGGGGCTGGGGCCGCAGCACAGCCCCTGCAGCACCCTGTGCCCCAGGGGACCTGTTTGAGCCCAGGGCTGCAACGCCTGTGCTTTTCTAGATGTTTTCATAAAATACACAGGTTTTCTACAAACCTGCCTGAACCCCTGACCTCCCCTTGGTGCCAGCTCAGTGGGCAGGACTATGACAGGCGCCAGAGGAGGTAGATTTGAGCCTGATGGTACCTCCTGAGCCCCATGGGTCCCATCCCTCCTCTGCCCAGGTTCCTGGGACATCCCACGGAGCTGGTGCTGCAGGGGACCGTCACCGCAAGGGGTGGCATCTCCCTCCTGTCTTCCACTGCAGCATCCCCGGGGCAGGGAAGGGCCCAAAGCTGGCAGGGCTCAGGGCCCTGCTGCAGTCGGGACACGCAGCCGGGATTTAGAGCAGAGCTCTGGCGTCGGCAGCTCCAGCTTTCCCCCGGCCAGAGCAGGCGGCTGTGGTTTCTCCTGCCGGCGCAGCCACCAGCCCCTCCAGCGAATGGGAACCGGGAGCGCGGGGCACATACTTCCTGAGTGACGTTAGAGGGGAGCGTGCTCGGGGGGGCTGCACTGAGTCATCCCCCTCCCCGTGGGGCCCCTTGAACTGGGCCAGGACGGGGGAGGCTCCGCAGCTAGCCCAGCAGCGCGGCTCAGTGCGGGAGCCCCCGGCCACCGCGCCCG
>WEIT01002493.1:11557-36270 GCA_013389985.1 Dryoscopus gambensis | reverse complement strand
CTCAGCACTGTGTGTGTCATATCCTTCATGCCAAATCCTGCATAATTCCAAACTGTTTTAATTCCACTGATTCCAAGAGAGGTAGATTCATAAGTACCAGCCCAGATCTGACCTTTTGTCTTTAGGGGTTAGAAAATGTATTAAGACTATAAGACTTTCTAGTCCAAAAGGGAGAGACAGCCAAGCACAGGACGGAAAAGAGCAAGTTAGAAATGTGTTCCCTGGATGCAATACAAACAAAGGTAGTCATCAATAGATGAATAACTTGGGGTTTAACATATGACATCTATTTCCAGTGAGTCAGGGTTTGGTTTTTTGTTTGTCTTTCTTTTAAAGAGGAAAGTATTTGTCCTTTTATGAAAGGTAAAGGGGATAGAAATGTTAAATAGAATATTTCTGTTTCAAACTTGTACTAAAAAAGATTTAGTCATCAGTGCAGTCATGATACTTTGTTTTCCACAGGTTTCAACAGTGAATCACATCCTAATTGTTCCCAGGAGCACACTGAATATTTTTCAAGTTTTGATTTATTCTCACTGGTAACTGCTATAATTTATGATAGATTCCATTTTGTCTATCCATGCTTATAAAACAAGCTCATGGAAGCAAAAACATCCAAGAAGACAGAACATCGCAGAGGGAAAATGATTTGGAAAAGGCAGTTACTTTATAATGGCTAAACTTTGGGAAGGATGAAACAATATTACAAGAAGAAAAAGAAAAATACAGGTATTGCAGTTACTATTCAAGTCCTCATTTTTGTCTTATTGTCATACAGTCTAGTAACACCAAATAGTGGAAATGTTCTTCAACTTGAAAGTTCAAATTTCTTCCAACAAGGCATCAGTAAAACACCTTCACAGCAGATGGTACATACACACTGAATTTGCCAATCAACACGAGCTAGGACAAGAGGTCTTTAATGCCGTAATTACCAAAAGAAAACAAGAAGTAAAGAATTTTCTTTAAATCAGGCAGATGCATAGGGAGATAGGAAACACAGAAAGTAAGACAAAGCTTCAGATGAAAGAATAACCATCATTAAGTTCCATATGGATTGTCTTTATTCTGCCAATGCGAGAGCGCATTAAGCCTCTACCTCAACACCGTGTGTCAGACCTCCATGTGGTTTGTTTGACTTGCACACAGGAAAGCACATCTTCATCAGTGACTGAAATGGAAGCTGTCTGGCAGCAATTCGGTCTATCCAGCTCACCCTTCTTTTGCAATCCATACTATTCAGCGGTGTACTTGGCATACAACAGTACACCACAGGTTGCCATGAACATCCATCTCTCTCTATTCCATGTGCTAACACAATGCTGATAATCGTAGAATCATAGCAGTGCTTATGTTGGAAAAGACCTCTAAGTCATCGTGCCCAACAAGGTTAACCCAGGGTTAAAATAGAGTTTAGACAAATGCCTGTTCCACACCTGTGAGCACAGTGCTTTCCCTGGCTAACAGCCAAAGGATGGAAGAGTTATCTACTTACAATACAAGATTCCTTTCTGATTCCTCCAAGAAATGCCACCTGTCAGTTCACTTTTGGTTCTGACTAACCAGGCTACTAAACAGCCAACTGAACAAGGCATTGAAAGCAGCTCTAAAAATGGAAGAAACTTGGCAGAGGAACATAATCTCTTCACCAGGTTCCCTGGTCTGCAGAGAGAAGGTGAGGAACAAATCCAAGTGCACAAGTTGATCTATGCAGGAAGAATCTCCCCATCCAAAACTGCAGTTAGCACAATGTCCACCACTAACTAGTTAAAGCAGCTGGCTACTTGTCCAGTGCCAAAGGAGCAGGAAGAGAAGAGGCAGTCCCATACACAAAAAAACCCAGACACCTTCCCCCAGCATAGGAAAAGAAAATCTAATGGATGAAAGAAATTTTTCCACACTTTCTTTCGTGAGTATCAGTTACACTTCTCAGCCATCCAGAAAGTAAAAAATCAAGAAAAGTTATGACCAAGCTTTGGCATTTCTTTCTGTCCTGAATCATTATGAAATTATGATCTAAAAACACAGACAAGAAAGAAAGAGGACACTCAGAAACGGGATACAAGCCCATGATTTAATGTTTGAAACATTTTGGACTTGTTTTATCCTCTTTTTGCCATCCTTTCTCTTGTAAAATTCAGATTTCAGTACACCAGAGGGAGATCTACTCTGTCTTCAGTAGCCTGAGGACTGTTTTTTCATTGTTTTCCTGTGGATCAGCAATGGCCCACAGATCAAGTCCCACAAGAAAAGCAGTTAGTCCTAGGAGGTCAATTTTTTTTAAACTTTGAGGCAAATAAATGGTCTTTGATTTTCAACAGGACAAAGAAGAGATCAGAACCTCCAGCTGGCATGCAGATCTAGATCTAAGCTTCAGCTCATATACGGAGATCACAAATTTTTTGCCTTTCCTCAATTTCCCTGGAATAAATTAAAATATTTTCTGACAACAACATTCACTTGACTAATTGGTGTGAAAAACACATTTAGGAATGAAACACTGGGTTTTAAAATGAGATTTTCTGACAGTCTGCAGAAAAGAGACAAAAAACTATCTTAATATCCATAAGATAAAAACATTAGGAGAACAGCAAATGAACTGCATGGGTTTCTATTTGTAAAAACACATAAAAACTGGGTAAGACTTTCCTAGCTCTTGTAAATAAGGTACGGCTCTCATTTGTACATATATGTATATAAGTATTCAGATACACATATTAAATATAGATATGTACTTCGCATATACACAGAGTATCTCTCTTCCTAAAAAAATAAATAATAGTTTAAAATGTTCTGTGTCTGAGAGATGAGAGAGGAAAATGTTTCTAATATTCAGTCATTCATCCTGACATGAACGTTGCCAGAGCACCTGGCAGACTACAACAAGCACTGTATGATCAAGTAGTGATAATGAAGCCTGGTGTTAGAGATCCCGCTACAAGAAACTATTAGCCTGTATGGAATGCAACGTTCTTAACCGCTGCATTTTTTTTTTGTCTTTTTTTTTATTTTAGTTGTTAGAAAGAACCTTGTCAACAAAGAAACTGATTCTGATTATAAATAAAACATTAGAACCTAAAGAACTATTTTTCTAAAGAACTATTTTTCAAAAGTGCATTTAGATGACAAGTTGAACTTTGTATTTCCATCTGTTTCATTGTACTTAGAATTTATTTTCTGTAGAAACTATATCAATTGATCACTGACAGTATTGTCAGGGAAAGACACGGACTCACACCTATGTATGTCTTTCAAATTCATTAACCTGCATTTAAATTATCATAATTATTTTTATTATAACCACCTTGGCGATTTTTTTAAAATTTGCTTTTAGAATTTTAATCACACTGTTCAGCTATACTTTATTACACTGAAAATAAAAGAGTACCTCTGTTAAATGGACTTGCAAGCTCATAAGATTTCCAGCATTGTCAACTTTCTTCTGTTCTCACCCAAGAAGTTATAATAAGTGATGTATTAGTAGGAATTTTACAAAGAATATCTTCAAGGGCCCTACACAGACAAGTTATCTGGAATACATCAGTATTTCTACTTTAGAAACAAATAAGTCTTTGTTTCAGGAAGGGGCGGGTGGTGGTGGAACAATAAAAAAGTAAGATTCATTGTATCCCTTTTATTTGTAAAACCTATTTGGAGCAAAAATTTCAGAAACATTAATTATAATTTTACAACAATGCATCTGAATTGACATAAGAAATATCATGGCTGGATAGCCTAGAGTGATTTCTCCAATCAAAGCCTTTTTGGTTTTCTTTTCTATCTTATGACAGAAATCTGTGGCATAACAAAAGGAGGAAGTCAAGCACAACACTAATAACAAGAGAAAAGAAAATCAAAAAGTGAAGGATGAGGGAGAAAACTCGTTCAATAACCCTCAAAATGGATATGGTGCTCCAGGAAGAAGAAAACACCAGAACAAGAGAGAAAGCTCTGGCCATTTAGAATCAAGGGGACTGCTATATATTTATTCAGCAATATAATAATACTATCTTAGTCCAAGAATTTATGTAAATAAGGAAAAAACTCACCCTTAATTGTGTTTGTTGGTATATAAAAATTTGACCAGAACACATGGGGCTTTTTAAGTTTTCTGAGAAAAATACGAAAGCTTCAGTTCACATCAATCTAAAACAAAAGTCCTTCCAATTTTTATTTCAGTGAGAAAAAAGTGTTTCAGATCAGATTACATATTTGACCTGAAATGTAACATTTCATACTAGGCACCTGTACTAAGAGCAAAGGAAATAGAGGAATAAATTCACATTACTGCTAGAAGAATGAGAGACCATCTCCTCTCCATGCATCAAAAGATATGAGGCAAGTTGCTCTCAATTTCTTAACTTTCAGCTTTAACTGAAAGATGTTCTGCGTTGATTGGAAGTGTGATCTATGGAACAACAGAAGAAAAACGGAACATCATTGTATATGACATTTCATCCTTCCTAAACCTGGAGCCATGAGAGAATCACACACTTTTATTTTAGGTAGCTTTTTCTCATGCTGCAACAAAAAAACCTACTGATTTTTAAGTGGCTCAGAGGATTTGTGTCAGGTTCTTTGAAAACTAACTTACATACCGTTTTGTCAATATTTTTCATTGCTTCCTATCTTGAGAGAGAAGGACAATAGGAACTTTTATTCCAATTCCTTTTTAAGTAGAATGATTAACAAAAACTCATTAAGAAAGAGAATTGCAGGTAATTATGTATATGCACGTCTGTGACTCAACTGTGAATCATTTTTCAATCAAGTTACTGGTAAACTGCATGATGAAGATGGCACAAACTGTAGTGCAAAAGCAATACATAGATTACGCTTCCAAAGATATTATATTCAATACTCAAGAAGGACTGAAATAAAATCAATGCACTATAGCAACCATATTTCCAAAGAGCTGACAAAATGAAAATTTATTTATTCACACTGCTGGCATGATTCATCTTTCCAAATATATGAAGCTTCAAGTGTTTTATAAAACAAACCAGTAGTTTCTCATGATCACAAAAAGCTTTGAATTCCATCATCAAGCAGAGTACTTCAGAGCAGTCATCCTCCTCAGGGCTCTAGACTTGGAGGAACATATTCTCATTATATTATATGCATCTTTTATATAGTCTTGTATAAAATCCACAGTGAAACAAATGGGGGTTTGTGTAATTTCACAATATATACAGAATGGTTAAAGTTTGTATACTGAGAAAACATTTATTTAGTTGATCCAACTACATCCATAGTAAATCCAACATGTTTTCTGCATTGTAGATTATTGAGATCCCAGTGGTAGTGTATTACAAACAGTCCAATCAAAACATTCCAGGTTATCCTAATACTTCTGCAATCTGCTTGCTATTTTCTTCTGCTGAAAGCCACTCAAGTTCAATCATTGCAAATGCTTAAAAAACCCTGATGATTTATTTGTCTGCTGGGAAACTCGATAAAGTGACTTACAACTTGACATCTAACACATGACACAGCCAAGAAACTATAATCCTGACAGCCACTCACTTCAATTGTGAAGGTCTAACTTGTAGAGGTATCTGCTGTGGAACACTGTGCTTCTGGACTTACTATTTCATTAAAAAAAAATTAAAAACACGTAAAAACCAGCATGAATAGAATAGGACAAGACTGTACCGGCTTGGGGCATTGACTGCCTCTCTAGAAACACTCTTCCAGTGTTTGACCACTCTGCTAGTAAAGGAATCCTTCGTCGTGTCCATTCTGAATCTCCCCCAACCCCACTTTGTACCATTCCCATGTATCCTCTCCCTGAATCCCAAAGAGGAGGAATCAGGACATTCCCCTACACAGGAATATGTAGAGACAAATGAGGTCATGTCTCAGCCTCTGACTCTCCAAACTAGACAATCCCAAAGTCCTCAGCTGCTCTTCACAGGATATTCCTTTCACCAGCTTTGTTGCCCTCCTCTAGATGTATTCAAGAACATTCACAACTTTCTTTAGTTGTGGGGCCCAGGACTGCACACAGTGTCCGTGGTGAGGTCTCACCAGTGCTGAATACAGTGGGATGATCACCTCTGACTGGCTGGTGATGCTGTGTCTGATGCACCCCAGGATGGGGTTTGCCCTCTGGGCTGACAGGGCTCAATGTCAGCCAACATCCCCAGATTGTTTTCTGCAGGGCTCCTCTCCAGCCACTCATCTCAGAATTTCTACTTGTGCCCCATGTAATTCTGTCCCAGGTGTGGAGTCCAGCATTTGGACATAATAAATTTCATCCCATTAATCATTGTCCAGTGCTCCAATCTAAGTATATTCGTCTGCATGGCATTTTGTCCTCCAACAGAGTAAACAGAACCTCACAATCTGGAGTCATCAGCAAAATGCTAATGGTGCTTTCAACTCCTTCATCCAGATTGTTGATAAATGTATTAAACAGAACTGGCCCCAGAATTCAACCCTGTGAAATACATACATTCCTATGTGCATATGAATATGAATTCATATGTTGATTTATCTGAATATGTATTAGGATATCAAATGTATGAAATTTAATTCATATATTTATTTTCCAATATATGAAAATAATGCAGATATCAATTAAATTTATATTCGAATGCTTTTATATCCTGGTCAGTCATTTTCACACATAAAGCTCCTTCTATCATTATACAGACGCTAAGAGTATTTGTTTTATTCTTTCTAATATCTGTCAAACTCAGTGTGAAGACTGAGCAAAATAAGCACTTTCCTGGTTAGAGTTCAGCTGAAAACTGTTTGGACTGCTTAAAATCTAAGTTGTCTGCCTATAGCCAACTCTACATGCCATGACATAAAACTACTCCTGAAAGACATAGTTCTGTGCAGAAAAAGGCTGTGCAGACTCTAGAGTAAGGTGGAGATATCCAGTTCATGATCTTGTGCAGTTTCACTGGTGGATATTCAATAAAATATTTTTCTACTCTTGGACCTTAATTTTTAATAGCCTTAAATAATGATATTAATTATTAATTAATAATTATCTTAACTATTTATTTTATAACCATAATCAATAACCTTAATTTTTAATAACACATCTGAAATTTATGCTTGAGACCTCAAAGAGAAGTTACATTTACTGTTTTAATTTACTCTGGATCTGTTTCAACTGAGTAACAATCTGTTAACAAGAAAATCAGTATTTGAAGACTGCTTATAAAAGACTTGCAATGTAATATGCTCGTTATATGGTAGACAGAAGAAAAAGCATAGGTATGCATTTACACAAAAACCAAACATAAACACTGCTTCACTTGGACATGGGATACATCAAACTCCAATGCATTCTAGCATTGTTCCAGGGAAAGAATAAGAATTTAATGTACAGATCCACGAAGGTAATAGACATTTTTTCAGAGAGATGGGAATAATCTTTTTGCTCTCATGAGCTTCCGGAAAATGTTGAGATTACTTTTCTAATTTAGGACTGAAAACTAGTCACCAGCTTGAGCATTAACTTCTGTCACAATCGTCCCAAACAAGGACTATCACAAAATTTAAGTATTAAATATTTTCTCTGTAAGACATATTTTCAGTCTTATAGCAAAAATCTTCTCTTCAAAGTCCCCTATCACTGTTAACTGAATTGAAAAACCAGGAGAAAAAAACCTTGCTTTAAGTCAGTGTACAGTGGGCAATTTTTTGGATAAAATTATGAGTTAATGTAAAATGGTTTCGGGTTATATTAAATACCTCATCCGATTCAAAATCAAAACCTTCCAACTTTTTTTTTTTCTCTTCCATTCAGGTAACTAAATGTAGATGGTGGGAGAAAGCTTTCTTTTCCTGATTATATATTCCCCCCCTTATGGCTTCGATAGCCCTATTTAAAATCACAAGAACAGTTCACTGGTTTTCAGACAGAGGTATATGCCAAATTCTACACAAATTCATAAATATATGTAGTGAACCTTAAATAATATCTTTGGACAACTAAATTATTTGTTTAAGGAATTATATAGTCAGCTCTAGTCTTCATTAGGGCATCAATGTTTCCTCCAGCAGCCTTGCTTTTACCTCTTAAAATGACAAAGTCCAGATCCGAGTCTGGTTTCTGACTATTAGAGACACATTTTCTACCTTTTTTTCCCCATCTCTTTCTCTTTCTGCTATCAGATTAAATGATTAAATGCTAACTTTTCCTTTTTTTTTTCCATTTATGGCTTTTCATATATTATCATTTCCTATTTAATACTGAAGGAAAAATACCCGTTTCACATTGTCAAGTGGTGTTTTTTTCCGTCAACCACTGCTTTAAACTAGAAACATACACCTTTTTCACCCTAGTATGCTCAACTCTCAAATTACTTCTTGAACTCTGCTTGAATACCTAAAACAGGAAGTTACTTGATCAGCTCATCTGCTGAGCTACAAACTGATCCTTAAATGTATCTTACAATGAGCATTACTTTCAAGTGTTGTTCCCTTTATTCCTATAGAATAGCTTCCTGCTAAAAAGGTCCTAGGGGAGTTATGTTAATTTATCTAGATTTTATAAAACGATATATGTGAAGAACACTGATAGAAGGACAACACAGTTCCTTTCCCTTAAGCAGAGGTGTATAGAGGCAGATCAAATAATAAAAGTGAAACATTTCTCACCAACTATCAGGAGGGACACCTCTGGGGAGAAGACTAATGCATCAGGTTTTTTTAAAAAATGCAATTTTTTGTTTCTGGCTTGCACTGCTAGAAATATAAATAATGCATTATTATATATTCCATTTTAACAGGAAAAATATTCCTTTCATGGTCACTTTGTGGCCAAAAAAAACCCCAAGGGACTTTTCTGAGCATGTACAAATTTAATGCCTAGAGAGATTTAGAATGTAAAGATATTTTGCCTGGGAAGAGATATTAGGACAACAAAGCCATGCCTCTAGAGACCTTTAAAAAGAACCAGAGATGCTGATAAAGCTGTGCATAAAAAGGCAAATTATGTGTGAGAGAGCTTAACCTGAGAAAGACATTATAACAACATGGTAAAGGTAGATTACAGCAAGACTGAGAACTGTAATTAAAGAAAATCAGGAATATGAAGGTACTCTGCAATGGCAATATCATAACGACACAAGCTTAATTTTGCTCACAATAAAGCATTTTCAGTATTTTAAAGAGCTAATCGAGCAACCTCAAGTTCATGCTCTTCAGTGCTACAACAATAAGCAAAAAAAATTATTAATATATATGTTTCCAGAGAAGATTTTGCCACCGCTTACAAATCCAAACCTAGGGAGCCAAACTCATTCATACAGAACAGGCACTCACACATGCTCAAGGTCAAGCACAGAGGAGGCACTTTTGTTCTTTCAACCCCACTGGATGAAGTTTCATGCCTTTATTTACAGGAAGCTCAGGTCAGCTAAAACCAAGTATGACTAAACTGCCATGGCCAGCTGGGGTCTAACATGCAATTTTCTTCTGTCACTCATTACTTCTGAGAACAGAAATTTTGGATTTTTTCCAAATGCTGTCAAGTAAAAATTTTATGCTGATACCACAAAAATAAAAATTAAAAAAAGTCTGAGGCAAAATAGGCAAGGTGGATCTCTGTAGCTTCCTACTTAACTTCCTAATTCCCCCTTGAGTTGTCTTAGTAAATGGCAATATAGAATATAATTTTCTTTCATGATTACTTTGGTACAGGTTTCACTAACTTTAGACATCTAAAATATATGTCCTCAACTGTTACCATGGGTCCCTTCCATTTCCAAGGATGGTCTAAATAGCTCTTTAATCAACAGCTTATTTTTGTTAATTGCATAGCTTGAACAGTTTCCAGCAGTGAGGCCCTTCTTAGTACCCATAGGTTTAATGTTTTGCTCTGAAACAGACTTTTGGATATTTTTCCACAAGCGCCCATTTTTCTCACCCTAAGGGACTCCTAGGAAATATTCTCAAAATAATAAAATTACTATAGAAAAAATAAGCAGTCTCAGACATGCAGACCACAAAACGACAACATTCCTATTCATCTTCCAACATTTTCTTCTTAGAATCACAGAATAGTTTGGATTGGAAGGGACCTTTAAAGGTCTTCTTCAACCCCCCTGCACTGATATGGAACTACCAAAATTGTCTGGGAATCTGTCATTTCAGAGAGGTTCAGAACAGTTCCTTGCCTGCTGTCCAATGCATTATTTTTGGGATCTACTACACTTCATTATAACAGTTATCTAAATCCAGAATCAATACTGCTGCTACTGACACTTACACTTCAGGAGATCTGCTACACACCAGAGAATGGGGGGTTGAAGTTCTGCATGTTCAAATTATTTTTTCCATTCAAATATAAACATACTAACTAATAAAATTATATCAGCCAATGTCCCCCTCATAAGTTACTGCAATTAGCTATGTTGTGTAGCCTGGGTCCCTGCAAGGTTTAGCTGAGCAGAATGCATGACTCCAAATGATGGCTGAAGGACAGCCCATTTGGTTTACTCAAGAAGTGACACTGCAGACCTTGAGAAGCTTAAACTTTTCCCTATCCTTTGAGATTTTAATTAACAGTGAGCTTCTCTAAGGTAACTTCATCACTTCTGCATAAATTTCTTGAGGCAAAGACTAATGTGGTCCACAGCTCTGTTTCCTGGTGGCTGTGACAGTAATAATCATCCACTGGGGATATCCTCTACATGCCAGAGCTCCTGGGCTTGGTTTGAAAGCCTCCCACTGAGAGATGAAAAAAGACAGAAGTGAGTAGCTCTGGCAGCATGTTCCTTACAATAAGGTAAGCAACAACACTTACTAATATTTAGAACGTGATACTGCAGTGTACATGTAATTAAAACTCTCACTCCATTTTCCTACTTGCCTCTTGCAAGTGCAATAACAAGCTGGCTTCAAAGTAAACTGCCAGACATTTTTGCCAACTGCTCCTGTAAACTTCAGTTCAGCTCATCATACTTTAATCAAGGAAGATACCAGGAAAGATAACTGTGATCTGAATGAATTTTCATACCCTTAAACCCCAGGTGAGAACAGAGACAGTTTTTAGAACAGTTGCCCCCAGGGAAGAAAAACAGTGAGGGAGGACACCTTAGTGACTACATATTATTGAGCTAGCATCTGTTACCAAAATAATTATCAGCCTTGGTAGATAAAGCCGGGAAATCAGTGAGAGGGTCAGTGAGTTACCATTGGCAAAAGAAAGTCTTGCAGTATATAAGGACAGACAATCTTGATGAAAGCAGAAACATCAGTTACACATCTCAAGGAAGAAATGGAGACAAAAATGCTTGGAACAATTCAGTACTCCGGTGAACAAAGTAATTTTTATAATATTGCTGTGGACTACAACAAGGAGTCCTTTTCTAACCAAGACTATTTTTTTCTAACGAACATTTATTCTTCCCCACAGGATTTCTCTGCTCTCACTTTCTCCTTTTCTCAGAAGTCTTTTAAGAAGCGCTGCAGGAAACAACACTGAAGTCTATTTAAAACAAACTTTGATACTGCAAACTTTGTATTACTACAATATTCACTGCTAGCACAGTCCATTTAGTGAAAAATTAACAAACTCTCCTCCAAGATCAATCTGTTGAACTGAATTTGCTCTTACAGGGGTTTATGATATTCTTCAGTCACAAAAAGGCTTTTTGGTATTTCTGAAAATACCTAGGAAGTCCGTTAATTACCACGAATTTTATCACTGATTCTAAATAATTTGTTATTCCAAAAACATTTCAGCTGCTATAAGACCAATAAAATAATTTTTGACTCATGTGTAGCTTGCTAAAAAACCTAATCTTATATTCCTTGTCCTGAAAATTTACTGAAATTTTAATGAACAATAAATATAATTTGGGAGAATTGGCATCTTTGTGTTTAAAATTCATGGGGAAAAATGCTAAAGAACAGAACTACTCTACACACTGAGAGACTGTAAGAGTACTGGCTATTTGTAAAAAAACCTAAGTGTAGTTAGATTTATGTTTTAGTAGCAAACAATAACAACAAATAGGGTAACACAAATCATCAGCTATTAATAAATTATTTTTAAAAAGCAAGAGTTACTAACATGCAATATAGCACTGGTAAAAATCAAAGTGATTTAATTCATGAGAAAGATGGGTCAAGGATTTGAATGAGGATTTGGCCTGCAGCAAAAGAAATTTAGAGTTTAGCACAAGCAATTATCTCAAGCTCAGAAGCTTTATTATCCAATTACTGGATAGTGAATTTTTCCACACCTCTCCAAATATGGAGCAGATGTTCCGGCACCAGAAACTGTGTGAATTAGTAATGAAACACAAGTCGTGACTTATTGTACCCAAGGGCACAGAAATCTTTTGATTAAGCAAGTATTTTCATAGCAGCTGTGCAGCAGGCAGACTAAAAGAGTTTTGACCGAATCACACAAAAGTCTCTTAATTTGTCGTGGTTTGGAGGATGTCAATGACCGAGTAGTAAACTAAATTTCAAGGAAGCTGAGGACGGCTTTAAATTTCAGGACAAAAAACCCTCCAAGAAACAACAAACCTTTCAGTTTAGATACAGACTAAAATTCGTTGCTAAAAATAATTGTAAAGGGAATGCATATTTAAGAAAGACTATTATTGTATCCCTCTACTTATAGTCAGTAATTTATCTGAGGTGAAACAGAGCATGGGCCATTTGTTAATCCCATGTAGTTTTTACCTGGATCTTTTTGAAATGGACAAGAAAAACTTCAAAACCCAGCTCCCCTAACAAAAATCAGTGTTCCAAAATCAGTATTTACTAATAATGACCAAGGAATGGTGTTACAAACTGACCAATCTAAGGCTAGCTATTGTCAAATGGGTAATCTCAAATTCTTTCAGGCCACAAACAGCCAGTAATCAGGATATACTCTTAATTTCAATTTGTCTGATCAAAATAGAGATTGCTGTTCCCAGATTACACACTGGCCATGAATACAAGTATTTCTTTCAAGGTGCATGAATGTTCAATGATTAATAAAAAGATGAAACTGATTTCAGTGCTTCTGACCTTTCCTGCTTACTAAGGTTATTTCTGATTTACACATACTTTGCAAAATCTGTAATTAAAAGATTTCAGGGGACTGAAAGAGCTCAGGGGAAGTTACCAGATTCCTATTAAGAGCAGATTGGTGGAAAAGAAGAAGCCATGAAGACAAAGGAGCTATAAATGCAAGAAAATCACGAATATTGGCTGTACCACTATACCTAAGTCATACCTACAGTGTTTCATCAAGAGCGATGATGTCCATGATCAAAAATGGTCCATCCCCATTTAGCATCCTTATAACCTTAAAAAAATCAAAGCACTAAATATATCATGAAAACAGAAGCAATGCTTAATTTGACTCTTAAGAAGCATTTTGTGTATTGAATTAACTCTTTTTATGTTTTTTCTTTCCAATTTACTCTGATAGAAGCTGTTAAAGTAATGGCAAATGTGTGGGCATATAGAAGAATTCTTGGCAAGGAAGAATGCACAAGTTTGTTTTATATCTATCTTACTTCCTCTTGCCTTTAGATCATGATTTTTAAATTTACCTCATTACTTTCTTTTATGTTTAGGGACATTAATGCCATCCTGGCAGTGCTTTACAAATAAACCCAGTGGCATTCAATAACATCTTGTCCTGGTTTGACAGGAAGGAAGTTTTTTAAGGAAGGTATAGTCAAACCAATCATGGGTCAGAAGTGAGTATTGACATCTGGTGTGGCCACTAAGGAGATTTGTCACCTCTGAGAACATGGGGAGATAAAGGAGAGAATCACAGAGGAACTTCCTTTTGTGTTCCGGTCAGTGGAAGGAGCTGATCTCCTCCCACACCCAGCCCGAGGCCTGGGCCTGGGTGGGGGAGGGGCAGCCATGCGGCCTGAAGTCACTCGGCCTGAGGATGAGAGGTAGGCCGGAGCTCAGAGAGAGAGAGAGAGAGGTAGAAGGGAATGGACTGAGGCAGCTTCTGCAGGATGGAAGGGTGGAGAGACGAGGAGATGGTTCTCTCCCTCCCCCTCCCCCTCCCCCCCCAGAGAGAGAGAGACTGTGTCTGTCTGTGCCGGCCTTAGAGCGGAGCAGGGGAGGTTCCCGGCTGTGGGGGAGTCCTGGAGCTGACAGCACGGCAGTAGCGACAGAGACGTTTTAACCCTTCTCTTCCTTGGGAAAGGAAAGCTTTATGAAACATTAATCCTCCTGGGCAGTGCTTTGGAGTGAGAAGAGAGACAGCCTGGAATCCTGTGACGTTAGAGGAATTGATGGGAAGAATTTGGTGGGAGGAGATTGATGGAGTGGGTTATGGCTGGACTTATCTTGTATGGCCATAGACTGAACAATCTGTCTTTAATATGTGAGACTGCATTTACGTGGATGCAGTGGCTGGATGCCAGATAAGGCAACTTGCTGCAGTGATGCTAATGCCAAGTGGACGAAGAAGGAGAGAGGATGAAGAGGGTGTGGTGGTGCCCTCTGTCTTCAGCGAAGAGGACCAGGAAGAGGGTGTGGTGTTGCCCTCTGTCTTCGGAGCAGAAGAAACCCTCGGCCCCAGGGGTTATAAAATGGGGGGGACTGCTTGTCCCAAAAAAGGAGCTTCTGGTACTTGGCGAAGCATTGTTGAATCCTGAGGGCAGTCTTGGTCCATAGATGGTGGTGAGAGCACCAGACATGGAAGGACACTATGGTTTGCAAGAGAGACTCCTCTCTTCTTAGATGGATTGAGATTTGATTATTTGAGTATTGTTAACCGTTCAGGAAATCCAAGGTTTTGTCTGATTGTGGGGAGGGTGGAAGTTGGGAGGAGGAGGAATGTTTCAGAGAGTTTTCATGTTTCCTGTGTGTTTATTTCCTTAATGTAGATTAATAGTGGGGTTTTTTTCCTTATTTCTAAGTCTGAGCCTGCTCTACTCTGTTCCTGATCACATCTCACAACCATTATTAGTAAAAAATATATTTTCATGGGGCACTGACATTGTGTCCAGTGTCTAACCATGACACATCTGTAAACAATCTTTAATAAAGGTCTAGAACTCAAGCTGGATAGCAAGGAGATAATAAAATGTATAATACCACTTATAGGTCACATAATACAACAGCTTATTTTAGCTCATCTAAGCAATGACACAGCACAGCTAATACCATTCTCTGTGTCCTTAGTCACAGTTTTAGAATTTGTAACCCTATCAGAGTTGGTTTTAGTATCTTCTTCTAAGACTTCACAGGAGCAAACTGGCTTTTCCTTCTCCTTATAAGCATACATAAAGCTCAAGCAAACATTATAGGTTTAGAAAATGATTTTAAATTAAAAATCAGTCTTCACCATAAATACGTATTTCAGTTTTTCAAAAGCCTTTATAGACTCTCTCTCTGGGGGTGTTGGTCAACAGTTGGCTGAACATGAGCCAGTGGTGTGCCCAGGTGGCCAAGAAAGCCAGTGGCATCCTGGCTTTTATCAGAAATAGCACAGACAGCAGGACCAGGGCAGTGATCATTCCCCTGTACTCAGCACTGCTGAACTCAAATCCTGTTTTGGACCTCTGACTACAAGAAAGACATTGAGGTACTGGAGAATGTCCCAAAGAAGGGCAGTTGGGCTGGCAAAAGCTCTAGAGCGCAAATCATATGAGGAGTAGTTGAGGGAGCTGGGACTGTTTAGCCTGGAGAAAAGGAGGCTGAGGAGGACCTGACTGCTCTCTACAACTGCCTGAAAGGAGGCTGGAGCAAGGTGGGAGTCGGTCTCTTCTCCCACGTAATAAGTAATAAAGCAATAGGAAATAGGCTCAAGTTGCACCAGGGGAGGTTTAGTTCTGATATTAGGAAAAAATTCTTCACAGAAGGTGTTGCCAAGCATTGGAGCAGGCTGCCCAAGGAAGCGATAGAGTCCCCGTCCCTGAAGGCATTTGAAAGACGTGTAGATGTGGTACTTAGGGACATGGTCCAGTGCTGAGCTAACAGTTGGACTCAAGGACCTTAGAGGTCTTTTCCAGCCTAAATGATTCTATAATTCTATAACATTGCAGGCTTGTGCTATGCATAGGAAAATGAGAAAAAGCACGGGACTTAAGCATCTCCAATTCATTTTGCCTGAATTGCATATATCCCACACCGAGAAGACTTACTAGCAAAGACAGTGAAAGGATAGATAATTAACATGCTTGCCATCAAAAGCATCTCTGTATGACTAAGATTCATGAAAATTTGATTGAATACACAGGCATGTAGTGGGTAGTATTACATGGGCAAGGGAACATATCCTTCAAAACTCATTTTGATAGGCTGAAGAGCTGCTCAGTGGACATCACAAATTGCCTGAGACTTTATAGTGCCTTCCACAGGAAAGGATAATCATGATTTAGGTACAGTCAGATGTTTACTAGGAAATTTGAAAGTGGAAACAGTATGTTACAGGTTTGTCTTGGAGTGATTTTATGATACTACTGTATTCTCCTATCATCTGCTTTATGCCCAGAAATGGGTCTGGTAGCTCTAAACTGGGTCTGAGGAAAGAGGAGGGGAAGCTGGATGAATTCTTCAGCGTGGTTTGTGTTAAAGGACTCACACACACTCCCCTGTGTTGCTCAGCTTGCAGCGGGAGAGAGCTTCAGCTCTGCTTTTAGCTAGCCTGTTAGCTGAGGCAAAAAGTTTTCCCAGGACTTCATTTAGCAATCCTCCAGTACCTGTGGCTTCTTTTTGGAACTGTTGGGCTTAGCTGTGATCGGAGAACCAGATCATCAGATGCCGCAGGTAGGCAGAGACCCTGCATCCTGGCCTGGACCTTGGGAGAAGGCCGCGCCAGCTACAGGCAAGAGCTCTGAATCCACCACCTTTCTCCGCAGGGAGGAGGTTTAATATCTAACATTACTCATTTTTTTTCTGCACCCTGCTGGCACTTTGTTTGTTAAATAAATAGGTTTTTTTCACTTTCCTCCAATAAATTCCTTTCGTATCAGTGGGGGAGGGAGTGCCGAAACCTGTCTTTAGAGGAGACGTTCATTCCAGAGCGTTTTCCTCCAAAACTTGTCTCAAATCAAAAGGTTTCACAGAAGAAATATTTTCCCTGAAGAGCCAACACTGTGTTACATTCTGTAGTCCTCTCTGGAAACTTGCTGAATCTTAGAAAAGGAAAAAAAAATCAGATGAATAGAACTTCAGCAAATTTTCTGAAAGCTCTCATTCATGATTTGTTCAAGGAATGAACTAAGGGTTGAACTGAGGGATTTAACCTTTACCGCAAAGTAATGTGTGACATATTTCTGCACAGATAAAGAATTGTTAATACACATACCAATGCCATGAAGAATTCCAAGATATACTAAGCATGGAAGAAAAAAATTTTCAAGACCTATTAGTGATTTGGGGTACTTCAGTTTCTAGGAACTCCACATATGTCAGCTAGAAATAAAATGGTTTTTAGAAAAGTTGTGGCACACAATTTCACAGCCACATGATTTTCCTTTAATGAACAATTTACACCAAAATAATATTTGTTAAATAATTCAGATGGATATGAAGGTAAAAAATGAATATCTAAAGTGTAAGATTCCTTCCACTTTATCAGAAACATGCCAATCCCACCATGTTTTGGCAATGGTTTCATAGGCTTAGCTGGCAATGACCAAAAAATAGGGCAATAATAAAAATGCCCATACCTGATATCTGGTGCTCGGACTATCCCCAAAACACTTAAGGCAGTACTTGGGGATGTCAGAAACATTAGTTCAGAGAAATCCTAATGCTGGGTTGTCAAGACCGACAGAGGAGTTCTATAACCACTACCTGAACTACCTACAGTCTGTTGTGAGACAGACACTCCTTTTAGCACAGATAACTAGAATGAGCTTGTTAAAATGGTTTTAACATCTACTAACTGAAAGATGGGAGTGGGTGACCTTACCACCAGCCGACAGAATTGTTCTCTGATCAAATAAAATATTAAAGTAAGACTAAAAAAAGCCACAAAGTTTCAAAATATTTTTAATGTTCTCTTTGGAACTAAAGAAAAGTTTTTTACAATCTTTCATATAAGCAGCTAAATTGAGATTAAATTAAGTATTCCTAGACAGCCTGGTCAATATTTTTGATGGGAAACTTTTTAGATAGCTGAGTGAAATTTGAAGCTTGACTTTGTAAATATTTTCTAAAAGCTAGTATGGAATGCCCTGTAAATGTGAATTTTGAAATAATGTAGATGTCCGTGGTGGGTTAACTTTGTCTGAATGCCGGGTGCTCAGCAAAGCTCCTCTATCATTCCTCTACTGAGCTGGACAGGGGAGAGAAAATATAACAAATGGTTCTGTCAGATATGGGGAAGCTTCTAGCAAATCCTCCCAGAAGCCACCCCTGTAGGCCCCCACTACCAAAACCTTGTCACGCAAACCTAACAGAATGTGGCACTTAGGAACATGGTTTAGTGGTGGACTTAGCGGTATTAGATGTTTGATCAGACTCAATTATCTCAAAGGTCTTTTTCAACTTACGTGATTCTATGAAAAGCAAAACTTGCTTTCAAAAGGCAATATAGTGCCCCACGGCAATACTGCATTAATGTGGTGGTTCACCGGAGAAAGCCCCTTCTTCTATAGATTAAGGTTTCTTGGATATGACAGAAGGATGTTATATCAAAATGATTATCCTTTAAATTCAACTGCAGTGTCCTTATGTACTATTGAAAAATTAATATTATATGACAGTCATGAACCTCAACAGAGAATGTGGTTGACATTTTCTTTCAGCAGCATACTCTGAAAAATTACAGAAACTGAGTTTGAAGGACCAGCCACTGAGGCTGAAATGCCTTGGAGGGAGAGAAGAAAAGCACTCATGGTATAATTGTCAGAGGACAGTATCTTCTGATTTTAACGGCTTTAGTCTGCCCAAGATCAAGGACATGATCAAATACCTAATTACTACCAAACACAGAGAAAATTAAAAAAATAAAATCCTGTTAAATAGTATCTCTCTCATTGGTTTAGCATTTATTAGAAACTGTGACTGTTCTCCTCCGAAAAATGAAGTAGGAATTAACTAAGACTATTTTTTAATTATTCCCTTCTCTGGAATATTTCATGAATCTTTTCATTTCTATGTCAAAATTATCCTTGCGTGCATGAGGAAGTGCTTGTTGTACAAATTTGAATTGCTGTGGTCTGTAGCTGTAGGGCTGGTTACTGGATTCTTCCTCTAATCTCTGAGAGATATTTTTTCTAATCTTAGAAAATTCTTGCTCTTCACCAATCCTCAAAACTACAGTGCCAGCCTTTGGGAGATAAATAATTCAGTTCCTTTACTTTGAGAGCTTGGCTTCCAGTAGACTGCAGTGTCCTTTCACAACAGACTGAAATGGAAAAGTATTTGCAGTTTTTCTTAAAGCATCCATGGCCAGCAGTGGCACAGAAACATAGAAAAAACTTCTGCTACTTCCGTACCATTTAAAAATGATACTGATAAAATAATGGTAGATCTATAGTATGTTTGTATTAATTAAACTTTTAGATGAGCCTACTCTAGCTAATAATTGTAACAGGCCCAAATACTATTCCTTCTTTAAGTCTGTTATTACACTTTCTTCCAGTCTTCCCTTTTGGAACTGCTCCTTAATCCAGTATAACCCTCATTTTGCCATTTGACAGCTTCTGCAGAATGTTGACTAGAAAAGAATAGGAAAGTTCCTTTCTTAACTTTTGGTACCATTTCACTGTCCTCTGGCCTGTAATTCCTAGGAACATTGTGTACTTTGTAGGCACTTCTCTCCATACTAGCTTATGAAGTCTCTCTCTAAGTTTCTGCTCTATTGGATAGGATAGTCTGAACCAAACCATTTGCTGCTGGCACCTAACCAGAAGATATAATTTAGCATTTCACTAAGGTACCAAAATTAAAAATATAGGAAGTTTAGGCCTGTTATATAACCCACTGTCCCTACCTAATAATTTCCTAATTATTCCTTCCTTGTGAATACTTAATGTACCTCCTCCTTTTTATGTCACGAGTGTCCTTGCATACATGAATGAGTTAAGCCTGCATTCATTCTACCCTGAGCAACCATTTACTTACATAATTGCAAACAACTTTTTTTTTGTGACTCCAACACCTTCTTCTTCTTTAGTATAACGCTATTTTCCAAACATTTATACAACAGTCAATATTCAGGCAAGGCCACTCAAACACAATGTATTCAATAAGTTCTATTTCACACAAAGTTCTATTTTAATCTTACAACAACTTTACATGTCAAAAATATACAGCTCCTTCTAGGACTTGTATAGGTGTGCGAGGATTTTTTAAAATCACCTTTTTACATCCCTTCAGAAACAAAACTCAGAGCTATACATGCTGAAAGGGGAGCAAATAACTACAACTGTAAACCCAGGAAAACTATCTTACAAGGTTAACTACAGCAGTTACTGTTACTTCTACTGAAACATGATTTTGAACAACAATAGCTGAATATAGAATTAAATCATCTATGCCATGTAAGTAATTTAGGAATCTAAGTCCTTATAAACTTAGAAAAAAGGTCTTCAAGCATATCATGTTCAATGATCAGATTACCTCAGAAACTGGTCAGATAGCTGGATATTTTAAAAGTATTTTAAAAAATCAGACCAGTGGAAGAGATGAGCTATACATAGAAGAAGTTTCTTATTAAAAGAATATCAGCATTTTTTTCTTTTCAAAAGAGGGCATTGTCTCCGAATGCTCCTTGTCTATTGCAAGATACAGATGTTGCTTCAGTAACAGGTTATCTGTACTGCAGCAGAAAGTTAACAACCAGCTCTAGAATGTCAAAGTAGCATCTTCAGTAGTGGATGATCCCCTGTCTTGGTGATAGAGACGGGCTTTTTGACTTCTATAAGATCCATTTCCATTTGGAAGCTGGGGCCTGCATTTGTAGCCCTCAAGCCATTGCTTTCTTAGGGTACCTCCAGCATAACAGATTACCTGTTAACATTCAGCAAGATAGTTCATGGCCAAATAAGGTATCAGGATTTAGAAAGCCAAAATGAGAAGATGATAGAATTAGACAGAATTAGATAGAATTGTATGCTTTTGGAAAGTGTATTGCACTATTATTATTATTATTATCATCATCATCATCATCATCATCATCATCATCATCATCATCTGGGTTTCTAGACATCTTAAAAGCCATGACACAGCCTCTCTCTGCTTCTACTTAATAAAACCCTAATTCATAGAGATATTGCAAGGACATCTATATTTATAAAGGATTAGGGTATTTTATCTTCCCATCCCAGGTATCCAAGGTACAATTTATGAAACACAATGAGGAAAGCTTGTCCTTCCTAAAAATTGTGCTGAAAGTTTAACTGCATCTTCCAACACAAGTATTAAGACCGACCTTCCAAAGGAAGCAAGCAGCAAGACTGAATGAAAGAAAATGGTTCCTCATACAATGAGCAGTTAAACTGTTGAAATTCTTGGCCCAGAAACATTGAGGATGATTAAGGATGCATAGGTTCAAAGGGGGACTGAAAAGACCAACAGAGAAGAACAAAAAAAAATCCTCTGAAAGGTGCTACACATCCAGAAAACAACTCTGGCTCTGACAGTCCCTGAGCTGCCAAGTGTCAGAGCATGAAAAGGTATATGCACTTGCTGTGTCTTCCTATGCATTTGTTTTCATTTAGTCAAACAATACTTCAGTCCCATGTACAGCAGCAACTTCTATACCTGCACAGAAACATTAACAAAATAACATGAATTAAGAATATTTTCAGCTTGGGCCAATTCAACTTCTCTTTTAAAGTTCTACTTCAATGTGCCAAATAAAAATATTTATGGACTCTTTTTATTATTTGGACAAACCCAAGGGCTGCCACATCCATTCCTTGGCATGGCTGCGATAAACACACTAAAATTAGAATACAAGATAAAATTAAGCACTTTGGCAATTGAAGTTGGATTATCTCAGCACTGAATTCATAGCCAGCAATGGACACAGCAGGAAAAAACAGTGTGAAATTCTTGCAATTGAGTTCACAAAAGTAAAAGCAGCTGTCCACATGCAGAGCATCTTCTGTTGTGTCTCCAAATACAAGGAGTAAAGTACCTTTATTGTGGCAGCACACAAACAAGTAAAGCAACTGGCAAAAAGAAGAATATTAGGGGGAAAATAAAAAGGAGTATTAGGAAAATGCTGCAGAATCATATCCACCCGTATCATTACAAAACCCTTTTTACAACCGTTTGTCAAAGCCATGAAAGAAAAAATGGACAAAATCCCCAATGAAATCAAGAAAAGGATACTAAAACATAATTTAGATTATTAATTTTGATACCTTTAGTTTGAATTTAATGATTCAGATACCCATATAGTAGCATAAAAGTAATAGATTTTCAGCTTGCAAATATCAGATAGAATTATTTTAGTCCTTTTGAAGGGACTTTGAAGGATCCATGAAACTGCTACTTGTATTTTGCTACTTCCCCATGAATGCTACTTGCATATTTAAACTCAAGGGACATGAACCAAAACTGTTGTATGAGTGTTGCGACTCGTGGAAGCAGTCACACTGGTAAAATAGCAAAATACAACTGGGAAAGATTTTACTGTGATAAAAAATGCATACATATAATAGAGGAACACAATGGTAGGCCAAACAGATATGTCTCTAGTTCTCTAATTCTCAGTAAGATATGGGTAAGTGCGAACAAAATTACCAAACTAATACAGAAGTACACAACAACCACATACAAATATATTTTATATCTTGTTTAATAGGAGTATTCTCAAGAGTTAAGATTCAGATGTACAAGAAACAAATGTGTAGGAGAACCCAGAATTTCTGAGGTCCTAATTCATATGGGTACTTTTCCTAAGCCCACTAAAACTCATGGCTAAAAAAATTGTTTCAGAAAAAAAATTTTAATCAATACGAAGTCACCATTTTTTCTAAGTTACTTAAACAAAATTTTCTTGCATTGTCTTTCAGACAAATTTTCTTTCCAGAGAACACTATCTCAAACAAGTTTAATCCATCTCCAGTTGGTTACAATTCCTCTTCTAACACTTTAAGTGCAAAATTCTCAGAGAAGAAGACTTCATTTCAGTTTTCAGTGCCAGATTATCCTTGTTATACCTGAAGTGAAGCTGAAACCAATCCTCTATTTCCTTTGGGAAGCGCAAAGAGAACTGGGAAATGAGACCTTGAGGGTTTCAGGTTAGGGAATAAGAAAGTATCCCATCCTAATCTTAAACTACTGGAAAATGAAAAGCAAGTTGGATCCATGGGGTCTGGAGTAGGAAAGTCTCTGCTTCTGACAGAAGACCTTGTGTCCACCCTCTGCTGCTGGACTAAGGCCGCTATGATAAACCACAACCATGAGAGGGGCTGAAAGGCTGAAACTGAATCTCATTACATTGTTCAGGGGTAATGCATTAAAGGACTTTCAACCAGACCATCTCTATTATCTTTCCTCCATGATATATAAAAAGCTTCTCAAGAAACCACAAGATCAAACTGCTTCCAAAGAATGGTGGAAGGTTTAAGAGAGTCAAAGCTTATTTCCACGTTTCTCATCTGTAGGCTCCATTAACATCAGACAGCTTTTGAAATTTTTTCTAGTCTCTTTTTATTTTGTATATCTTTTAAGAGAAATCAGCAATTCAATGCTATTAGTGATGTACCCTCCTAAGCATGTCACCTAGCATGATGCCAATTTAGAGACTCAATTGCTTGGTGCACAAGTTGAAAAGAAAATAAGTGTTCGGAAGCTGTGGGAAACATAGTATGCTACCCTGACCATGCTGCTTTTCGGTTTGATGCTTATTTGAGGCTCAGGGGAACCCTTGGAGGCTGTGTTAAACACTGTGCTGAATTAAACAGTCACCAGAAAGTGGCACAGCCTGGACTCACCCCCTGAACAGTTTCAGAACACTTCTGTTCTTTTCAGCAGCTCAGTCATATAGCACGTAAGCTTTGAAATAAAAATTGAACCATAAAGCTATGCAGCAGTGCAACAGAGCTCAGCACAGGCCAGGAAAAGATGACCCAGGCAGGTACCTGGGGAAAGAATACTTTTATAGGATTTGATGTGCATGGAGTAAATCAGGAGATATTTAAGCTCCAGTTAAATTCAGATCCTTTCCTCTAGATTTTGAAATATCTGCCAAAACTTTAAGATATTTTTACATCCATTTAAGTTATAAGTACACTGCAGGTGTAAATAAGGCCTAAAATATTAATCACACAAATTTGGGAGCACTTCGGAGTGCCTACCCTGGCCAAGCAAACAGCAGGGCAGNTTGTCTCAAATATTCCCTCCCTTCCCGCCTTTACATGGGATATAAATCTACTATGCCACAGATAACTGCTGCCAATCAATATTATTAAAAAGCAATTATTCAAGGATATTAAAGGCTAAAATTTGCATAATAGCTACTTAGACTACAGATCCAGCTGGATCAAGGTGCCTTTGAATGAAAAATATATACACATACAACAAAATATGGTGGTGCACACTTCGAGGAACTGGCAGTCTAAATGACTGACTTAAAAGATAGGTAAACATGTGACAAACAGCAGGAAAAAATTCTGAGATATGTTACAGGTTCAAGATAATATGAGAGGCCCCATAGTTATGTGACTGTACATGGATGCAAGAAATACAAGATTTTCTTATGATGTCAGGAAGAGATGTTTTGCTCTTGCTCACCAATCAAGTATTGGATTCAATCTCTGTGAGCCAGAGGCAAAGCATTTGCACATGGGCTTGGACAG
>WEIT01002493.1:0-11407 GCA_013389985.1 Dryoscopus gambensis | reverse complement strand
CAAACAGCAGGGCAGGGACTGCAAATTATTCAAAGAATCTGCATTTGGTTTTTCTGCATTTCAGCAAAAATATGTTGGATTTGCTTCTGGTATGTATTCCAGAAATCAAAAGGGTGCTTTCAAAGATTTGTCTCAAATATTCCCTCCCTTCCCGCCTTTACATGGGATATAAATCTACTATGCCACAGATAACTGCTGCCAATCAATATTATTAAAAAGCAATTATTCAAGGATATTAAAGGCTAAAATTTGCATAATAGCTACTTAGACTACAGATCCAGCTGGATCAAGGTGCCTTTGAATGAAAAATATATACACATACAACAAAATATGGTGGTGCACACTTCGAGGAACTGGCAGTCTAAATGACTGACTTAAAAGATAGGTAAACATGTGACAAACAGCAGGAAAAAATTCTGAGATATGTTACAGGTTCAAGATAATATGAGAGGCCCCATAGTTATGTGACTGTACATGGATGCAAGAAATACAAGATTTTCTTATGATGTCAGGAAGAGATGTTTTGCTCTTGCTCACCAATCAAGTATTGGATTCAATCTCTGTGAGTCAGAGGCAAAGCATTTGCACATGGTCTTGGACAGCATATTCCAAGATTAATTCACAGAAGGAAGCAGGCATATATGAGCCCATGGGGACAGAACATAACATCAACCTTACTGATCTGCTCTAAACCTCTTCATGCAGCTGTTAAAGAACAAGTGTCCAACACACACATGTAAAAACAAAGTCTGAGGCAGAATTTGGTGACACCTGGATATGCCTTCAAGCACCAGGATTTGGTACCTATTAACCAGTTTGACGCATCTATTTATTTATTGTGAGCAGACTGTGCCCAGAGATATTTGAAAATTACTCTTAGCAACACTGTGCTTTTCTTTTCAGGCTATTTGCACACTTTTAAAAACACAACTTATTCATGCCTCTGTGCATGAAGACTTGAGAGTCATTCCCTTCTATAAGATGTGTTTGTGTGCTATCAAGAAATGTAATTATTAAGTGCCCAAATTATTTGATGTATGCTGTCAGTGGCTGCTTAGGGACCTTTTATGCATTACTAACAGACTCATCAATACTTTTGCTACACATAGTCTAAACTTGAATACTGAAAATGTTGATGTTATTTTGATCATTTTGATAGTCTACCAATGACAAGTTTTCTTCATAGAAATAATCCTGGGTTTTCCCTTCCAAGTTCCTGAAGACACTGATAACTTCCATTACAGTCACTTTAAAATCTAAGTGCTGTCAGCATGCTGTTTTCCATTAAGCATTGGTATCTCAGCTACAGTATAAATAGCAGTATAACAGCTATTATCTTCATATTATAAGGAAGTCTAGCTCTGAACAGGAAACAAAAGCAATTCTGTGCAAGCTGATGGTCTGGGGATCTCTGTGATACTGGTCTCGCACGACTCTACCACAGCTAGTATTAGCATATGCAGAACCAGTGTGCATTCCTGCTTTAAGATTATATTCGTAAATGCTGTTATATGGCCTGAGCACTCTATGCCCTTCGGACACTTTCAGATGCAGTTTGTGTTCCCATAGCCTCTCATCCTCTGAAACTGTAGAAAGGAAGAGCTATAAAACAGGCTTGAGAGTTGACTGAAACCTCTCAGGCAGAGGAATCTGCTGAGAAGGATCACTGCCATCCAGAGAGGAAACTGCCTGACCTGCTGGACTAGCTCCTGCCTGTTTTGGCTTCTGCTGCTACTAGCACAATAAAGGGTAAGGGAGATGAGAACGCAAGGCCTGACGCAAGGCCCAAGGATCCCAAAAACTGGAAAAAAGGGACCGTAGTGGGGTTTCTCCTGGACACTCATGCCCTGCACAGAGATGCCATTTTCTCCACAGACACTGCCACATTTCCTGGGTAGAATGTGACCTGTGCGCAATCAGAAGCAGTGTAGTTAATCACAGTATGGAAAGGAGCCAATACCTTCTAAGAGACGTCAGAGACTGAGCAAGGAAGAAAAAAGATGTGTCTGGACAGGAAAAGGGAAATGCAAAAGTTCTGGAGCTGGAGGAGCCTGCAGCAAGCATCTGAATTTTCAGGTGACTATGACAAAGTGTCATTTTTCAAGTTTGCTCCAGTGTTATCACCTGTTCTTTTATTTCTATTTAATTGTGCTGTTCAGCCTTCTGATTTCTAATACTTACTGTTATAGAAATGACACAGTGCCTTAATCCTCTTATGAAATAAGTTTTGACTGGTACACAAATGTAAAATGACACTGTTTGACCTTGGAGTTAGACACATCACTCCTTTAAAGAATATTATCATTCTCCACTCCCACATTAAGAGGTATTTGGTAAAGTCCAGTGATACTAGCGGGTTTCAGCAGCCATTTCTTTTTTCCTGGAATACCAGGGGCCAAATTATTCATTGGCATAATTTCAACAAATTCAAGCAGATGATTCCAACAGGGAATTAAGCCATGGGCACCACAAGGCAAATTCTTTCCATCACTGAGCCACAAAACAGTGCAGATTGTCAACACTGCTTCCCCAAAGTTCTATCCAAATAATTCAGGACTTGATGCAAACCAAAAAATATCCTGAAATAATCAGTTGTACAGAGTTTAATCAGCTGAGAAATGAGCATTTCATTTTCTTGGACTGACAAGATGCTTTGTGATTTCCTGTGTGTTCCTGCATGTATTATTTGTTAGCAAACATTGTGTGTTCTCCTTTAGTAACCGGGAATAATTACTGAACATTATTTTAAGCAAAAAAAGGAGAATTATCCCCTTCAGAGAAAACATATGAAATACAACAAAAGACATGAAGAGAGCAGCTGTGTTTTAAAACATCATTTTAAACATGCTAAAATTACTCTTGAGGTCTTTAAGTGGGAAAAAACCCCCCAACCAACAAAACCAATAATAATAAGAAAAAAACAAACCACAAAACCCCAACCCTCACACCAAACAAAAAACTCATAAACAACAACCAGAAATTCAAAGCATGTTTAATAGCATGGTCAACTATGATTGCTCTATATTGGACTCGCAATGTAATTTACTCATAATTTATAAAGAAAAAGAATGCAAGTCACCTGTTCTCTGAAATGTGAGCAGCCCAAGAGAAAGCTCACAGCTCTGCCAAAAATATAAAGAGCTTTTGAAAGCTGCTTGTTAAGAAAAGGGTAAAAGGACATTTGCAAATAAATCTTCATAGACAGACTTCTTCAGACAGCCACGTACAACTGCTGTAACATATTTATAGAAGGTTGCTTCATGGTCACAGAGATACTAAGTATACTAACCACTGGCAAAACATTGCCCTGACACTTAAGCCAAATGAAATCTGACAAAGACGGAAGTATTCAGGCATACACTTCTGCAGAAGACTACCAGTTTGATTAGCATGTCAGAATTAAAGTAAACTTAAAAGCGGAATATGAAAGAATTTCTTTCTCCCTGCTTCCCCCATATCTCTCCCTACCCCCTAACTACTTCTACCAGAGATACCACTAAAGCCTTTCTTTTGTCTTTGTCTCTGAGAAAGGTGAGACAAAAGAAAGAAACATTAAAACATCCCTAGAAAAAAGGCAAGGCAGTAGCCAGGGGAATAGGGCAAGATTTAGAAGACAGAGGTTTGTAACTCAGTAGTCTAACATGGACCTCTTGTGAGTTCCTCAGAGTAAGACAGATGACCATTTTCAAAAGGGAATTTAAGTGCTTATCTCCCTGTGAAATTGATGGGATTAGGATAGCAGGATCCCCTTGAGGAGCTATGTCGAGGATACACTTGGTGCAGGTAGCTGGGCCGGCAAGCTGCAGATTGAGATGTAGATCGAAATGCAGATTGAGCTCTGGGTAGAGCCTGAGACAGGAGGCCATGAAGTGCCAACCCTTTGGAATAACAAAGGGAATGAAGATGCATGATGCCAGCCAGGTGAATGGACACTGAAAGATACAGCAGGAGCTGGAAATTGCCGGCCTTTTGGAGAACAAAGTAGATGAAGACCAGTGACGCCAGTGACGTGGATGGACATGGAGGCGGGCAGGAGCCAAAGACTCAGAGGAAGAGTGAGACTGGAGCACGGAGAAACAGTGAGGGTATAAAATCCGTGGGTTTTCTTTGTTGAGGGCCCTCCCTGGAGGCACCAGCTCAGGCTGTTTTCCTGTTACTGTGCCATGAATAAATGCCTTTATGGAAAGAGTCATCTGAGGCTCTGCTCTGGGAGAGCTGGGGTGGATCGGGTAGGGAAACCTGGTCTGACTGTGTGAGTGAGGGGTGTGCAGGGAGTCAGGGAGGCACCTGTCAGGTCACTGGAGCCACCCACAGTGAAGGTGCTTTGGTCCCAGCAGTGAAAATGTCTGAGCTGGGAGTGTGACTGCCAGAGAGTCCAGAGAATGGGCAGACTGGGAAGTTTCTTCACCAGCAAGTTCTCAATTTCTCTGCATCTCATTCCCTTACCTGTAAAAAAGAGGAAATACCACTTTCCTACCTCACTCATGTGTTGCAGTTTGAGTGTTTATGGACTGCAAAGGGCTCAGATGCACTACATCTGATAATCCCAACAAAGAAATTTATAGATTGAACCAGATATCTCTTCTTTCACATGCACAAAAACTTAAAACATACTCAAAAAATAGAGAAATTATTATTTAGGGAGAAATCACAAAGTAAACATTAAAGTATAACTAAACAATATCTTAAAACACTGTCCAGAATCAAAATGACTTAGCACTCAAAGACTGACTTGGTAGAAATGGCAGATCTTTTGCACAGTCAAGGCATCCCCTTGAAAACACCTGGAAGAAAAGGTGTTTTTAAAAGGCAATCATTTTCCCTTTTTGTGATTTGATAAAGTGATTCTTTTTTTTTCCCTCTTCATAAATTTTAAAAAGAAGCCAGATATATTGGGCTTCAGCAGAATACAGTAAAAAAATACAAAGTCTTGTTATGGTATTCCTCCTTTCAAAAACCTATTTAAGTAACTTTTAAGGGTACACTGGAATTCTTGGTTTTTTCACACAGTGAATAATCTTACTCTTGACCCCATGCTATACAAACTAAATTTTCTTCCACTCTTTCTGAGAGAGAGAAAAATTAGTTTTCTGAAATCTGTTTTGCTTATTACTGTTCCAGGTTCATGTGGAGCCTGGATTTTCTTCTTCAAGCAAAAGAGTAATGTCTGGCTTCTGCAGACCAACAGCCTTCTTAGATGTAAACAGCCTGAGTATCTAGAGATGTCCACAATTTTATTCCTCTTTACCTGGAGCAGTGAGTTCCTCTTCAAATAGATTCAAACTAGAAGATAATCCCTTGCCACAAATGTAGAAAAGTGGGCAGGCAAACAAGAACCACTCCAAAATAACTCTAAAGATTACACTGGTGGTTGAAGGCACTCTCCATTGCAATTATGCTTACATATAGCAAAGTGAAACTGCAAAAGCTAGTGCTGTACTGAGAATCACACGATTTTAACTCTGAGGGATAAGTGTTCTAATTAAACAGTGGAATATGATAAAAAAAACTATTCATTGAGCCCCTTCAGACTGCTACTTCTCAGCAAGGGAATTTTCTCTGAAAAAATTTACTTTTCTCCTCACAGACACACTTACCACTGAGCAATCAAAGGCTCAACAGTCATTTTTCTCTACTTGTTTGTTCCCAGAATTGTTTAAAAAATTCTTCCTCAGAAAGACAGTGAACAAAAGAAATTTCAACCTGGAATTTACATGTATATGATTCTAATATATTACAAGCAATACTCATCTTTAGCAATTTCTGTATTATTATGACAATACAGCATGCTGCATTTTAATGCAAAGAAAGCTAAAAAAAACTACAAATAAAAGTTGAAAAAAACCTCAGTCTAATTAGCTTCCATTCAACTTTGAATTTAACCACTAATCTTGTATTCAGTCTTGCACTTACATTCAATTACAACTAGCAATGCTTTGACATATTCAGTGCAAAACATTTGATGAATATATTTTGTGTTATCCTTTCTTTTCATCTTATATCATCATCTCTTGTATTTCAATATAAAACAGCAAAAGTGTTTAGTCCCTTGTGGAATTAGAGAGGCTGAACAAACATTCCACATCCTGTTGGCTGTTTCTATCCAAGCTTTGCTAATGATGACAAACCCTTTGAAGTTACTATAGCTCTGGGAGAGACAGACGGTCTTTATGGAAAAGCCAGCATTTCAGAAAAAAAAAAAAAAAAAAAAAAAAAAAAATNAAAAAAAAAAAAAAAAGGATCATTTTTTCTTAATTGGAGCCAAATTACAAAACAAATTCCTGATTTAAATCTGCTGGTTCTTCTCCAGTACCTCAAACACCAAGTTTTTATTACAGACAACCTTGGGCACTACTGCAGCTCTAGTAAAGCTCACGTTGAAATGTCAAGGATTCTGGGATGTACTGGATGAGACTCTATTCCAGTAAAAATGAGCACTCACTTAAAATGCTGTCAGAAAAATGCAAAATAAATTTTATAAAACTCTCCGCACATTTTTGATATGTAGATCCAATAAATAATAACTTATCGGCAGCAGTCATCTATTCCATTCTGCCAATTTAAGATCTGCATCTTTATATATTTCGCAGTTTTATCTAATCCTTATTTAATCTAAATATTTTCCATCAATTTCCTCTAGTACTGTCACAGAACTAAATACATTTCAGTCCATCTGAGCTTTATCTAAAGTCCACGTTATCTGCACATCTCAATCATTCACGTTTGAAAATTCAATCTTAAAGGCTCTTCTGAACTTTTTTCAAACTTTAGCTGCTCAGATAAAATTATTGATGGAAATGTTATTTCCTCCCCTCACTTTTCTGTATTATTCTTCTTGGATGGGATACAAAACTCAAAGCCAGTACTCAATTCCAAAAGTACAGCAGCAGTCTATGCAGAGACACAGACTGCTCAAAGCACAACTCCTGGGTGCTCCACAGACACCGATCTAGTCAAGACAATCTCTCAACAGTTTTTGGAAACAGTTTTCATTCTACAAGAATGCTGATCGATCAGGAGCCACCTATATGAAAGACTGTGCTGCTGAATTGTTATTTACAGTGTACCACACTGTTGTGTTGTTCAGGATGAAAGTACAGTGCAAAACATGTGCATAAAACTGAAGTAGAACAGTCTCAGCAGAAAAAGTAACCCTGAAGTAAACCGCTAGAAGACATAAAAACAAGCCAAAGATTCTAGGCCAAAGCTGCTAAAATTTTTCTGCCATTAAAGAAACTATGATGTTAGAAATAGACTAGCTTAAGAAAGAGTTTACATTCAATGTCTTACACATAAGAATACCAATGCTTATTCTTAAAATCAAGTCAAGTCCAGCTTAGTTGCAGAGCTATACACAGAAGGATTTTGCCCTCTTCTCTACAGTACTAAGAGCACAAGAGCATCAACATACACAGGAAAATAACAGGAGACCCCTCACCTTTATTCTGTTTCCCAGCTGTTCTCCCTCACCCTCCCCTAAGCCTGGTGGTATTGCATGGGGAATCCCTTTGCAAGTGAACAATCCACTCTCTGCATGGACTGTGGAAGGCACCATGAGTTGGGGTGCAGGTGCAGCTCCGGGCACTCTTTTACTCCACAGTCAGCAATCACATACACGGTAATAATCCGGTGCTCTTCTATCACACAACTTCAGCACCTTTCATGAAGCTATGCCTTCCCTATGCAGTGCAAATACTTTTCAAGTTCTGTAGAGAAACAAGACTTAAATGGTTTGAGGACAAAATTGCTTCCTTATATTCTGCATTGAGTCCTGCTAGGCTGAGTTTTGAGGAAGTAAGAGAGATTTCAAACTCCTGCTGTCAGAAACACAGATCTTTTGATAGATGAATAAGATTCCAGAGCTGTCAATCTGGCACCTCTTGCCAGCATGGAGTTTTTTAGGACAGTTGTAACAAATGTAATGTAATAAGGTACTAAATCAATCATTCATGTTTTTGGCTCCTGTTGTTCACATGCTAAGCTGCTATAAGATAGCTGGTTATATAACTACAATTTTAACCCTTAAACTCCAGATGAGACCAACCATAGAGACACATGAATAATCAGGCCTGAAGTACAGTGTCTTATCCTATACTGCCAGTCTGATTCTACAAATTAAATTTATTTTTCATGTTTCTTGCCAAGTGGAAAATGTTACCCATGGGAAATAACTTAAACATTAACTTCCTTTCAAAATTCTTCAGATTTTTTTAAAAACCCTAAATTATTTTGCATTGGATCTTAATATTTTTGATCCCCTTCCTGCCTGCTTCTCTTATTTTTGCATCAAAAAGCAGAAATGTTATGCTTTAAAGAAAATGCAGGGATGTAAGACAGAGAAGGACAGTGAGAAACAAAAATGGAAGAGAGGTTAACAACTTCAAAGAGTTATGTATTTTATGTCCCCCTAGATGCCACCTCTTTTCTAAGATTACTGAAGTTTACGAATAGAGGGTGACATCCTATTAATAGCATGGGTAATAGAAGCTAGTCNGAAGCTAGTCAGTGCAGGAAGGGAGACCAAAAGTAGCATCCAAAGCAAGACATCAGTAGAGACCAGTAATGAATACAAATGTACTTGGAGCCCCCTCAGCTGTGCCCAGCTCCCCATGGAAGAGCAGCAGCTTTCAGCAGCTTCCTGTGGTCTTTTCACCATAAACATGTGGGAAGGAATATTGAAACTTCCAGGTCTTATGACCACCTCTACAGACACACAGAAATGCAGTACAAAGTGCTATAAACATGGAAATGTTCTCTGTTCAACCCGTTCTGATTACTATTCATACCTTCCACTTTGTCCTCAAGTAAAATCTGCTGTAAATCACCCATTTCTTTACCAACCGCAAGCAAAAATTGCAACAAAAATTACAGAAGTCAACAGAAGAGTATCTGGTACCCAGTGAAGCCCATTATGCCTTCCTCATGACATCTTTAATTTCTTTTGTTGTCATAACAGCTGGAAACCTTGGCATCAGTGACCTACTTAATATATTTACACCACAAATTGACCACAGTGAAATGTAATTTGTCTCTCAGAAGCCAGTGCAATGAACTGAGCCCATAACTCATAAATTTCATTTCTACTGTAAGCTCACAGATGCAACAAAATATACTATGACACATATTGAAATCAGTTAAAGGTAAGAATTAGATGTCTTTTGATCCTGGTATTGTCATTAAGTTTGGAATTTAAAAATGCCTGAAATATATGTTAGTGTAAAATACTGTCATGTCAAATGGGAAAAACATAGTAAGAGGTTTTAGTCCCTTTTTAAATATAAGAACTGCTTATCGTGCTACTGTGAAGGAGGCAAAGGCTCTGTGGAAAAACAGAAAACACAGGCTCATGAAATTTAGAGTTAGTGTCATACAATTCATTCCAGTGAGGCACAAGCACAAGGTACAAGCTGTCAGCAGCTGGGTTTTATGAACTTCTAAGGCTGACCTAGGAGCTCACACTTATTACAAATCTACATTTTTACTGCACATCAAATGATTGCATTAACTTGCTTCCTACATATCATGCATACACTTGTGTTTGGTTTCTTTTATTAAATCTGTGTACGTTTTTACACCAAAAATTTTTGTGGAAGTGAGGTCTTACTATTGTTGCAGCACTGGTTCTAAGTTACCATTTTCTCTGTTTTATTAGTAGAGGCCCCTACTTCTAAAAACTCAAAAACTCATGCAAATTCAGGTATATATAAGTGATAACTTTGAAGATATTTTTAGAAGACATCAATTGTCATGGTTTTGAATGGATTAACTCTGTGCTTACTGATTCATTCCAAAGTTTTTATACCATGACTAAACTGCAATTAGTGTTTATGGACAGACATGCACTGAGTTGGAAAGGAACACTAGAATCAAATGAAAAATTAGGCTTTGCAACTAGAATCAAATGAAAAATTAGACCTTGCAGAACTTATGTCTGACTTAAGCTGATCATTATTTCTGGTAATAAAGTTAAGTGCAGAGCCCGTTATACTCTGACATGTTATTATAAACAACGAAAGCAGCTTCAAACTAAAAATCTTACATGTAAGAGCCAAATAGAATAAAACCCGTATAAATTCACAGTAATTCATTCAAATCAGTATGAGAAGCAAACACCAAGACACCTTCTTTTAGGATATTAGGCTTCCCACTTAAGAGTAGATTACCCTATCACAAGATTAAAGGAGATGAACAGTTTCTGTCTACAGACAAAAACAGAGGGATTTGTTTCACTCTAAATGATTTTCATATATCAAATATTTGGTTACAACTGTTCTTCCTACAAGTTTTCAACTTGGCAAATGTTAATACAAAGACCATGAAACAGATTCAAATAAATCAGAGAGACCAGAGTATAATAAAAAATGTACCAGCAACTATATACATGAAAAACAGTCAAGTAATATTTTGGATTCACTGTCTAAGAAAAAAAGAAAAAAAATTGCAATAAACAACAAACTCTTCTCCTGTATCGAGGTTAGTTTCAGATTTGGGGGTTGTAATGTTCGCTTTCTGGCGTATTCTTGGAAGAGTGAACTGCTGGGAACACACCTAAATAAATTTAAGAAATCAAGCCATTTGACAGGGAGAAAATGGAAAAACCCATACCAAACTGGTTTATAGCATTTTTGTGGGGAAATATTTTCTCAATAATTTTGCTAGAATACAAAGGAAGAGAAAGTTCCACATATTTGTCAGTTGTACTAAGAAATCCCTAAGCTTAATTAAATGGTTAACTCAGAAAAGTTCTAATACTGTATGTAAAATGTAGATGTGCAGCAAGTACCCTGAAAGACATCTCTAAATATAGAATTTATGTGTTTTACATAGAAATGGAATCGTTACTACACATAAATATATTTCAGTATATTAAAATAGAAATTATGAGTGTCATATAGGACAGGAAGGAGCAAATAAGTTAAGAATTAACGCACTCTAATTTAATTTTCCAGTAATATAGAGTCCATTATATAGTCAATACCAGTGGTATAAGGTCTAAATAATATCACACTAGGAAAATATCTTCTGAATTTGGACTTGGGAACTGAAAGATCTCAACAGCCTTGTGACAGGAAGAAACTTGCCCACCTAATCAAAACCTCCTTGTCAGACACTCTAAAGTGGTCAGAATCTGGTGTTAATATTGAAGATCAAGAAATCAAACGAGACTATTTTTCAAAGATGCAAAGAATTTATATATCTACCCCAACACCCAGTGAGAACAAAGGGGTTGGAATCTGTAAAAATAACATACTTATCCAGTCTAGACATGAGTGTAGGAACTCAAATGTGAATAACTAAAGTGAAATTTTGGTTAATGGAGACATGAATGCATCCCTAGGATGTTGTTTCTCTTATTTTCGATTTCCTCAAAATTGGTATGAATCTGTTGTGCTGGTTTTGGCTGGGA
>WEIT01002492.1:34435-48111 GCA_013389985.1 Dryoscopus gambensis | reverse complement strand
CTCCGGCTGGCTGTCAGTTCCACCACCCGGCGGCGATAAAGGAGACAAGCAGGCTCCCCGCATGGGGACCTCAGAGGATGCTTTACTCACATGGTCCCAAGGGCAGAGAGCGGCACACGGCAGAAGGCTGACTCCCCAGGGCAAAGGGGCCAGCACACGGCATGGGGCTGGATTTCATACGGGGATGGGGAGGGGGCGGACAGAGCACACGGATTGATGGTCTCAGGGCGCAGGGGCGGTACCTGGGCAGAGCTGGGGTATTGGGATCAACGAGGAGAACTCGAGGGAGTGGCCAGGACTAGGGGCGGGGAAGGGAAAACCGTGTGGGGAGGGCAGGCAAAGGAGTAGGGAAATATAGCACCACACTGAGGAAATCTCCCCTTTTCTCGTGACACAGTCCCACCTGTCTTTTCTACGTGAGTCCTGTTAGGTTTCTTTTCACAGGCTCTTTTAGAGAGCTCAGTGCCAGAATTTAAAGTGTTCCCTTTCAGCAAGGCAATTTTTATACTGCCAGAGTGCAGAACGGAGAGAACACCTTGGCATCCATCCTGAATGTGCTATTGCTGACTGGTGCCCAGGAGCAAACACAGCCAGTGGATAATCACCGCCCTGGCTTGTACTGAACTTTTACTGCATTGACACCAATTTTTCAGAAATTATCAGTGCATCAGGCCCAGATTATTTTACTGATTTGAATATGCAAAAGGGATAAAACGTTGGGAAATGCAAATGAAGTATTACTCAGTATAATTAACAATATTTTTCTGACTGGCCATGATGAAACATCCCATTGCTTTACAAACCTGCCACCTCACACACATACCCCCTCTCCAGCAAATTCTCTCTTATCCTACTGGCCTTTGGAATGGTGAACCCTTTGGAATGGGGACTTCATATTAATTTTGTACAAATCTCCATTGCTTCGTGTGCCACAGACATGGTTCTGGCAATCCATCCATGCTACAATTGTACGTACAGTACTAAATAAAATGAAATTGGTTTTGTTTAATATGGATCATTTCTAAATTGCTATAACACAGCCATTACTGAGAGCCAAGCTGTGCCAGGGATCGACACAGCTCAGAATTCTGGGCTTCTCTTGCTCATCTGATAGTTTCCCACACTCACAAATTGTTCCTGCTGCAAAGGCAGAAAATACATGGAATATAAATATTAGTATAGCCAAAATCCATAAAGCCATTAATCATCTGGAATGTTTGAAATCCTAGGTGATATTTGGCCACAGTTAATACATGAAAAACTGCTGCCGCAGATATAGTCTTAGAAAACGCTATGACCCCAAAAAGTCACAAAATGGCTTTCGCATTTACAAGGAAAGTTTTAGCCCTGGATCCAAATTCCTCTGATATGTAGAGGAAATGAGATGAATACTGAATTTCAAATCAACTTCGTGTCTGTGGATTTTTTTGTATTGATAGGTAGAACACCAGCCCAGAAATCTGCATCAAAATGGGTCCCAACAGTCTGTGCTGAAGCTTCTGTACTGTGAACAAGAAATCTGATATTGGAAATGCCAGTGATTAGTTTACAAAAATCTTTTACTAGACACCATGCCGCTGAGGTGACACAGGAAAGAAATAACTTTTAATGACAATAAAACCACAATGTGAGCAAGTTTAAGGTTTCAGCAGGGCTACCCGTTGCTTTGATTTCTTGCAGGTGATCATAATTCTGCTGATGCCAGCCCTTTATCTCTAACTAGGACAGGTTACACATCAGCAGAAGCGTGAGCACTCAAAACACTGCTGCCGTGTGTGATGGGATGCAACAAATTCATTACCACCAGAGCAGTTCTCTACCATGACAAGGCGGGCAGAGAACTGGCAGGGCATGCAAACAGAGTTTTCATTAGGATACAGTCATTCTCTAGCCACTTTCATTTTGCATTACTCACCAGGCTGTGCACAAACTACAGAGGGAATTAGTCAAAATTCCTCCACAGCAACCTTAAATTAGTTGCATTTAAGCACTAAATCTTTATTATCCCTATTTTATGGCCAATTTCTCACCAAAATAAAACAGCATTTTCGCAGAAGTAAAATGCAAGAATCATCATATTGCAATAATGAGCAAATTCTACATTTGAGGTATGCAAATCACATAGATGAGAGCCTGACAACCGAAAAGTCCTCCTACCTCTTTAGCAGTGAGAATACAGAAAATACCTCAGATAAACTTTATACATAAAAAAAGGGTTATTACAATTCACATCTCTCACAATCTTGAAATCTGATGTCACAAATGCTGTCAGAAAATGCAGAGACTCAACTGACATTCTACAAATACTAATAAGCAAATGTAGCTGTAACTGTAGCTGCAAACCACTGCCCTTGTTCTTACTGACTGAAATGGGAGAATAGTGTGGCCTTGTCTCTCTTGCCCCATCTGTGAATTAATGCTACTCAGCAAGCTGATCTTGTGGGTTCATCTCCCAAAAATTTTTTTCCATTAAAAAATATGGAATCAGTGAACCTAAAACTTTTTCAGGGAAGCATTTAAATGAGTAGATTTCCCATTTCAACAAATTTAACAATCTATACCAACACTTTCTAAGTGATAATCCTTTGTGGTTCAAAATTACAATGTCTAAAATGAGAGCTATTTGTGGGGTTCATATTTTAATGAATAGGTCAAATGTGATGATAAGAGATGACATGTCCAAAGGATACGAAAATGGTCCAGCAAAACCATTTTTCATTTTACTAGAAGTTGTTGAAATTTTCTCTTCAGGGGAGTGGAAATAAAAACTATCAAAATATCTGGGGTTTGCATGTTCTTGTTTCTGTGGCTCTTCCCAGTCCCTCCAAGCCGATAGCCTGGACAGGAGGATTTGCTTTGTGCTCCCTGTAAATAATCCTAACTCAGGAGCAGCAGTAGAATGTAGTATTAAGCTCATCATCACACATCTCTCCATGCCATGGAATGCCCAGGGTTGGATGGGATGGAGTATTTCTGGGGGCAATAGGTTAACAATACACAGAGGGTGGATCAGGGAAAAAGAAATCCTGCCAGTCACACATCACAAGAATTCAGTTTTTGCTGCAGGCAAAAACTTCCTTGTTCAGTGCATCTGCACAGCTCCACCTCCTGCTCTTCCCTGCTCCTCTCCATCAGCTAATGGCAATTACAATTCCTGATTCAGCCCCCTCGCTCCCCTATCACCTCCACTCAAGCAGTGAAGGAAAAGAACTTCAGGGAAATTGCAGAGAAACATAGCAAGAAAGACACAGGCATTCAGTATCAAGTCCAGACCCTGACATTTATTGCCAGAGCCTGGCAACAATCAGCACAGGAAACACTTTTAGCAAGTAATTTGCATTCTGTTCCTAAGACTGTTTTTTTCTCTGTTAGGCAAGTTGCAGAAGAATAATGTCCATTTTATGCACAAGTGATTCATTTTATTATTTCCATACTGGTTTTATATTTGCATATTATATACCGGCATATTTCTGAATAGGTTCTGCTGCTTTTATTAGAAATAAATACATTCAACAAACAGGGAGAGTGTGGGCATTGCAGCTCCTTGGCTTGGCTTGTTTCTTAACCTGTGGACTAAAGGGAATCATAAACAGCCACATCTTGGTGTCTGCAGCATTTTCATTTGCTGTTGCCAAACACAGCTCATGATTAAAATTCTACTGGGAAATATTAACCAACCACCACACACGCACAGACACCTTTTTTTTTTAAGGTGACTGCAACAGATCATATTGCTGCATGACTTTGGAAAATGAGCCCAAGTTCTGAATGGTCTGAACTCCAGTTTTTGGCTCACCTGTTCAGAGCAATCTGATTCCTTGATGCAGTGGTGGCAGTGGGGTGCTTGCTGGAAGAACCTGGCACACTCAGTGCTGTTAGAGGCATTCCTCAGACCCTTTCCATTCTCTTATCTCACTGCAGTTTCTGCTTCAAAGTAAAAATGACAGGGATGGCTATGAGAAAGTATAAAGTTATAGTGTCCTCTATCTCTCCCTCCCTCCACCCCAAGCTTTCCATCAGACTCTGATCATCCTTTTCTAAATATTTCAAACTGTCAGTCTTTAAAAGCTCACTTCTCCAGTGTGAAATTGGGTAATTATATCCATATTAACAGAACTAAATATTTCAACACAGTGCTGAATAATGCATTATTCATAAATTCTTTCAGTAAATACTAATTGGCCTCGAAGGAATTTATTTCGTTTATTACCAAAACCACAGCTTCTGAGGGACCTCACTGTACTTCTACTATGCTTTTGTGCAGCTTCTTTAACCTGTTGCCTGAGCATGTGGCATTCAGTAGGTGTTTTAAATTTTTATTTTCTTTTAAAATGTAGAAAACAGCAGTGCTGTCTATAGGCACTGGCTGTATCCCATATGTTCTTTCTGTGCACATTCTCACAAATCCTTCTGCCTGCTTCTGAAAATACATCTCTGAATCTGAATGCACAAATGACCTGCTGTCTCCTGCAGATTATTTTTAAAGAAATGTACTAGGCAGGGAGAGAAATGGAACCATTTCTATCATTAGGTGTAAATGTCCAGACAGGCTGGTGAATCATGACAAGTCTCAATAAACTGATTTGATTCTGTGTCGTGAGACAGAGCTTTTTAACAGAGCAGTTGGTTTCAAACAACTCATCTTTAAAAAAGACATGCTCCTTTTCTTCTGAACCTAGAATTCCGCCCTGGAAACAACACATTGTCCATTGCCCACTACAGAATGACTGCTTGGAGAGACTTATTTTTCTTCATTAGCTGTAGAGGAAATTCAGAAAAAATAATTTTCTTTAGGATGAAAGTAGCCTCTTTTATTTTTTTCTTCTTCCTAATATATAAAATACAAAAGTACTGAATGTTACAAGTTGAATTAGTGTGGAGAAATAATGCTGAACAAGACGCTCAAGCACAACACAGTCCTGCAAAGGGCACAGGCAAAAAGCACACAGTCACTTATTTCCTATGGATTAAAGAAGGGATTAAACTTGCAAGTAAAATAAATACTAAGATATTACTACCCTAGAATTCCTGCTTAAAATCACCTTTCACATCAAAGGGATGTATTTCTGATCAGAAAAGGCTTTTTACTAAGGAAGGTCAATTAAATGTCTCTAGAGTAAATACTGACAGAACGATGATATTCAGAAAACCTTCCTTGCACACCCCTATCCTTTGAGTTCCCCACCATAATTCTTAGCCTTGCACACAGTATGGAAGCTTTTATTGCTTGTGATTTCCTGCAGGCAGCACACCAGCAGCACCAGAAAATTTTCTGCCTTCCACAGAACGATTGAGTGAATCCCAGGTAGCCACGTACACGAAGGCAACACAGCTCAGCAGCAGCAGATGTTGTGGTAACTCTGAAAGCTAGTGCCGACTGAAAACATTTGTCCACTCCAGCAGCTTCAGGGACCAGCTTTTTTGTTGTACAAAGCAAATGGATTGAAGTATTTCCAAGTTTTGCTCGGACTAGAGTGCCTTCCCCCATCCTCTGCACAGAAAAAAAGATTAAGGGAGGAGTAATGTGCAGTGCCCTGCAGAAAGAGGAGAGAGTTGTTCCTCCGTGGTTTCCCATGTCCCCATGAAATCAATTTAGCCCATGCTCAGACAGTGCCTTCTTTAGGGTCATCTATCAGACAAAACCAAACCCTTCTCTCATCTCTGCTGGGTCCAATTCAGTGTTCTAAAACAGACCAGCTACTCCTTAGGGCACACGCTGCTTCACTCTGGAAGGTATTTTCCTTCCTAGTCTCCACATTTACACTGGGTAGTTTTAAACATAGAATTATAGAATGGTTTGGGTTGGAAGGAATCCCAAAGGTCATCTAATTCCACCCTCTCCTGCCATGGGCAGGGACACATTCTACTATCCAAGGTTGTTCCAAGCCCTGTCCAGCCTGGCCTTGGACACTTCCAGGAATGGGGCAGCCACAATTTCTCTGAGCTACCTGTGCCAGGGCCTCACCACCCTCACAGGGAAGAATTTCTCCCTAATATCCCATATAACCCTAATCTCTTTCAGTGTAAAGCCATTGCCCCTTGTTCTGTCACTCCATGCTCTTGTCAGAAGTCCCTCTCCAGCTCTCATGTAGCCCCTACAGGTACTGAAAGGGCCCAGCAAGGCCACTCTGAAGCTTCTCTGCTCCAGGCTGGACAGTCCCAGCTCTCTCAGCCTTTCCTCACAGCAGAGTGGTTCCATTTCTTTGATAAACTTCATGGCCCTCTTTTGCAGCTCCAGGTCCTTCCTCTGCTGGGTCCCTGAGCTGGAAGCATCACTGCAGGTGAGGGTCTCACCTGAGCTGGGAGGACATCATGCCTGCTGAGCTTTACCAGGAGAGAAGAAAACAAGATCGTGAGAGATCACACAATTCTTTCTTCTATGGCTCAGAAACTTGACACACCTACAAGAAAAGAAACTATACCATGAACTGCCAAAGCAAGTGATGGTGCAAATGAGAACAAGGAATATGACAGAATTGTCCCGTTCCCTGGGGAGCCTGTCTTTTCTGCACAGATCAATAGGGCCAGTCGGATGTGAAAAGGCATATTAATGGTATGGTGACATAATCTCTAAGCCCTCCACGCCTTGGGGGCTGCCCTGGCACTGCCCCACACTGGCCGTGGGCTGCAGCTTAGGGCACCTTTTAGTGCTGTGAGGCAAAGTTACAGGGCAAACTCTTGCATAAGTACAGCAGATAGAATTTGCCTTTATAGGTCTTTTTCTCAGGCCATCGATTTCATCACAGTCAGGGAACACAGGATGATGTACCATTCTCCAAACTAATTTAATCTTACTTGATGTTTTGTGGTTGCCAATGCCCTTAAATCCGGTTTAAGGAACTGAGATGATCCAGGGGAGAGAGTAATAAAAAGAACAGCAATTAAGTACATGAGGGAAAGGCTAAAGGCAGTAATGATTATCCATTGGATTGGAACCAGGAGTGTTGCAAAGGCTTCCAAACCTGAAATGGGCCATCACCAAATTGAGGTTTCACCACTGCCTCCAATAATAAGCAAGTGCTAGGATCAGAGGATATTCAGAAATAAGACAGAAAAAAGCATTTTTTATAATGTTCCTAAGGTATTTTAAAATATTATGGTTAAAAGACATTACTTTATTATAAAATAATTATTTTAAAGTGCAGGAAATTGTTCTATTTAAATTAATGTACTCCAGGGTGCATATACCAATACTGTCAAAAGTACTACTCAATAAGACAAATTTCTGTTGCAAAACTTTTTTTTTTTTTTTGGCAGCCGAAAAGATTATAATTAATGCAGGTGTATAGGATATGTATAGGAATTGCAGTATATTTTACATTCAAAACTTCTTAAGACAGGAAAGTAAAAAAAAAATATTTTCAGAGTAGATATCTAATTTTTTATAAGCCCTGTGTAGCCCAAGATTAGTAGGAAAGGAAGCTTTTCCCTAAAACCCTAGCTAATACCTGGTCTTTGAGGTTTTAGGATCTTTCCATCTTAAAAAGGAAAAAAACCTCAAAACCAACAACAGCAAAACCAACAACAAACCAAAACCAAAACCAAAACCAAAACCAAAGCCAAAACCAAACCAACCAACCAAAAACCAACAAAAAACCCCAAACAAACAAAAAAAAACCCACCAAAAAACCAGACAACAACAACAAGAACAAAAACAAAGAAAGAAATCTGAGCAACCTTAACTTGGATTACAAAGTTTTAAGGAAAAGTGGTGCTATACTTGCAATGAAAGATATCAAAACAGCTAACCAAAGAGGTTTGGAGAAAACAGATTTTCAATTCATACCAAAAGTTAAGTGCCTGTGTTCCCTGTGTGATTTTGATGCAAGCTGTGACCGAGAATGTTCATTTCCATAAGTGGGAACTTCTTGAGGCCTTGTGGTTACCAGGGCTTTTGCTGGTGGAGGGGAGGTTTAGCATGAAAATATTTTAAGTAATTGAACTTTCTTATTAAATATGATCATTATACTATTTATTAATGAAAAAAAAATTAAAACAAAAGGAAAGACAGGTGTTGCACAGAAAAATTATGGTGAAATCAATGAAAGAGCTAAAGTTGATAACTACAGAGACATTAGTACTGTCTGAATCTGTTAGAAACTTCCTGCACTCCAAAAAATTCCGAAAAGACAGGTTTCACCACATATTCTGGGCATTTAAAAATTGTTCCTTTCTTTCATTTCTGTTAACAAAAAAAAATCTTTCTTCAAAGAAATACTTTGAAAAAGCAATTGCATGTCTGGTTTTCAGAGTCCAGTGAACTTTTGTAGATGAGCCACAATAAAATCCTAGTGAGATTTGAATTTCAAGTCAACCTGTACAATACCCTTTCCACAATACTTTAAATCTATATTGAAAACGCATTCCTGTTAGGCAGTAGTTCAGGTTCTGGTGGCACAGGGAGACGCGTGGCGCAGCGTCTGCAGATGTTTTTGCTGTTGCAGTCCTGCTGAAGGAAGCCACATTTCTGAGCTAAGGCACAGCCTCAAGCTGATTATCAAACCCAAGTGTCAATATACTGAATAATATAACATGCCCCCTAACAGAAATTTCTTCATTCCTCCCATCTAAATGCACATTATCTAGACATTGATATAAGTAAAAAAAGCCATATCTCCCCAGGCCTGGTAATAAACAAAATACCATCTTGAATCTGGAAACTATTTTACAGTAGAATCATGCTCAAGTACTCTTAAAATATCTTTTAGGGATTAAAAGAATAAAAGACAAAGACCAAAAGAAGTCACAAAGAAGCACAGTAACAGTACTTCCTTTTACCCTGAGGGTATAAAAAATAATGTCATTTTCATGGCAAAATAGCAACCATACGTATATATGTTATATAATGACATTTACATCAAATAGAGGGATATCTAGATATTTGACTATTTATATACATGTGTGCATATAAATACATATATTTCTGTATGCATGCAAGCATATTTAGTAATGTACAAGCACAATTTTCTGTATTTAGACATATTTAGGGACAGAAATGCACATTTAAATTATTATTCATATCTAGATTTTTATATAGTTGAACAACTTAGACACCTATGTATAATTATCTATTATTATTTCTTACCAACATACCTACATTTTTATATAATAAACATACATTTAATGAGTAATTACAACAAAATTTCTCTGAGTAACTTCTGCTGTACTTTGGCACAACTTCGTCCAAAGTTTTGTACAACTCTGGTGCCCAGTTTATGTTCCCAGTTTTCAGACGAGTGTGAGAACAGTTCTCTATGGTGATGTAAGTATCCACTATATTACATCCAAAAGGAGCAGAGTACCCACACGTATATACTGAAATAAACCTGTGTAGAAGCAGCCAAAAAAAAATGCCATTGGTACAACATTTAAGGGGTTTGTTTTTATGATGTGCAGGCAGTTCCAAGCCATTTGAAATCTAACTGCTGTATGCTTGATTGGCTTCTCGAGTAGAAAAAACTGCTGAGCCTGGCAAAGCTGGGCAGGGGATGATGTGAAGGGAACATTTGATAACTTTCATTCGCCAGAAGGCAATTACCAGCTTGTTTTGTGTAGGAACTGAGCATGCAGAACGCCAGTACCAGTGAACTGTGCATCAACCCAGCACAGGCACCACCCAGGAATGGCACTTCCACTGAGTAGAAACACAGGTGAGGAGCAGCGATTTTTGTCACGAGCGCTGGCAGAAGATTTAGCATTTATTCTCAGCACAGACCACCCGGCCTTGAGTGCTATCCACAGCTTATATTTCATTCTACCATTTGCCACTTGATGTCTCATTTTAGTGCGTATTATGTTGCACTGAATTTACCAGTGCTGAATTACTCTGGTGATGGAGTTTTCCAGTGACCATACTACAAACCCTGTCTCGGCTTTGTTTTGTCTTGGACAACATAAAGAATGTGGAGAAGTTCCCATCTTACAGACCCCTATTTTGGGGTGAGGGAAGTGTTAATGTATTCAGGATTAAAAGTCAGACCTGACACAGCCCTCAGCAGTGGCTGCTGCTCAGCTTTAACCAAGCTAAAAACCAGCCATCTATCTTCTTGTTTTGTTTCATGTCTCTTAGCTTTGAATCTATAAAACCACTTTACATCTCATCTATACATCTTGTTAAACAGCCTTCTGTGGCAGACTCTGACAGGAGCTTTGGAAACTGCTAATAAAAGTGCCAGCTTGTTTTCCTTCTCCCTCCTTGTTCTGATTGCAGTAATGAGCTACAAGGGAATTCCTGCCGGAAAACACACATGTCCATGTGGTTTAAATGACAGATTTTTAATGAGATTAGGAGCTGGTAAATTATATCAGAGAAAGTTTTATTCAGAGAAAAGTTTTAGTTTCAGCCAGTTCTGAAGATCTCCCAAATTCCACAGGAATGTTCTTGATAGTTTCAGCTGGGAAAGGAAAAAAAAAAAAAGAAAAGAAGAAAAAAAAAGAAAAAAGGAAAGTATTTTTTTTCTTAACTATCAGGTGGAATTACAAAGATCCCTTAAGCTTTGGTCTGTTTGGTCTGCACAGACCATAGCAACATGTCCTCACCTACAACTGCGCAAGAAACACGTCTAGTCATGTCATTTCTCTAGTTCCTCCTTGCTGGGTGCCTCGATTGCAGCATCATCTCTCCCTCCTATCAAACAGGAGAAATAAAAGCATTATTCAGAACACAGGGGAAATACTCATCTTTTGCTTTCTAAATGAATCAGGTAGAATTCTGAGAAATTACGTGGTGGTTATTTGATTATGTGCATAATAAAGTCTACTTTTTCAAATATGTGATTCTCGAAAGCTGTAAAGAAATATATTTCATCATGATCCTTAAGAATATTGTGTTAAAGCGTGAATTTTTAATTTTTAGCATTTGCCAGACATCATACACATTGTTGTGGTTTCACCCCAGCCAGCAGCCCGGCCCCTCACAGCCTCTCACTCACTCCCCACCAGTGGGACTGGGGAGAGAATCAGAAGCGTAAAAGCTGAAAAACTTGTGCGTTGGGGTAAAGACAGTTTCATAGAGAAAGGAAAAGCCACACACAGAAGCAAACCAAAACAAGGAATTAATTCCCTTCCCACGGCTGGGCAGGTGTTCAGCCACCCCCAGCAGAGTGGGGTCCCATCACACAGAACGGTGACTTGGGAGGACAAACGCCATCACTCCAAATGTCCCCTCTCTTCCTTTTCCCCCCTGCCTTATACACTGAGCATGATGTCACTTGGTCTGGCATGTCCCTGGGGCTGGGTGGGATCACCTGTCCTGGCTGGGTCTGTCTCCTCAGCAAGAGGAGCAGGAAAGGCCTTGGCTCTGTGCAAGCCCTGCTCAGCAATAACAAAAACATCTCTGTATCATCAACTCTGAGTTCAGCACAAATCCAAAACACAGCCCCAGTCCAGACCCGGGAAGGAAATTAACTTTACCCCAGCCAAAACCAGCACACACATCTAAATAAATTCAATTTGCTGTAGTAAATATGAACTAGGGAGTGAACTTGCCTGCACACTATAAATTGACAGGCTATTTCACTTCTGACTGCAAACACTGGGTGAGACTGAGAAAACCTTTGTCAAACAGCCAGGTTAGAAGAAAATGTGAAAATACTATCCAGTTTCATAATCCTTTCAAATGTTCGGTTTTCAATTTCCTCTTTTTGAGGGAAAGTATGCTCATAACTGCCAGTTTAAAAAATCAGTTTCACTCCAAATCTTGAAATAGAAAAATAAAGAGGATAAATACTTCTACTGGTTTGGCACAGCCTGGTTTTGGGTAGCAGGGAGGCCACAAAGAGGGCTCCTGTGAGAAGCTGCTGGGAGCTTCCCACCATGTCCGGCAGAGCCAGTGGCTGATGGCTCTGAAGATGGACATGCTGCTGGCCAGAACTGGGCCAGTGAGAGAGGCTGGTAACATCTCTGTGATGATATATTTAAGAACAAAATCAAAACAAAGTCAGCAGGGGGTTTCGCTTCTAGTCAGAGAAGTGGAAGGGGTGATAACACGTGAGGGAAAACAACATGGTGACACCAAGGTCAGTGAAGAAGGAGGGGCAGGAGGTGCTCCAGGTGCCGGAGCCGAGGTTCCTCTGCAGGCCGTGGTGAGNCGCTGCAGCAGGTATGGTTTGGCTGCTGCTTGTGAGAGTGGACCCACACCAGGGAAGTTCATGGAGAACTGTCTCCCATGGGAGGGACCCCTCGGCCTCACAGGGAGGACTCTTACCCCGGAGCAGCAGAAGAAAATCTCGGTGATGGACTGACCAAACCCCCCTGCCCTGCCTCCCGGTGTTGTCAGTGGGAAGGAAAGAGGGACTGGGGGTGGGGAGATTTTTAAGGGCTTATTTGACTTCTCATTACCCTCCTCTGATTCTGTTAGTAATAAATTTTACTTAGCAACTAAGGTTGAGCCTGTTTTGCCCTTGAAATATTTCTCCCGCTCTCCTTATCTCACCCACGAAGCCACCACTAACCCTTTTCCCTCTTTTCCCTCCTTTTGCCCAGCTGTGGTAGGGGAGGGTGAGCAAGCGACTCTCGTGGGTGCCTGGCACTGGGCCAGCATCAAACCATGACAATACTAAATTTGATATTACTGATGTGAAAGTACTTCACCTGAGTTATCACTTCAAGGAGGATGCTTTTTTAAAAAACAGAAACGGAAGAGTATTTGATATAAGAAGGTAATAAAAAAGAACTGATACCACTTTTTCATAATAAAACAGATCAGTGAATCTCAACATCAGAGAAGCTGGCAGGGGGAAAGTGCAAATACAGTTAAATCTAGTAAATGGGGTGGTGGGGAGTCATTAGGAGTCAACAGGCAAGAACCTGCAGAGTGAATCCTACAGGAACATGCACATCAAAGTTGAACTAATGAAAGGAGAAAATAAAAATCTTCTAGCAAAGTACCATGCCTGGACTTCAGGTGGGCTGGGTTGGACTTGTGGAGTGGGGACCTGAAAGGCAAAGGAGCTCAGGAAAGCTGGCAGACCTTTAAAGAAGAGCATTATCCATAAGAACAGCCCACTCTGGTGTGAAGGCAGAGAAGCCAGTCTGTCAGGACTTGGCTAAAAAGGACATCATGGCAGAACTCCAGCATAAAGATGCAGCATATGGGGCTGGGAGCAAGGACAGAGTGCAAAGGAGGAAGTTAGTAAAGTTGCCTGGGCATGTAGGGCTGGTGCCATTCAAGCCAGAACTCAGCTCAAGGACAGGAGAAGAGCCACCAATCAGACACACTTTCAGAAAAGGACACAGGGATGATCTACAAATCAGTCAGCCTCATGTTGACTCTTGGTAAAATCACAAAGAGAGTCCTCTTGGAACACATTTCTGGGCACATGAAAGAGCAGAAGGGGAGTGGGTACAGTCAGCATGGATTTATCACAGGTAGAGCATGCCTGACCCAGCTTTCCTTTTCTGAAAAAACAACTGGATTCGTGGGTGTAAGGAGCCAATTCAGTTTTGTTATGCCTCAACAATGGTTGTCAGAGGCTTGTGGAGAAGGGGTGCACACGTGCCACGTGCAGGAGGCAACTAGAAGAAGCCTTGTCTCTGGGAGGACTTCACCCGGCAACACTTCCCGTGAGGCACGCAGTAGGAGACACTGTGGAGATGCTTCTCCAACCAGGTCGTGAAAATGTCTCCACCAATGGACAGCACAGAAAGGTTGGACTGGACCAATGGTTCTCTGTTAG
>WEIT01002492.1:18365-34362 GCA_013389985.1 Dryoscopus gambensis | reverse complement strand
ACTGCGTTCCTGCTCGCTGGTGCTTGGTACTGTTAGCTGCTCCCGGTCGCTCCCTCTTTTGCCCTGGCCCAGCCTGCCTTCTGGCTCTCCTGCCCTCGCTGGCTCACCCTCACACCTGTTCTGCCATGCTGTGCCCCTGACCGCCGCCCTGACACTCTGCCCCACATCCTTGCCTGAGCTGCCTGCTTCCAACCCGGCCACCCTAATCAGTGCCCGCCCTGCCACCCCGATCCAGCCAGTTGCTGCGACCCTGTCCAGGGTCCTGATCCTCCCGTCCAAGCAGCCACTCGCAGCGTGTCCAGTGCCATGGCTGCAGGAGCTGCACCTGTGGAACCCTGCCCCTCCAGGAGCCGCGGGGGCTCGCTAAGATCCAGCCTGGCCACAGGCAGGCAGCGTGTGCACCCCCCCACTGCCTGGACGCCGACAGCACTGACCTGACTCGCTGGTGGTAACGCTCTCTGTTTCCCTCTGTCCCTTCTCTCTCCTCTCCCCCAGTCCTTTTCCATTTTCCTTTCTTCTTTTCTGTCTCTTCTAGCCCTCTTTCGTTTGGGCAACTTCTTTTCCCTCGTTTTCATTATCAATAAATGGTTCTCAGATACAAGGTTTGCCTCGTTTGGCTTCATTTTGTTCCCTGACCATCCATTTTTAAAAGAACTCCTCGCAGTTCCCCCCGGTGGAATGCGACCTTGGGGCAGGGGAGCAGTGGACTTAACTAGATTTCGCCAAGGCTGGTCAACACTTTATGTCACAAGCCTGGCAAGAAGTGGGCTACTGTGGTTTTATTGAGGGACAAGTCATTTAACCTCTCCTAGTGGCCTGCAGGACACACTGGAGGGCATGTTCATCAGCTTTGAAGGTGACAGTGATGCCTTGAGTGGGTACCTAGAAACAGAGACTAGACAGGAATAAGGGAATAAAGGTAGGTATTTATTTGAAAGGCCTTCGAAGGTACACCCTGGGGAGCCAGAAGCTACATCCCCGATGGACCCCAAGATGGGTGACAAGTCACGAGTTCTTTGCACTTTTATAGGTTTGGTCCATTTGGATATCAGCATAAATTCACCAATTAAAACTTTAGCTAATGATGTAATTTTTTCAATTTCTCCAACTCTCTAGGAGCCCCAGTTTACACCTTTTGGGCGTAGGACAATCGGAGTGTCCTTGAATAGCGAGCTTGGAGAGGCTTTGTTGTGTTTATCTGGCCTAAGAGAGCAGCTAATGAGCTACAAGAAACTCCAGAGTTTCACACTAGGCAACACACGATGTGAGAAATATAAAAGTTAAAACTTAAGGCATCAACAGCAAATTTGAAGGACACTTGAGGGCTCTCATGCAGATGGGCAGGACAGGGCAGGGGAAACAGGGCCAACAGGGTCTCCATAAAATTCAGGGAAGAGCAATGGGCAGCTTTGACTTGGGAATGCAGACCCAGCCAACACAGCAACAGCCAACCATGCAAATGCCTTCTGAATGGCATCATCTGGAGGCAAATAATAGAATATGAGGGAAATGCAAAGGATACACGAGAGTGAACATCACTGACAGTGCCAAAACAGTGTTAGCATAGGAGTATTGGTGTTCCTCGTATTTCATTTGTTCTGCATATATCAGCTAAGACTATAAGTAACTGCAAATATTTACACCTATTTCTTATCTCCTAGAGGAGGGTGTCAGTTCTGATGAGCAGAGCAAGAAAATAGACAGCTGAAATCCATAGAACAAGGAGTGGACCTCTGAAAAATGGATGTGCAATTATTTGCGAAGTTAATAAGAATGATCTTAAGCAAATGCAAAATGTAGTACACATAAAGGAAAGTTGGGTTCTAGGATAGGCTGGGATGTTTTGGAAGAAATTTCTACTTCACTAATTGAAATATATCTACACCAAAACAGTAACTGAGGCAATGTAGATTACACTGAGTTACAAATTACATTCTTTTTCAAATGAAATCTCAGTAATTTTCTATTTCAAGCAAAATATTTTGAAAATTTTCCATATGACGGTCTGCAATTTTTTTACCTTATTTTCATTACAATATCTCTACAGTGAATTGAAAGTTTTACCATTCTTGTGAAATTGAACAGATTATTTTGCTGAAATCGTGACAGGTAATTGAAAACTGATTTTTTTTTCCCCTTACTAATTCTTTCAGCACAAGCAAGAATTGGAGAGACTGAAAATTGTTCTTTAGTGTGAAGTCCGTCTTGAAACATTTTATGCTTTCCTAAGGGGTGAGGGCTTATTTCCTAAGAACTGATTTGAACCTTCCATATCAAAGAACAGGGCTGACCAGCAGTATTATAGAGTAAAATATACAACAGTAGTACCAGGAGTATGTAACTTCATAATTACTTGGGCTTTCTTTCTGCTAATTACTCCATTAGAATGGCATGAAAAAAATCTGCTACTGATGAAAACATGTTCCAGCTGGAACAATAAAATGCTGCCTACAGAGCAAGCTGGAAGACTGCAGTCTGGATCAGGCACACTCTGAATTGTCCTAGCCATAATGCACCATCTCAGAACCCCTTAAATTCATTTAAAAACACAACTTTTGTGATACTGGTGCTTTGTTTATTTTATTCCATAAAATGCATTATAGTTCCAATGCAACTATTCAAGACAAGCTCTGGCAATTTCGGCACGTGATCTCACTTCAAAAATTACTATGCCTGCTTCTGTTCCACAAAATATCTTATTTTAATTGGATTTGGTGCCTTTAGCTATCTAGCTAGCCTGAACACATGGATCTGAGCTTTACAGTGTTGCATACAAATTGAGTTTGAGCTCCAAGTCAAAGCTCTTTTGACAATTTCTCAAAAATATTTCAACTTCATAGGGCCTTGCAATTCATAAATGAAAATAATTACTTCAAAGAGACTTATTTTGAGTAGGTGTTACTTGAATTTTTCAAGTACATATAATAACTGAGAAGCGTTAAAAGATGCATCATGTTTCACAGTTGAATATCTTGATATTTTCAAGACTTAGAGTCACTTTTCAAAGCACTTTCAAAGCTCTGGCTAGTTTATATAGTGATTTTTTTGAAAGGTATCACAAGTGCACAACACCTTGAGTAAAACTTATGTGAGATCACAATGAATGTCATGGGAACACAATAAATAAAAATAAAAGACAGGAATCAAAAAAATTGGTTGTCCAAGCTAAAGGATGCAGAATTAGTTAATTCTTCTTCACATGTTCTCGAACACTGATGATTAACAATATTTAAATGGTTTAAATACAAAGTCAATTACCATAGTGGTTTGCATTAGAAATGCAGGAATGCATGTATTTATGGCCACACTAAACTATTTTTTGTAAGAGTTCTCAGAGGTATTTTGAAAGAAACTTCTCCTCCTGTCCATAGTATTTCAGGTCATAGTCTCAAACCCATTTTGATTAGGCATGTGTTTTCCATAGTCATTTTAAATAACACAGACAAGACATTTTAAATGCTTTCCTATATATCCACAAAGGCAAGCAGACACCTCTGTGTCGGACTCACAAAATCATGGTTTTCAAAATGACAACTCATTAAAACAATTTCTGTCTTTCACTTATTATTTCCTGCCCCTCTCCTCAACCCCCTTTCTTATGCTCCACTTTACCCTTCCCTCTCTGCACACACCAACTGAATTGGCAGCTATGGGGCCAAAGCTGACTCTTGAAGCTGGTAGGAGTTTTGTTCCTGCGCCTGGTGGAAATATTTCAAAGGAAATGTGCTTTAGCTTGAGAAATTTATTGAAGTTTTTTAACCTGTCCTGAATACAGAAGAGGGTACTTTCTTTTCCTGGCTTGCTTTCATCTTTCCAGAATAATAGTTCTGCTGAATATTCTTCTTCTTTCCATTATAATGGTGCACCTGAGAAACCAAAGGCAGGAAAGAAAATGGAACATAATGGCTTTGAGGCAAAGCAGCTTCTCATCCTGCTTCTTCAACACTGCCCATGTTTTAGAAGTTAACTTTGTAAGGCTTTTGCTATATATCACACATGAAACAATAATTGCTCTATGAATTAAACCATAATGAGAATCCATCTCTTCTGGGACAAGATTGCTTGTCTGGCAATATCACTGTGGCATTCAGTGCAAGGGAATCATAAATGGGACTGAAAACTGCATCTGTTGTTGCAGGGTGGTCCTTTTGATTTCCCAGAGACTGCTTGGTGCAGAACGCATTACTCAGTGCATGCAAAAATTACAGTACTTAGGCATTCGTCAGTGTGAGAGCACTGGGGGGTTTATGTCCAAACCAGCCACAGCACATGTCACAAATCCTAAGGAGCACAGCTTATGGATTTAGTAGTTTTGAAGCTCTTTTTAATTCTTTGGATTTCCTCCCAGTGGCAGCTTAAAACTGTCCTTGCCACCAATTACATCATTGCCAAGGAAGGTGAGGAGAGGTAGGCAAGGACGCTTTCATTCCTGAGTCTCCCCTATATCCTCATGTTCACTATTTATCTTTGTTTCAGTTACAAGGGAACCTGCAGCAGTGAGAAACACTCACCTAGGAAAGCAGACAGCTCCCCCTTTTAGCTACCAAGGTACAAAATGCTGGGTCACTCCTTCCCTGTGGTGGTGGAAATAAGCGTCCTTTGGATATCTTACTGCTAGACATAGTCCAGAATTATTTTGATCTAATAACATATTACCGTGTTTATTAACATCTCACATGCAAATTTTCTTATTCCTGTCTCCCTTGCAATCAGTCCCTGCAGGTACAGTGTGCAGCAGGGATACACTTTGAACATCCTGCAAGCATTTATGGAGGACCACCTTTATTCTACTGCCTTTATTTCACCATTGGAGAACTACTCTGATTACCCAGTGGCTTCATTCAAACACTGTAAAATTTTAAATTATCCACAGTGAGAAGCCAGGCTAGGAAAATGCTACTGCTAAAAATGCCACAGGAAACAAGCACACAAGCACCTCATAGGTTCACTTGCAAAAAGATGTTATAATGATATTAAGGTGCTGAGGGGAATTCCAGACTCTTGAACTTGGTTCTAACTATTCCAGGGAAAGAAACAGAGTCCCCTTTCAAGGAACTGCCACAAAGATAATTAGAGGACAGGAGCACATGTCTCTTATGAAGACAAATAGAGTCCTTACTCCTTAGAGTAAGGGCTGTTCTGAAGACAAATGATAGAGTAAGGGCTGTTCAGCTTGGAACAGACAGTGCTCTGGGGAGACCTCAGAGCCCCCTCCAGGACCTAAAGGGTGTTCAAGTGAGGTAGAGATGAACTTCTGACAAGGGCCTGGAGTGTCAGGACAAGAGACAATGGTTTTAAACTGAAAGAGGGCAAGGTTTAGACCAGATATTGGGAAGAAATTCTTCCCTGGGAGGGCAGTGAGGCCCTGGCACAGGCTGCCAAAGAAGCTGTGTCTGCCCCAACCGCAGAAGTGTCACAGACAGGTTGGACAGGGCTTGGAGCAACCTGGCATTGTGGAAGGTGTCCCTGCCCATGGCAGGAGGTTGTAACAAGATGGATCTTTTAAGTTCCCTTCTAACCCAAGCCATTCTATGATTCTATGATTCAAGAACTGTCAAAAAAACAAAAACAAAAACAAAAAAACCAAAACAAAACAACAAAAAAAACCAAAACCAAACAAAAAAGCATGACCATCACTAGATGGATTAGTTTTGGACACCTCTGTAGAAGCAACATTCAATTAATTCATCATTAGTGAGTGACCCTAACCGGTCTATTCACAATTTACAGCTGGGCTGCAGGTGCAGATTTTTTTCAAAATCTTTTATCACAGTATCTCCATCACTGTCGTAATTATTTACTGACATAGAAGGTCTCTGAGCAAAAGAGCTCCTGTCAATCTATTCCAAAAGACAAGGCCCCAGGAAGCCACCCAGCCTCAGAGCACAGATGCTTCCATGTTCAGAGCAGGTGGTGTTCTCCTCAGCCCCACCAGGGATCAGTTGTAAGAGAGCATTCACAACACCTCAGCTTGTGACACCTCACTACTTGTGACAGACGTCAGGCCAGACCCAGAAAGCACCTACAAATTCCAGTTCCTTCTTTCAGATTTTCTTGCAGTTTGTCATCCAGAGCCTCCAATACAGGCTGATGAACCATACATAAAAGGGTGTCCTTTTTCTTGTTTTTCATAGTGACCTCTTCTACTGCATCCAAATTTTACAGGCACAGAAGACTCTGTATTGATGAAAAAAACAGGGGGTATCAACAGGAAGTGGAAGGAAATGAAGCATAAGCAGCCTTATGGTTATTCTAAAAGAAGGTTATTCTCAAAATCTTCCATGTGGCATACTGACATTATTCACAATGAATAGAGCAGGGGGTACATGCACCACTGCGTTTTGGCAGAGCCAGTTAGACCAACTTCAATATTTGTATCTCTCTTGTCAAATTGGCTGTATAACTAGTAACAGTTAATAGGGGTTCTTCATTAGCCCAGGCAGTCAAGCAGTGATTCATCAGAAGCCAAACTTGCAGTAAGTTCCATTAGCACCCTGTGCCTCAAGGTTAGAGGAGGTGCACAGTGCCTGTGGGTATAAACAAGCAGAAGGATGTTAAAGCAAGAATGGAAAAGTGTTTCTGCTTTGCATTCAGAACAGACTGTTAAAAAAAGGGAATGAAAACATTTTCACCATTCTGCAACAGTTCTTGACATTTACACTGGCTTGAATCAAGTCTGAATTTCAAACCTTAAAAAAGGCTTGAAAAGCAAAAATCTCATTCAAATCAAATAAAAAGGGAGTCAATCAAATTCTTTGTTTCGGTAATTCTGAAGACTTGTTATATTTCATCTATAGTACATACTATAGATCATGTTTAGTGTCCACACAAGCAAATTCTCAAAGCTGTTCTTTAAATTGAAATCTTTGCTTTTACACTTTTTTTCTGGTAATGGTAATCTCATTGAAAGGGACCTTTATGCTCAACCAGTTTGTGTTTTAATGACTCAAGTATTTTCCTCTGAAAAAGTAATTTGAAAACTATTCAGCCAGCTGTGCTTCTATTGATGTGACTGAAGGGTACCTTTTTGCAAGGCTGATCTTCTGAAACAGTCATCCCATAATCAAAGGATATTGAAGGAGATGTCATATATCAAGTAAAATGGGAAGAAATTGAAGTACCTTCTTCGTGACACAGGCCTTACAATTACTTTACCATATCTTGACTCCACTAGAAATAGAGTTTAAAATCATAGTGCTATCAGCTACCTAAAAAATATTGATTTACAGAGGTACATGTTTGCTCTGGTCTTTACATGTCTTTGCATTGATAGCAGTTGCTAGGGCACAGCTTCATTTACTAAATTGTGGATATAGCACTTCCAGCGGGTGCCACAAAGGTTCTGAAATCGAATGCCATTCACAACAAAATTGCCCAATTATATCTTTGAAGAGCTGATTGTGTTTGAAAAATGTGCATTGTGCTTGAAAATAGCAATAGAATGAACACAATGAGGATTAACACATTATTGATGAGACTATTTTGCTGTAAAGGGCAGAGTCAGGCAACTCAGAGCCATTCCATTTTAAGAGAAACATGCTGGGATGATCCCACATCACCCACACTCCAAAGTTACATTACCCTTTTTGGTCTCTCTGACTCATTTCTTAAGGATTTTTATCTGTCTCTTTTCAATTTCCTTTTCATTCTCTTCAGAAATCAAAAAGGAAGACAATGCAGTATAAATTAGTCCAGTTTTGTCCTCAAATAATTCTTCCTTCTGAAAAATAATTATCTTCACAACCTGAGAATGCCTTCGTAGCAGAGTGAAAAAAAAATAAATCAAAAGAAGACATTTTAATGTAGCAAGGAAGGACACAGGCTCTTTAGGACAGCAGGGAAGACAAGGAGGGGTCACCCTCTATGACAGTGACCAGCTGGAGTGAAAGGAGCTCTCCTGGGGATGGATGAGGAGCTGTCCGAGAGCTGATGGATCAGGATTTAAGGGAGGTGACCAGGATTAAAGGTGACTTTATTGGGTTCTGCTTCAGGCCATCCCACCAGGAAGACTGAGTGGATGATTCCCTCTATATGCAGATAAGAGCAGCCTCTCATTCCCAAGCCCTTGTTTGTCATAGGGGGTTTCAACTACCCTGAAATCTGTTGGAGGGGCAACAGGAAAAAGCAATTCAGCAATCCTGGAATGTGCTGATGATGCCTTCCTCCTCCAAGGAATAAAGGAGCCATCAAGGAGAGCTGCTGTGCTGGATCTTGTTCTCAGCAACAGGGAGGGGCCGGTGGAGAATGTGAAGCTGAAAGGCAGCCTGGGCTGAAGGGACCATGAAATGCTGTAGTTTGAGGTCCTCAGGGCAGAGAGGAGAGTGCATGGCAAGCTCAATACCCTAGACTTAGGAGAGCAGACTTTGGCCTCTTCAGGGACCTGCTTGGTAGAGTTCCATGGGATAAAGCCCTGGAGGAAAGAGCAGCCCAGTAAAGCTGATTGATATTCCAGGATCACCTCCTCTGAGCTCGGGAGCAATGCAACCCAATGAAGAGGAAGGCAGGCAAAAACACCAGGAGGCCTGTGTGGATGAACAAGGAGCTCCTGGACAAACTCAAGACACAAAAAGGAAGCCTATAGGGGATGGAAGCAGAGACAGATAGTGTGGGAGGAGCACAGAGAGACTGTCTGAGCAGACAGGAATTGGGCTAGGAAACCTAAAATCCTGATAGAATTAAACCTGGCCAGGGATGTTGAGGGCAACAAGAAAACCTTTTATAGAGGTGTTGCTGATAAAAGAATGGCTGGGAAAAATGTGAGCCTTCTCTGGAAGGAAACAGGAGGCCTGAACAGGCCATAGGACATAGAGACAGGCTGAGGTACTCCATGCCTTTTTGTCTCAGTTTTCACCAGCAAGGCCTCCAGCCACATCACCCAAGTCACAGAAGGTACAGGCAGGGCCTGGGGGAACGAACCATCCGCTGCAGGAAAAGATCAGGTTCCAGAATCTCTGTGGAACCTGAAGGTGCACAAATCAACGGGACCTGATGAGATCTTGCGGAAACTGGCAGATGAAGTGGCTGAGCCACTCTCCATCACGTTTGAAAAGTTGTGGCAGCCCAGTGAAGTTCTCACTGATTGGAAAAGGGAAAACATAACCCCCACTTGCAAAAAGAGGGATAAGGAAGCTGCAGGGAACTACAGACCAGTCAGTCTCCCCTGTGTGCCCAGCAAGATCATGGTGTAAATCCTGGGAACTGTGCTAAGGCACAGGGACAGCCAACACGGCTTCACTGGGGGCAAACCATGCCTGACAAATTTGGTGGCCTTCTGTGATGGTTACAGCAGTGGTGGATGAGGGAAGAGCTTCTGACATCATCTTCCCAGACTGGTGCAAAGCATTTGACAGTGAAATCCTTGACTCCGAGGGTGGTCAGGCCCTGGCACAGGGTGCCCAGAGAAGCTGTGGCTGCCCCTGGATCCCTGGAAGTGTCCAGCACCATGCTGGATGGGGCTTGGAGCAACATGGGATGGTGGAAGGTGTCCTGAACCAGAGTAGGGGGTTTGTAACTAATGGACCTTTTAAATTCCCTTCCAACCCAAACCGTTCTATTATTTTATGAAATCTTTAAAACTCTATCCTTCTGCTGAGGTCTAGAAGGTGACAGAAAAAAAAATGAATACAGTAGTTAATTTTTTCCTAGGGTTTGTTATAAATGAAAGTTCTGTTCTAGGACACAGCCTGCTCAAACCAAGGATTCATAATGGTTTTGTGTGTCTTCAATTAATATATCATTGTTATGTATTTTCCTTAATCCAAGCATAAAACACTAAATTATTAGAATATTAGTCACCCAATTGAAAGAGAAGAGTTGCATGACTAATCGTGTTTTGTCAGTTTTCTCTCTGTATATTGTTCAAATATTTTTTTTTAATAAATTGACATAAAACAACAAAAGCCCATAAGCATCAGAGAGTGAGATTTTTTTTTTCTTATGGCTTCTGAAATTTCATATCTACTTTATCTCTGATCAGTATCTCTCTGGTGTTTCTGGTTCCCTCCCTGGAGAAAGAAGAGGAGTAACACAGTTCTGCATATAGCAAAGATATTAAATAGGCAATTAGAACAGGCATATCAAAGGTTAATTGTACAGGGGGACTAGGTAAATGTGTTCCGGTTCTGCAAATCTTTGAATTAATAAAATGCCCAACCTATGTTTAAGCAAAAAAGAAATGAGGAGGAGATGACCAGGGGATCCCTGGAAGACTGCTAATTAATGATCCCTTCCTATACTTAAACCGCTATTAATTTAATTCTCAGAAGTATCCCTAGTTTAAACATATATTTGACTAAGCAATAATAGAAGGTAATAATGAAAGACTTGTGGATTCATTCATCAGTCTTGTCTACAACCCCTGACTAAAGGAGCTTAGGAAACCCGTGGAACGATACAGGAGATTATGGAAAGAAAGGTGTTTGATTAGATGATCCAGACCACAGATATTTTGCACTGAATAGTTGTAACTAAGGCCTTTGTTGACCATGTAATTCTACAGGCTCCGAAACTCCAAGTTTATTCATTAGAAGGTATCCAGAAATTAGGACAGTGAAATAATTTGGATCATCTTCTTGGTCTAATTTGACTGACTGCCAATTCAGGAAAATATAATTTTCTTCTGGAACCTTAAAACTTTACAATAATCAAGAGTCATAAAAATAGATTTGAAGATCCAAACCTAACAGGCAGGTTTGGACAGCACAGACACAGAGCTCTCATAAACATTACTCACATTTCCAGGCTTAAGCAAGATTAACAGTACGAGAAGCCAGAATCCATACCACCCCTAGGGGTCAAAACCGCTTGTCTTTTGAACAGGAGCTTTGGAGTTCCTTTAAACAAAAAATTTCAACTCCTTCAACTCTTAAATCTTAGAGAAGCTCTAAAATAAATACAGGGAATCTCTTTTTCTGAAAGTAGTATTTTTGCTAGTAAGGGGAATCCTTTTGCCACAGTCTCAGTACTATGAAATGTCTGCTTGAGGACACCTGAAAAAAGACACCTGAGCAATTAGCAATGCTAAAGCTGAGGGGGGGAGTTGGGGTTTTTTTCCTCAATGCTATTAGCAAAGAGATGGAAGAAGAAAGTTACTCAGTTTTATGCAAAACACAGAATGTTGCTCCAAAGAGAATCTTCAGAAAGGTGCTGAAATAGTTTTTGTGAGCCGATCTGCATAGCCATAGAAGCAGTGATGATTTCAAAGGAGAGGACAGCGGGCAGAATTTAGGCAGCCAGATTCCTTCCTACTTGAAAGCCAGTGGTGAAATTCTCAGAAGTGTCAGTGAGGACAAGATCAGGCCAACAGCAAATGCTTTTGAAAACTGCATCCTACAAAATCCCCACTGACACTGTGACCATGCCACACAGAAATGATACCCATGGAACTCCCTGGAAAAGCTCTAGATAAGTTATAGGGGAGTAGGAAAAGAAGCAAAATTGGTGAACAGAGAAACAAAGGGCTCCACACCTTCCAAGCACTACATCGGGAATTGCTTTCATGTGCAGGACCCTGAAGTAAATAAACCTTTCTGTCATTTTTTCCCATCCAGGCAGGCACATCTTGTGTCAGCTGTGGTGGGCTGAAATATGCCTCAAAAAGCTCCCTTCTGCCAGCTGCTCTGTGCACAGCAGCACAGACTGCGGTGTGCCACCAGCTCATTACAGCAGCACAGAGCCACAGAGCCACTGGGACTGGAAAAGCCCTCTAAGATCCCCCAGCCCAACCATTAATCCAGCACTGCCAAGCCCACCCAGGACACGCGCTCCTCCCTTCTCACCCCTCATTCCGTGTGTGCATAAGGTTACCAGAGTGAAAGTGACACCTCTCTGATCTATTTCCCAAACCCTCTGCTGATCAGCAACAAACTGATTATCCCCATTTATCCCCAGTTCTTTACGTCCTGGACCAGCACCATCTGTTCCATTCACAAGGCTGAGCCTCAGCCCTGATTCACCCCTTAGCTGCTGAGTTTAGCAGTCACAGACCTCATTTGGAGGCTGATACTCCTGCTAGATTGCTCCTTGCACAGCAAAGTGGTTCATTCAATTCATGGAGCTTTTTAAACAGAAATACGTTATCCTTAAGAAGGAAAAAAAAGGCTTTTGCATTCTATGAGTAACAGCCTTGCATTTAATAAAATACTGGTTTCCTCCTCAATTTATGGCAAAGTGCTGCACTCTTAGTTTATGAATTTGTGTATTTAGTATTGATTCTACTTCATTCTGCTTGCCAATAATTTTATCTCCCTCACTTTATTATCATTGTGACTGATGTGACCTCTTGAAAGATATTTCATTTATTTTAACTCTTCCTATAACTTTCTTCTTAATTTATCTGTTGCTGTACTAAAGAAAAATCACAAAAATATCAAGGCATTAAATTTCTATAGATGCATGCCATGGGATTAATATTCCACAGTTTGATAAAATCACAGAGCTGCCACTGAACATTATACACTCCTGCATAAAACCCTCAATATATTCAATATAACTGAGTCATAAAAATGAACGTTCATGTACCCCACAGGAGTGACATATGTAGGGAATAAATATTTATGCTATCAAAGAAAAAAATATAATTGCTTATTCTTGAATATGAAAAGCACTTCAATACACAGGAAATTAAATCCAGTCATTTATGACCATTAACTAATCATTCTCCTCTTCCTCTGTCTCAGTCTCCCCTGGTTCTCTCCATCTCCTTGTGGATTTTACTAGAAAATAAGAGTGGATCTTCCATGTACACAGATGAATATTATAGTGTGTGTAATATGATGCAATCATTACAATAGCACAGCTCGCAAGCTGGATTTCAGAGGGGCAGAAATGTAATTTTAAGTTTAAATTTATGTTTATCTCAACTAGCCATACTCTATTTTATAAATAAGACTCCAGTAATTTTAAAGGCTGTCTAGTAAACTCTATTTCCTCAACTATCAGTGAAAATTAACTGCACAAAATGCTCTTGGCAGGCAATCTGAAAGGACAATTTAGGAGCTGCAGAGTTTTACATCTAACTGCCACCTTTGAGTGCATCTAACTAGGCACACTAACAAGCGGATCAGCATTTTTCTAAATCTGCTTTTTGTCAGTAATCTTCTTCCCCCTGAACTCAGTGGCAGTTTTGCTACCGACTTCATTAGGAGAAGATGAGGCCTCAATTAATTTTCACTTCTGGATACAACTAATTACACAGCTCTGCATTCATTTTCTTGGATGGTGTAAAAACACATATCAACGTGTTAAGACACAGGATAATCAATCTGCTTTGAATTCCTGTTGTAAAAGCTAGAACTAGGTGTACACTTTCCATGTACAAGGAGACTCCTTCATCTGCAAAAAAAGGGCATGATTAATGTCAGGAATAGAGTTTAGCAGCCTTGATCACAAGCAGGTACCATGGTACCATGAGATTATGAGGTTAGGCACATTAAAATAAAACCTCTGAGGTCAGGACTGGAGAATCATAATTATCTTATGATATTAAATCTTTTAATACAGAAATCACAACCTGCCTACGTGGTACCACAAGCACCCTGGCCATTTTCTCCAGTACAGCAGAGGCTAATCCTGCCTGCCATAAAACACCAGAAACTAATTTCTTATGTTTGCAGTCTTTATTCACCAGTCTTGGAAAATAAGTGCTGAATAAATTTGTGAGAGGACCAGCTTGACTTTTACTAGTTTAAGGGACAGGAAGTCAGACAAAAATGCCAGGAGTTACTCCCTGGAGTCCCAGTCACACACACACAGCTGCGTGACCTAGTCTAACACATCACCTCCCTGGCTTACCTGTGAAATGTTTGCTGGAAAAAGGACTCAGGGCTGTCACTCAGCACTAGTAAATGAGATGCAGAAAAATGTTTCCTACATGAGGATGTCCTAGATGAAAGTGTGAGTAGCTCTAAATATCTATTTTCTGAACTGTGGTTCAGAAAATCTGTGGTCAACAGGTACAAGGACAGTCACTAAGAAATTGGAAACACTTTGGAAGATACACAGCTATCTGAAAAAAATTCCTGTCATAGAAACATGGAAGGGTTTGTGAAAGTGACCTTAAAGCCCATCCAGTCCCACCCCCTGCCACGGGCAGAGACACCTTCCACTACCCCAGGTTGCTCCAAGCCCAGTCCAGCCTGCCCATGGACCTTTCCAGGGATGGGGCAGCCATGGAATAACCTGTGCCTGGGCCTCCCCACCCTACTGACAGCAGCCTCTGTCCCTCCGGTGAACAGGCTGTACAGGAATGAGCTTCAGTAGCACCGTTGTACGCGAGTGTGGGCACAGAGTCTGACCTCCACTGATGCCACAGAAGCCAAGGAGCACTCCAGTGAAAATCTTCAAGCTACTTCAGGAGTTCTGCAGAGGCTGGCCACAGTGAAAATCCACATAAATGCAATTTTCCTGCAGTGTACTGCTTTTTTAAATGAAAAAGTGACACTAACATGTGCCATTGGTCTGTCATGATACACAAGGGCCTCATGCTAAAACAAAGATTGACCTGTATATGGAAAGTGTTGCAGAGATCATTAAGAAACCTGAAAGTGAATCTGAGTGGCAAACCTGTAGAACTAGAAAATTATGCTGTGGTTAACCACAGTGCTGCATCCAACAACTGTGTTTTCTACCTGCTATCAAATGTCTGGAAGACATCAGGAAAGTCATAAACAGGAGGCAGAAGTAGGATTAAAATGAAGAAATGTGAAAGGCAGTACCTAGCTACCAAACAAGTCCCAAGCTGCTCATATGAAGGAGCAGCCCATCACAAAACACTTCAGGGAAAGCACATGGGCTGCAGCAGCCACTGCCACCGAATTTCAGCCATTAATGTCACCCTAGCACCTCCTGTCATAAATGGCAAAGCAAGTAAACCCTGCGCGGGAGGAGGAGGAGGGGGAGGAGGAGATTCAGCCACGAGCCACTGTCATTTATCACCTCATGTCACACAGAGACACAGCACAAACCATGCACGGCAACACCATCAGACTGCAAACCTTTAATGCAGCACTAATGAAAGAGTGTGAGAGCAAATTCCTGTGCCTGGGATGGGCAGTGAGTGCTGTCTGTTGCACAAGGGAAGGGGAACTGTCACTGCTGCTGCCTGTGTGAGCTCAGTCAGTGGGTTTGGAGTAGGGCTGGTGGAGAATTCTGCAGGATTACTGGGAAGAGAGGGGGAACAAATGTGGCAACTGCAAATACCACTTGAAAAGATTAATATTGCCCACTGTAAAGCAAGGACCAAACGCACACAAATAATGATCGCCAAGAGACAAATACATAACATGTTTCTGGCACCTCTGTTTTCTCTGCGTCAGCCTGTAAAAAAAGGAGATGCTGAATGGGAAGAAAGTGCCAGATTTTACTTTTTGGAACAGATACAAGTTTACACCCTATAGTGCCACCAAAGGTAAGATTTAATCACTCCAAAAACTATAGACTGAAAAGAAGCAAGTGCTAAATCACATAGTCAGGGAGCCACATCTACCTACTTTTTTAATATCACCCTTCAATAAAATATTCTGGACTATAGTAAGTGCTTATATCACATTTCCTACTCCAATTATTAATCTCACCACTTCTGTTTTCTGCCTTAGAGAAAAAAGAATTTACCTGACTGCTCAGAATTAGCACAAACAATGTTCATCAATAGCACTGTTCCAAAACCACTTTGAATGTTCAAATTATAAACTGACTCTCAGGAAATGGACCATGTTTAATATTCAGTTTTTTTCACTGTCACTTTGATTTCTGAACTGCACCATGACTGACTCTACTCTTTTCCAAGGGCAAGTGTTAGAAGACTGACACTCAGGACCAAATTTTTAAGCACCTCTCTCAGTTTCCCTCGGGGGATGTTTTTGTAGTTCACATTTAAGAGATGTGAACTCATATAAGAGATACTCACATAGCAGATATATACAACATACATACACACAGATACAACAGATATTGAGATATTCCCCACCCTGGTAATAACCATTCCCACTTCAATGGAATT
>WEIT01002492.1:5954-17561 GCA_013389985.1 Dryoscopus gambensis | reverse complement strand
CCCTTTTTAAGTAGAGCTTCATTGCCTCATGCTTTTAAGGGTGCAAAAAATCAAAAGGCTGAAAATACAAAAAAAAATATTTTAGTATACCAGAACCTATTTATTTGTATCCTTATTTCCTCACCTTCAGGAGCTCCAGCCAGTGCACCTATCTGAAAGAGATAGCCAGGCACGTGATAACTCTGTCTGAGTCCTTCCAGCCTTCAGCAGACGTTTTACCCCTCCACTCACCTGCCTTAAAACCTGTAGTGTCTTCTCAGAGAGGTGAAAACAGCCAAAGCTGAAGTGGCCCCTCCTTCTTCATGCCTCCCAACCTGTGTGCCAAAGGTTACTGGAAAACTTCTACTTTTATCCACACAATTCCTTTCAGGAACTTCTCAGAGCCCTGTTTTGTTGTTTAATTCTGTACAGATAAATGAACTCTAGATGCTGCCGGGCAGTGTAATTGAGGTCTGGGCAGGGTGGAGGGGCAGAAGCGCTGGATCACGGAAAGATTCTGTGACACTCCTGTAAAACTTACTTCAGGTTTTCAGGCCTTGAGCTTCAAGTGTTGAGAATTTAAAGAGGATTCACACTCCATGCAGAGACTACAGAGGTTAACAGCTACTCCAGTACCTCCCTTGCAGTGTGCACACAGAAGCACAGAGCATACCTTGGCTCTGGCAGTGCTAGTAAAAACCTGCTAGTCATACAGGCAACTCTGAGGGAAAATCATCACAATAATGGACCCACTTGATGGCTTTGTACCATGCTTGGTATTGATCTGTGGCTGTAACACTGCAGGATTGATTCCCATATTTTCATCTTTTCTAATTGAGAAAATTACATCATGTATTATTCATTCTTGTAGGCCCCAGGGCTTTGTTGTTGTTGTTGTTGTTTTTGCTTTTTAGTGAAAACTGTATGTTTCTTTTGTCTGACCTCTTGGATTAAAAGCTTTTCCTCCAATTTATCTGAGAAAGAAAGAAAAGAGCATGGAAGAGAAAATGGAGGGGAAGGGGGGGGGAACTTTGTAATTTTGACATTATAATACAATTTAAATTAATTTTAAATTTAGCAGAACTTTGGCTATTCAGGTAAATTTGTCTAAAATGACCTGTAAGTTTACAGGTACAACTACCTAGCTGGTGTTCTGAACACAGTGCAAAATGACCAGCACAGAGTGATGGTGCAAATCCAAATGCATTTCTTTTTTAATCCAGACCTACACTTCTGTGACTGGATGTAGAATTTGGGGTTTTTTCACACACTCATTTTGAAGGTGGAGTCCACCACACTTAAAAAATGAAAAGAATTCCTGATTCTGGTTCAAGGTTATAGTGCCAGGGAGAGCATTGCTGCAACCATTTTGCTGTCTGTGTTGTCTGTTCAAAAGACTGCAGAGGTCTTAGAAGTGATATATCAGATGCTTTTCCTATTTGGCTATGACAGCCCTTTATTATTTTAATCACCTCACATGTTAAATGAGATTTTTTTTTTCCTACAGTGGTAAATAGAAGAATAAAATATAACACCAGTCAGCAAGGCAAGATCCTGAGGTCACTGATCCATTTCCTAACTGGCCAGGGTGGAATGAGACTTTGTGAGATACCTGAAGCTCCTCTTCTACCCAGTACTGCTAAATTTCAGTTTGACACAATTTTAACTGGTGACTGTGAACCAGCTGATGGAAATACAGAACACAGATTGCTCTGCAAAATGAAGCTTCTGATGGAGGGATGAAGAAGCAGCAGTAGCTTAGTGCAGAGAGAGAACACAAGTCTTCCAATCCACAGGAGGTAATTTCTCATGAGAAAGTAATAAACTTCCATGGAGAGTATTGGAAAAGAAATCAGCAACTAAAACTGGAGCAAGGAAGGTCTAGGGGAGAAATTAAAGAGAAATATAAGATGTAATTACTCAGAGAGTCTGTGGGATTGCTGTTTCTGGAGGGAAGTGAGGAGCCTCACTGGATGACATCTTAAAATATCCTCCAGCCTTCTCTGTCACAATTGCAGTTTGTGAAGGTGCTATTATTTCTCTAGAATCAGGAACATAACTGATTATGCAGCCTTCCATAAGGCCCAAAAGGCAGCTGTCTGGGTTTTTTTTTTCTGAAGAAACTTGAAAGTTTTGCTAATCAACAAAAAGCAAGGTAAAACTTCCGTCCCACCTCACCACTTCATTGCAGGCCAAAGAAGAGTCAGCAAATAAACAGACAAGCATGTAGATCTTCCAGTCTGTAGCACTGGGCCCAGGCTTGCTTCATCTGTTTCACACAGCTAAAGACCAAAAGCCCAGAGAAGCGAAGCAATGATTGGGAGTACTAAAAGACACCTCTGGAGATCATCTAGTCTGCTCCTCGGGAGAGTTCATTAACTGGACTGTGCTTCCCACCTTTGGGTCCTGTTCCTCCTCTCTTTCCATGCAAATGGAAATAAATCTGGGATGGGGCACAAAGTGAGTGACCAAGACAGACACATTTCAAATGCCTGCGTTGTATATCTGGCCAAGGGGGCAGAGCATCACCTCCCGGGAGAGCCTGACAAACACCACTGCTTCCTCACTCTGTAAACTCCAGAGCAGCTTGGAGATCTACATGAAACAGATCTCTCCAGTGAGAGGCCAGCACTTTGTCAACATGGCATTCCTCTACTGAGAAAAAAAGAGCTGTAAATTTAGAGCTTTACCTCAAAACTAGCTCAACAGGAAAGAAAATACTGAGCCCAAAGAAAATGAAGGTCTGGTAAGCCTGTAAGCCTAAATTTATAGCCTGTTTCTAAATCTAAGAGTGTATGCCCATCAACATACCAGTCTAGGCTTTGTGCCTGGGTTTCCTTCACATGAAGACAGACATCTGGAACCACCTCAGAATAATATCCTGAATTAGAAGGGATCCACAGGGATCATCCAGACCAACTCCTGGCCCTGCACAGGACACCCCAACAATCCCACCCTGTGCCTGGGAGTGTTATCCAAACACTCCTGAAGCTCTGGCAGCCTTGGGGCCAGGGCCATGATCATTCCCTGGGGAGCCTATTCAGTGCCCCACCACCCTCTGGGGGGAAAAACCTTTTCCTGATATCCAGCCTAAACCCCTCCTGACACAGCTCCAGCCATTCCCATTTCTGTCACTGGTAGATGGGTGCTGCCCCTCCACTGCCCCTCTTGAGAAAGTTGTAGACTGTGATGAGGTCTCCTCTCAGTCTCACAAAAGCTGATACAAGCTCAGCTATTCCCTAGTTCAGATGCTCTTACATCTACAGAATGCATCTTTGATGAAGGAAAGGCCCCAGCATCCTCTCCTATAGCCCTGACGGTGTTCAGAGCGAAATTATGTAAGTATCTGAAAGCAAATGAATTTAAATGCCCTGAGATCTAAGCTGTGTAGCTGTTTTTGGTAAATACACTCTCAGTTTATTTTATAACCATTTTTGTCCTGCTACAAACTCTGGGTGAGACAGCACCACTGACAGTATATGAATGAAACATTTGTCCAGGGTGAGTCGCCGCAGGGAAAGCTCTTCTTCAGAAACCATAGCACTGCTTTCATTGTGCACCCTTTATCATGGGCCACAAAAAAATGACACAGAAAGCGTGGAAGTGGAGTGTGTGTTATCAACATGTTGATAGGAGGGAACAAAAAAAGAGCCATTCATCTGCACAGTTAATTTTCTGGCCCAACAGAAAGAGCATGAATTTCTGTTAACTGCTCCTGCTCCCAACTGTAGTGCATTCTACCACTGTTCATTTATTGATTGAAGGCCCTCCTAAGAGACAAAGATGGCAGAATTGCAATGAATCTGTGACAGCCTTGAGCAGATCCATCCATCATTGTCACTGACCTCGACTAGTTCAGCTCAGAAATCATGAGTAAAGTGTTCATTTGTCTTGTCATCATATGCCCAAGACACTTGTCATGCTATAAAAACAGCACTTTTAAGCAGAAATCTCCTGTGCAATCTCATCAGATCTGTTCCTTCATGCATATATGCCTTTCTTCTTTTTTTCTCTCCAAATGTCTTGAAATGAGCACAAACTAGAAATGCAATGAAAGTGGCAGTTCAGGAAAAGGTTACTGTTCTCAAAACACAAAGCAGATGATGACACTTCGGTAAACACTGTATTTTGTAGCTTAGAGCATCAGTTAGAAGTAATTCCTTCATAACATCTCACGTCAGGAAATCAGTTCAGCAAAAGCTATTTTCAGCTAATAACTCTGAAATAAGACATCAGAAATTACACTCTAAGTTCAAAAGCCCAATAATAGTAAAAAAGATAGATTCATGTGGAGCTGGTCCAAACATTTTGGCTGTATGTGTGGTTTTTTTGTTGAAAAATGCCATGACGAGCAAAAGTTTTATTTTTTTATTAGACCAAATGACTTTAAAGATAAATAAATAAATAAAAGAAACAGATTATACTTTTCTTTTTCTCCCAGACTAGAGCAGGCTAACTGGGCATGCAACCTTGCCTTTTTTTCTAGCCATCAGCAATTAATCTTTAGAAACATAATCCTTTTTTGCAAGCTTTTACCTCTTGAAAGTGTCTTAGATTTGCAACCCTGTGTCTTCCTTCACAAAGCAGCAAATGGAAAATCTCAGTGGATTAAATGTTCTATTTTGTCTCCACATCAATATGTCATAAGTGAATTACACTGACCATGTTCCACTCCTGGGTTTCCTTCGCATGGAGACAGATATCTGGAACCATCTCAGAATAATATCCTGAATTAGAAGGGATCCACAGGGATCATCCAGACCAACTCCTGGCCCTGCACAGGACACCCCAACAATCTCACCCTTGTGCACAGACAGACAAGCAGGAGCAGCTCAGCACTCATCTCCCGTGATGAGTTGCATCAAGTAACACTGACACTACCTGGACCTTGCAAGCCCAAAATGTTATTGTTCCTCACTTGTTTCCTGTTATCCTTGCTCTTCCCACTCTCCCCACTTACGCAGCATTAAAAATGTAACACTTAAGAAATACAGCTTTCTGGAACGGTGGGATTTCCAGCAGCATATTTTGAGCAGTTGGCATTTAACGTCATCAGCACTGAAATAACCATCTCTTTCGCTGCACTTTTCTCTGGAAATGGCAGAGTCCTCCTCAAGGACACATTACTCTGCAGTTTTCAGATGGGGAGAATGAGGCACCAGTGGAAGTGAGATTCAGCAGCTCTGGGCAGTGCTGAAGTTGAAGTGCAGCATCCCAAGCTCCTGCCCCAGCACTCCCTGCTGTATCTTGACTCCTCGTGGGCACACCAAAGGTGACTTTTCCTTCCTGAGGTGGAGCTTCACTGGAATATCTGGTGTACAAATGATGAAGAGCCCTGAACACCACCAGCTGTATTTGGAAGAAGTAGAAATGGTCCTTTCTCCAAAGTAGCAGTTTGGGGAAAATTAGATGAGATTGAGATGACTTTCCTGAAGATACTCCCTGCCTACCATGGGCAGAAAACCCATCAGGACTCTACCATGTTTTTCCCATTTGTTCTGTCTCAGTGTGCCTAGCAAGAGGACGCTCCTCTGGGATCTCAGGGTCTGGTGCAAAGAGATCTCGTTCCTTTTCATCAAACACAGCCATACAATACATAAACCATCTTTCCTCTGCTCTTTTCCACTCTGGCACTGCCCAAGTGTTCATGCAGGCGGGAATGAAGCACTGTCAGGTGCCACTCATTAACAAAAATATAAGCAGTGACAATGGCCACTGAGAGAACATCTCCAATGAAGAAAGCACAGGAGGTTTCAGCAATACTCACCCTACACATCCTCTGAGAAAATGCTTTCACATGCACAGTCCAAAGTCTACTGACTTAAAAAAGGACAGTCCTTGAACTAGAAAGCTCTTAGCTGCCACCATGTTGCAATCATCAACTGAAACTGTCTCCACATGCAGATTAGGATTAGATTGTGCATATTTGTTTCATCAAACCTGGGAAAATGTCAGTTGTTGCAATGAAGAACTGCTTGTTACTGGGAAAAGAAGGCAGTCTCCTTGTGAAGGTGTTCTATTCCTAATGCACTCTGCCCTGGTGCAGGAGCTTGTGCCTCCAGCTTCCACAGCAGCAGCTACCTGGAGGCTGAATGCTGAGCAGCCTGGATAGTGCAGCTGCCCAATTCATCCCAAAAAAGCAATGGTTTGCATCGCACTGAAGTATCTGCTGTAAATTGGAGGTGTGATGAAACAGACAATTTTCATCTGTCAGTGTTGTCATTAATTGGCTTATGTTTTGTTGCAAGTCTCAATTGTTTGCAGCCATGGATGTGGCAAACTAGACAGGGTTGCAGAAACCACAAAAAGGAAAAAACCAAGAGAATAAGCTCTGAGAAATGCAAAGTAACTTGTCACAGTCTGGACTGCCATCACATCTCAGTGAACTCCAGGTGTTTCACTGAAGGGGACACACTGAAGGTTTTGCAAATCTACCTTCTTCAGTTCAGCAACTGCTGCCTAACAGAAACCTAAAAAATCATTATCTCTGTGAAACAACTTATGAAAAGAAGAAATAAACCACCATAGGCGACATAACTGAACATATGGTGTGAATCAATTACATGATCCACGCAGGTTTAAGAACAAACAGGGGTGCTGATGAGCATCTGAGGGCAATTGTGGGAAGGGTACATGCTTTCCTGGAGATGTTTACATTGCAGCTGAGTAAGATTTGTCAGTGCAAAAGATGTCACGTGGGAATGGTACTACTTTATGGAGCAAACACAGAAATCTCTGAAAAACTGCATATAACCAAATGCTTAATCTTTGAAAGAGACTTCTGGCACCATGAACCAAGCCAAATCTGCAGGTCAGAGAACAGAAGTGCTCAATTTCAGGGATGAGGAAAAAGCAAAGAGAGGCCCTAACACACAGCTGGTAAAACCACACTCACACACATGCAGAGTAAAATATTGTGAAATATTCTATATGCAACTCAACTAAATTTTAAACTGCAGATTTTATTTTAAGACATTCGTGCTTTCCAGAATGACATCTTTATTGCAGCTGTCACTGAAGCACAAGGTCTGGTCTTAAAGGTAACAGTTGGTGTCAGATCAAAGTAGCTGCCTTTGAGCAGAGCACGGATGTTCCTCTCCTTCTGTGACTTCTCCACAGTCTGTCTTCAAAGCTGAAATCACACACATTTTCCAACACTCCCAGGCATATGCAAAACACTGATTACTGAAATCAAATTATCTTTCTCCCCCTTCTGCAGGCTGGGGAATAGCTCTCAAGACAAGCTATTTTACTTCAGGGTTGTTTCATTTCCTTGTCATCATTCCTCCTATGGGAATTCGATCCCTGAAGCCCTGGCTGCATTTGATATTGATATAACAATCTATATAACATCACTGTAATTATCAGGATGCTGATTAATACCATGAATCCACATCCTCATGCCAAGGGTTGGATTTGCCATTTTATCCAGCAAAATGCATCTGAGATTAATTTTTTTCCAGTGCTATGCAAAGGTGCCTGATTAGCTTTCAATACTGCGAAATGAAAAACAGAGCAAGATATTTTGTTCTGCATTTTGTCTTAATGGTTTAACCTCAGCAGTATATCTGTTCCGCAAAAGCTTTGAAAAGCATACAAATTAATGACAGGATATGTACCACAAAAGCCATCACAATTTCAGCATCTCATTAGCACAATGTGGCAACGTTCACAGTGTTATCCTGTTCACCACAATCTTCTTTGCAAGACTTTATTTTCCGCTCCCAAATTAATGTTAAGGAAGACAGCTGATCTCACATTCCACACATCAAGCCATAAACATTTATCAAGGTGTCAGGGAGAGCAACACTTCTGGGTTGTCAATATTTAATCTGCATTAAAATTAAATCATGGGTCATTAGACCCAGTTCATCAAGTCAGGAGTTCAGTGCAGATGCTGAGCTAGATGTCCAGAAGCTTCTGAGCAAAGCATATGGAATCTTCTGCCGCGTTTGACCAGGGAGACTTCACACAGTATCTGTACACACGCCCTACAGATGCACAGCCCCAGCCCACAGCATGCCTCTGTGCTTTTAGGAACGGGCTGCATCAGCACCATTACTCCTGAGGAGTCACCACACTGCAATTGTGGACAGGCAGCCTTGACCCCTTCACTTATGTGACAGAGTCCAGCACAGCAACAAAGGGCTGTCAGCAGCTTTCAGTAATGGAATAATTTCCACGAGCTCTATCCCAGGGAACTGCAGGTAACATGCTAGTAAAAACCACACCTGCTAACCAAGAAGCTCTGCCCCTTGCTCCCCTTTCTCATCTGAAGGCCACTGGAAGGTGAAAATGAAAGGATTTATGATCATTAGAAACCTGATGTGGTAGCCTTCCTCTTCATTACATGACTGAAAATGGCATGTCATTGTGCAACCCTGTTTTTCCTGCTCCTTTTCCTTTCCAAAGGAGGACCACAACCATTTCTGGCTTACTACAAAGCCTCAGTCATCAGCAATGCGGAGTAACAACGTTCATTTGTCAGGCTATTAGAACTTCTTCCATTTCAGACTTCTCCATACTCTCTAAAGTTCAACAAACTTGGCTTGATGGAAGCTCCTTCCTCAGACCACTCTGGGAGAAGCACATAAAGAGAAAACCTGTCCTTGGGCTGACCATCAGCAGCTGTGCCTTCACACCTTTTGTGCAGCTCAAAAATGAGGCAAAGGAAGTGGTGAAGGCTGAAGCAACTTGTCTGACCAGAAAAAGGCCCCTCTGCCTTACTGCTGTAGCTTTGCCACGACTCCTCTTTACTTGCTTAACCACTAATAGGTAAAATACTAAGAATTACCTTCACTACTGGAAAATTTCCCAACCTACAGCCAAGCAAATCCTTTTGCTTTCTCCACACATTCTTTGCAAATAAGAAAAAGAGCACTGCAGTTTTTATAAAAGCACAGGCCTGAGGGCAGAAGACAACTGCGTACGGCCTGCTCCTCATATTTCCCATTGGTTTACGTTTGTTCCAGTTCTCTCTTTAATGGGCAATTTTCTTGCAAAATTTTCTCGCAAAATTTTCTCCTTCACAGCACATTACAGTTCTTAATTAGAACATTCCCAAACAATTCCCATTCAAACTTCTGCTCACCGCAGGTAACTCACAGGCAGGTATCATCCACCACTGCCATCATCAGAAAGGTGCTTGGGGAGCTGCTATGGGCTTTAGAAAGCCCCCTCGTCAGAATATCAGAATCAACTCTTCCTTTCAACTCTATGCCATTTCTGTTTTCTTGTAAGATTGAAATTCTTCAAAGTAGTGTCATCAAAATAGTTTTTAAAAGGTAATTAGGTGATTTAATTATTTGTGGGTTTATTTCTCTTTTGCAGCGTACGTGCGGTTGTATAGCAATTTTCACCTGCTATCACACGCAACGTGTGTCTTCCAATTTGATTTTTTTTTTTTTTTTTAATTATGTCAAAAAAGGAAAGCCAGACCTGCTTTGTCTGCCTGTTCTGTTCATCTGCCCCTGCCCTACTTACTGCTCAAGTGTCTAGTTCGGCATAAGGTGACACACATCCCTGGCACAGGCATTTACATTTTTGCATTACTGTGGCTTCGCAGGTTATTTTTTACTTAGATGTGTCCTTCCTAAATGGGCTAATGGAAGAAATTTACTAATTTCACCACTCACTTCATCTCATGAACCTCAGTATGTTATAATCTGCTGTATCCATTTCTGACATCTCACTCCTTGTATCAGGCATGCTCTCTTTGGAAGCATTCTGCTTCTGAAACTTACTTTATTCTGATTAATCTCTTTGAAACAGCCGCACATTTGTTATCAAGACTTCCACACACCTCCCAGCACTCAGAGGCAGTGAAAATGTAATTGCTTGTGAATTCTGCAACTAGCTGATGTGAATAAGGCAGGGAAACAGCAGAAAGAGGAAGGTGTGGGGAGTTTAGGTCTAATAGTTTTAACCATGACTCTGTACTGTCTTGGAATTTCAGCAAAATTATTTATATAATAAATATACCATTTAAAGAGTCTTAACATTACTGAGAACACAAACAGTATGAAGTGAATCTCACACAGGCACCCCAAGTATCATCATCGCTAAGGGGAACAACTGGATAATTCTCTACAGTACTTCTCAAAGCCTGGCAAATTCTGTCCAGTGATTCCACTGAAGAGCAGGAAGGGAGCAGGAGACAGCGGCTTCCACTCTTATTCAGTCAATGAGCTCCACAGAGTCTTTCACTTTTCAGAGACCAGTAAATCTGCTAAATGCTTTATTCCTTAACAGGAGGACAGAGAATGGAAATCAAACTAATAAAACCCCAAACAGATGTTCAAAGTATCTAGAAGGGGAAATGGGAATTTTTAGAGAAATGAAGTTTTATTACAAGTGCTCTCTTATTGCTACCACTTAAGTGTGCTAGTGCAAAGCGTATTTATTAACGAAAGATCCAATTAAGAAAATTGTTTAAGTAATTCTCAGTAGTGCAAGCAACACAACTGTGAATGATGCTGCATCATTAACATACCAAAAAAAAAGAGAGTATGAAAGTATACCTATGACTTGTGGGAAAAGGAGCAGAAATGAAACAAAAAATTACTACTGAAATTCTATATGAGTATTTTTTAATTTAATGCTTGGGACCCGTGAACACTTCTGTGACTTCTTAGCTTTGTCCAAGAGAATGATTTCACTGACTGTGGGTGCAGTCCTCCACTGCTGAGGTATTGGGAATTTTGCCTCTGATTTGAGCAGACTGAGGCTGGCGCATACAAGTTGCAGCTGATGAAAGCTGGGAGCAGGACAGAGGTACAGTGCTTCAGCGATAAAAGGCAGAGAGGAACAGTTTTCCTTTGATCTGTTCAGGTATAGGCAAATGAAGGCTTACAACTCTTTTTTTTTCCAGAACTATTGCTGTTTTATTGGATAAAATCTCAATTTCAAGTATTTGTCACAGAGACTTCTAATTTGAGAAAAATATGAAAGACCTCTTGCTGGAGTATTAACCATATGCTCATCTCTTGATAGAAAGTATTAAATCTTCACACTCACAGGATGTCTATACAAAGAATTAATGGAAAATACTGGACAACATGGAGAAAAGTTTAACTTTTAAAATACATTTTAAAGTCTTGATCGTTATCACAGAACATCATCAAATATAGTTGAAGTTAAATTTAAACAGCGGTACAATGGAAAATTCTGTTTGTCTGGAATTCATCCATCTGGTAATAAACTAAGACACACACTGGAATTAAGACTTGAAACGGCCATAGCCAAAACAGTAAAATCTCCTGAAGAAACTGTAAGGAATACACTCTCTGACAGATGGACTGGGGCTTCAAGCTATGGCAGACATCGTGGAAGCTGCAGCAGACACACGAGGGGGAAGGTGTGCACGGCACCAGGAGAAAGAGGAGAAGGCATCCGGGTGACAGCGATGGCAATGCCACACGCAGGGCTTTTACGAGAGACTAAGGCTTTTCACGCGGTTTTCTAAGTTGTTGTGGTTTTTGGCTTTTTTTCCCCCCCCCCCGTTTTACTTTGGTTTTTTGTTTCTAAAATTTCTTTACTTTCAAGCGCATCCCCACCGCTGTCCCGGCCCCGTTTCTCCCGGTGCTGCCACAGCACTCACTCTAGTTCTGCCGGCGGCACGGCTTCTTG
>WEIT01002491.1:103685-117425 GCA_013389985.1 Dryoscopus gambensis | reverse complement strand
CCTGTTGGTTATTTTGCATGAAAAAATATGTGAATTTTTCCTTCTCAATTTACATGTAACCACAAGTATCTGTTGATGTAAGAATATAGAGAAAGTTAATTCCTTATTGCAGAGGAGAACTGTATTTCTGCAATACCTAATCTTGAGAAATAATCCATTCACCTTGTGTGCTAATCCTGCCGCTGATTTAAGAAAGTGGCCCAGAATACAACATGTATTCCACAAGCCCTGTTGCAGGGCAGAAGGAGCACAGCAGCCATCTCTGAAGTGAACTATCTTGCTTGTACTTGCTGCCGGGTCTTTGAAACAAATAAAAGCATAGAAGGAAAAAAAAGAGACAAATATGATGGTTAATCAAATTTGTGGGTGTCTATGAGCAACCAGTGTGAAGCAGAAGTAAAATAATGTACTTTTTGGGCATGCTAAGCAAGGAGGTTTTGTAGAGATACCCAAGCCATTGTAAGTGGCCATGATAAAGTTTTGTGTACAGCTGAGATCACCTAACTTTAACAAAGCCTAATTTGAATTTAGACAGGTACAAGCCAACCTGTACTACCAATATTAGTCAGTTGGTTAGAAGAATGGGATGGATTAAACATTTCCCTTTTATTCCTTACAAAGAGATAAAAATATCTCAACCTCTATAGCCTGTTTGGCAGATGCTTATAAAGGGATAGGACAACTGCTTGTAAATGGATTGGAGAGTGATGCATCAGGGAGGGAAAAATTTTATATAAAAGGATAATATTAGTCCCAGAGTGTTTATTATCTAGTTATTTTAGGCCAGAAACTGGAAGATTCATGAACACCCATATAATGACGCTCCAAACAGGACTAGAAGGAGAGAGGATTTTAAATTGTTGGGAGATTGAGCATGATAAACCCAGTGGAAGGGATTGTGTAACTAATTTGGAGAATTCCTGAAGATAAGAATCCATGTGTAACTGCTATGTTCAAAAGGAAACCAGATCACCACTTGCACTGTATTTATTTTTTGGTAATCCTGTGCTAAGACTTCTGCCCCTTTCTTGTACGGATCAGCAGAGATTTGTCCCCCTAAACTATGTAACAAACTTTGTTAAACACTTCCTGATTATCGAAGGGATCTAGGAGAGCAGCAGTGCCCTCAGTCTCTCTTATGCTGCCTTCTGTCTAAGGCTGTTTTGCCTACAGCTGTTTTTAGGTCCTTATTTGGTTATCAATATTGGGTAGGTATTGTGTGGAAAGTGGGCACTTGGGCATCTGTTGTGCGATTTCCTGGGGCTGCAGGAAGCCTTGCTGCAGGATCTGTATCCCAGTTCTCCATTCCTGCTAAAGAGAGACTTGCTGATTCCTTTTTCCATCAAAAGGTGTTGGTAATCGAGTTAGTGTTCCCCCATCCTCTGTTTATACAGACAGTTTGTGTCTTTAAAGGCTATTTATTTTTTTGTTTTGAACATTTCACAGGCACACTGCTGTTTACTCAAGCAAAGGCCTGGAGTACAACTGAGTACTTGTCATGCTGTACTGATTGAATCCAAGTTTGTTTTGCCTCTGTGATTCCCGTTTTGTGGCGCATAAAAAAATACCATGGGAGAGAAGCACTCTGGATTCCTTGAATATTCCTTGTGCCGTGTTATGGCAGAGCTCTGTATGCAAGAGACATGACAGCAGGAGAGATCCTCCTGCTTAGGTTGTACAGTCAAAGAGAAGTGCTATTTACTTTTTTCCCCTGATGGCTTTGTAAAAGCAGGTAAAATAGCTATGAAATTTCAGAGGGTAGCAGTCATAACTTAATATATCAGTTTACCTTGCTCAACAGTGCATAGTTAATTCCTTTTTTTTCTGTAGATTGCTGTTTAAAAGCACTCGCTGTGTAGCCAGCTACTGTGTGTGCTTTAAGCTGAGGAATAAAAACATGCTGCCAGCTACAAGGTCTTGTTGCTGTACTTTTCCTTGTGACCTTTAACAAACTCAAACCATTGTTATTGTGCACAGAATCCAGCAAGGCTATAATCACCATTAAAGAGGGTGGTTGGTTTATGTTTATTTTGGCTTTCACTATTTTTGGGCAGACGGGAAAAATATTTATGGTGGGGGTTTGGGGTTTTTTTTTTGGTTTTGGGGTGGTTTTTTTAGTACAGGAATAATCTTTTCTGTTTACATTTGTGGAGTAAGCACAGCCAGGTCCATGCAGTGACTGGGACTCCTCATAGTACATGACTATTTGTATCCTTATTTTTCTCATTCCCCCATCCAGCCGACCAGGGAACAGTGGATAAACAGGTTCCATTTGATTGAGTGAGATGCTAAATAGTTAGGAACCATTGCAGAAGAAAAAAAGTATTTTTCTTCTGAGCTGCAGAAATCTAGTTCACTCACATCTTGCATCCTGCATCCCAACTTTCTGCCAGTAAAAATAAATAAATAAAATAAATTTTAAAAACCTCTCCAGATTTAACAGTTGCATCTTTTCTGAGCCTTCCTCCTGTAGGATTTTTCCCCTTTCACTGGTCCACACCTTTCTTCTCCCTACATACACACTGTCATCTTCCTCCAAACTTGTGCATGGGCAAAAGGCCTTGTGTGTGATGCCCAGTTCTGAGCAGTGTGTCCTCCAAGACCCGACTCAGCAAGGAGCTGCTGATTCTCTGTCACAGCATTTCCCTTCACAGGGAAATTTGCTGGTGTCTTCTATCATCATGCAAATCTCCTACAGCACCCAAGGAATTTGGAACCTCAATCCATCTGTCAGATGTGGCTAAAACTGCCCACTGTGTTTGGAAACTATTAGAAAATGCAAAGCTCGACAGACGTTCAGCACAATGGTCTAAAGCCCATTTAATTAGCAAAGTAGCCTAAGAAGACTGGATTTCCAATTGTAATGTGTACAGACAGATATGTATTCCTACCTGGATCATAGAACATTAGCTCTGAAGATGTGCTGTTACATGCATTCTGCAAATGGATAATTGGAGGAGGAGAGGGAGGAAGGAGAGGGATGTTTGTATCATTTCATGGCAGGTAACCATGTCATTCATACCACACCTGGGTGTTTCTGACTTTGTTCCTCACACAAGTGCTAATGAAATATTTTGTGGTTAAAAAAAAAAAAAAAAAAGAAAAAAAAAAGAGCTTGGAAACCCAGTATCCAAAGGGTTTCAAAACTTTATTGTATGTGCCAAATATTTCCAGCTGTTACTGCCTTCCACTTATTTCCCACAGCATCTTGGCCTGGGTGTGCTAGTGATCTTTCTTCGTTGATGGCATGAGATGTTAGCTGAGCCAATGTTTATGCTGCTCAGAAAGTTATTCCTCAAGCCTTACTTCATTAATGATTTTAAAGCTTGTTAACCTGTTTATCTTCAAAGGATGGAAGCTTTTAGTGTTAAATAAAGTGGACAGCATTTATATAGATTTTGATAATGAGTACAATTGGATATCAGAATCCAGTCTGTGTTATAAACTAGGAGCCATCACACATTCTTCAGTTGCTTCTCCCTGAGAGGAGGGAGATTAGACTGCAAACATGGGTGTCTGAAGCAGCATTACATCTGCTCCAACTCACTGAGAGTTTCTAACGTACAGCTCCTTCAAAAGAAAACAGTTGCTAAGATATTCAATAGTGGAGAATTTGCGGATGGCTTGCTGTAGCTTCTGTGATCATTCATGGATCGCCTTGTGGCATAGCATAATTTTGTGAGTGATTTAATTTAATTAAATCTCGATCAACAAGGGATATCTTGGATATTGTGGAATCAGCTGCTTTCTATCATGAGACTTCAGAAAGTCCTATAAGCAAAGCATACATCTGTCTAAATTTTCTTGCATATCAGCCTACTGCACTTTCTGAAAGACTTGATGTCAAGCTACTTAACTTACTCAAAACCACTGCCTGGTTGATTGACTGCTCTTTGTTGTTTTGGCTTTGAAACATCCATTAGAATGGAAGGAAGTTTTTGCTTTTATTTTCCACCATTCACATTGGTGTGGCTTGCATTTTATATTTCTTTCTGTTTTGATGATGAAAACATCCTGCATGGTTGTTAATTGTTGTAAACATTTACCTAGCACTTTGCAGTCACTAAAGAATTAATCTCTCTAATGCTGGTAAGTGTTCTGCGTATTTTAGAGCTCAAGAGTGTTGATGAGACATACCTAAGGCCTTAAAGTGTGTCAGTAGTGTAGATGAGGATTTAATTTGAGAACATTACTGTGACTCACTGTAGTTAATGTGCAAGCAGTGTCAGTCTGTGGGTTTGTGTATGAGCCAGGATTTGCAGTATTACAGAGATTACATCTTTCTTATTGTTCTAAAGCAGCTCTTTCAGGTCCTTTGAGAAGTGGATATTTTTGAAAGCTTGCTTCTGTATCACTGAAATGTTAAGTTTAATTGAAAGGAAGTTTGATTTGCCACTAGAGTCAACCATGAACTGTTTCAATAGAAGTCAGACTCCAAAAGGTGAAAATCCCCTCTCCTTCTCCCACTGATGGGACACAGACAGACAACCTGTCCTCTTTTCCACTTCCCTGTCTGCAAGGGCCTCCAGAACCAACTTGTGTTGCTGAGCCTCGGAGGGGCTTCCCAGTCTCGCACAGCAGAGCTACCGGAGCCACGGGCAGCACAGCCAGGAGGAATCCCACATCCCATCCTGCGTGTGATAAGGCAGCCTGAGAGTGAATAGGCCCGGGCTGAGCAGCACAGGCAGATTCTGCCCTAAAGGCCTCTTTGCACTCTAACTCACAATGGTATCACCCTGCTTTTTCTGGGAAAATGAGAAAAACACCCTGGTTTTATTCCATGAATGACAGAATATCCATGCAGAAAAGCTGGCACTTGCTTTGCAACCAGCAGCTCAGAGCACAGGGCAACACTGAAAGCGCTGGTGTAGCAGAAGGGGCAGCTCATGGGGTACAAGGTTCTTGTATTTCATGTTTGCATTCAACGGCTGTGTTTCTGTTATTTAAGCTTCCTGACCTGGCAATACTAGCGGGTCTACACTCACAGCCTGGACTGTACCACTTAAGTGTGCATGACTATGGCTGTGGTTTGGTTTGGGGCTTTTTCCCCTCCACAGATACACTTTATATTGCTTCACTCCTTCAGAATTTAAGGTAGAAGTAAAAATTTGCTGAAAGAGATACACGGGGTGGGGAGGGGGAAATAATTTTCCAATCACATATTATTTGTTCCTCCCTTTTTCCCTCATCACCATGTCCAGATGTTGCAAAATGAAACTTAGAGCTCAAAAATGTAGAGGTCGGCTTTTGTAGCTGAACACCTCGTTTAAAGGCCTTTTATTCCAGTGAAGTAACGATGCCAACTAGTGGTCAGATCCCTCATAGAGAATCGACTTGGTATTCTAGCAAAGAAAAAAATAGCAAAAATATATGTAAATCACAACAGCTTTTGTGCCAGTCTCACTAGTCAGCTAGGGAAAAGACTGTAAGTATTGATTTTTTTTTAATAGGACATTTCAATTAGTAACATAACAAGTGTCTCATTAAGTTAATGACATGCGGTCCTTGGACCCTGCATTAATACACTGTTATGCTTTTCTTTTCTTCAAAATTAATTCATCCCACTCATGATCTGATCACCTGTGCTAATGGTACCAAAACCAAAGAAAGAAGTATGTATTATCTCCATCTTGTTTCACTGTAATATATGGGTTCTTCTTTGCTAAAACATAAATGTGCTTTTGGGCTTGAATAACCCACTCCGACTTCTGTTTGAAAGTCCATGGTTATTCTAATAGAAAGGGATAATCTTCCAACATAATTAAGGGCTTTTTTCTTTCTCTTTTTTGGTGTTAGTTTAAATGTATATCAACATATCAAAGTTTATGAGGTGCTCTGGTGCTCTGCCACAAGTTGCTCTGTTTTTTTGTTCTTTCTTAAGGACCCCTTTTGCATCAACATAGCTGGATTTTGGGAGGCAGATGTAAATATTACTGGTTATAATCTGGATGCCAATATCTAAATTTAATTATCATCTTTATTTATTAAAGACAAAACTATAAAGCAGCTATTTAGAATTTTCATTTCTTTTAGGTTTTTGGGTGTGGTTGTTTGCCTGTGTTTTTAACCCTTTCAAAACTGTGTCCTTCCTATAGTGTTCACCTAGCCCTCAATTGTTTTAGAAAACTCATGTGCTGATTAACAAGGTGATTTCATTAGATGATGCAGGGAAAGGCACCAATTGGGAAGACAGCTCTCTGGGATCTACACACTGGTTAAAATTACAGTATCATTTTACTCTGCCTCAGCTAGATATTTTCAGAATCAGCAGTATGCAGATGCTGTGTCTTCAGAATCTACATCCTGCACATCTCTTGCTGTGTCTGACATTGAGGTGCATTATTCTTTCAATATGCAGTATTCTTTTAGACATTCCCTGGAGTTTCTCCTAGAAACTGGCCTGACTACCTACCTACCTGACTTTTGAAAAGCTAGATTTGGATGTGTTATCAGGTACTTAAAATTATTAATTTTGCATTCATAACAATTTGAGCATACCTATGCCATTCATCATGTTTTATGGTTTCTTCAGATAACAGTTATCTTATAGGTTCTGTGAAGTCAGCTAGTTTGTGTAGTCTTCTCAATCCTTTACATACCACACCTGTCTTTTATATTATCCAAAGGCAAGCCAGGTTCATTTCTCTGATGCTTTGTGAACTTCGGATCAATTCCTTGATCTCATATGTTTTGCTGCAATGCTGAGATTAGGAGCTCTGATTCACTTTGAGCTGCACAGAAACACGGGTCATGCATAAAGAAAGCATTTAGGGGGCTAGTTTTAGTTCGTGCTAGAGCTCCAAATCCTTCTTCCCTTTCTGGCAGGCTTCTGTACACACTCCTCTTTCACCATGGAATAACCCAGACAGAAACTCCCTTCTCCATCCTGCAGCATCAGGAGTTGAAGTCTGCTGCCTTTTCTGTGACGTTATCCAGTGCCTGCTTATGGCACTGCTGAGTGTCAGATTTGTATGAGCATCCTTATCCAGTGTGGTGCTTTGCCTCTGCTTTTACCTCCCTAACAGGTAAGTACTGACCTTTGAGCTTCAGAGCACCATACACGCCAAGGCAGTCCCGAAGTTTTGGAGGAGTGTGAGGCTGAATCCTGTTCTCTGGCTCCTCTGGATGCCTACAGGGTTTTTGAGTTTCTCAGTCACTGTTCTAACTCCAGACCCCGGGGTCTTGGTTTTTCTCCTCCTACCTTGCTTGTTCAGTGCTGGAAAACCCAGAGGGCACACTTACATCAGCCACAGTTTGTTCATTAATTTTTTAACCGTGACTACTTTGAAGATCATTTACTAACAACCTTCACAGAAACAGCTTTCTAGCATTACTCCTGAATTTGGAAGTCCTCCATGTTGCAAGTTGCTCAGCTATCTCAGACCTGGTTTTTGCCTTTTCTCCACTTGCCTCCAAGCCCCATGGTTTGCATATTGCTTTTATTCTCCATTTCAATTTTATTTAATTTTAGCTCAGAAACATCAAACACTGGCTGCATTTCTGGATATATGTATTTCCTGCTTTCTTGCCCTTTGTAGCCTGAAGGCAGCATAAGTTCATAATTGAACTACAGGCAAGATGGGAAAAGAGAACTGTTTGTTCCATGAACTCAGCAGCATTAACCATTAACTATGCTTCTCTTTATTTTTAATGAAGGAAGATGTGGAAAAAGTAATAGCATCTGCCTCTCACCTGTATTGATACATGGTTTTATGGAGGTGGGAAGCTAGAAAAGAGAGAGAGAAAGATGCCAGCATTGTTTTATGTGGTCTTTTCCACTTCTACTCCTGGAGAAAGGATTCCAAAATTTATTTCCCTCACCCCAGTTTTTGTCTTTTTCTTTCTTCCCTTTCCCATTACCTTGAATTACCAGCAACTTTTAAAAGAAGAGGAGGGAACAGAAAGACGAAGCAGTGCTCAATCCACCATTCTGCTCCCCACTGCAACTTTTCCTCTTCCCTTCCTGGCAGAAGAATGCTGCTTTCTTGCTTTTGGGGTTTTTCAGTTGCTAGGAATTCAAAATATTTGTGGCTTTTCAAAAAATAATTTTGTAAATTGCGTCAGTGCTGAGGCCCTGGGGCTGGAAATGCCAAGTGTTACCTAAGTGGAATACTTGGCAGCCCAGCGTGGCACTGTGTGATAGGAGATGAACCTGGGGCAAGAGGAGCCAAGCACCAAGGGTAGAAGACCCCCAGGTGTTTCTGAGTCACAGTCAGGCAGAGGAGCAGTGCCCTGATTGCAGAGCTGGTGGCTGAGCTCAACGTTTGTCCTTCATGAGAAGCAGCCCACACACAGATCTTGATGGCAGAGGGAAACCAGAGGCTCAGTGGAGAGGTGAGCAGACGAGGATCAGAGACTTTTAACAGGCAGGAAGCAATGGATTTCCTGAAGAAGGACCAAAGCTGAAGGAGATCCAACCAGCCTTAACCTGTCATGCTTCCTCCTTTCAAATCTGCTGCTTGCCATAGGAGTCTGGGCAAATGTAATTACTTTTTTTCCCCACCCTGTCCCACCTGGTGGGTTCAGAAATGAACAATGAGCAAAGTCAGGAAACACAAAGACTTGTCACAGGAGTCTGGGGGAAAAGAGCTCCTCACTGTGAAGTTAGTGGAAAAAACCAGAGGAGATGCCCCTCCCTCACACTGGCATAACATGCAACTCTGTGGAGTAACACACAAACCAAGGGAGTCCTGCCATCTCTAGGGAAGGCTTAAGATGTTAAAATTCCTGTTTTCCTTGGCATGTGAGGAAATATTGTTTGTTGTTTTAAAACGAGTATTTCAGTAGCTCCAGCAGAAGAATTTACAAATCTCATGTACAATAATGAGGAGGGTAGTGTCTGTGCAAGTGACATCTATGAGAAAGAATCTGGAGTGTTCAAATATGTCCCATTTGCTTTAGAAATGTACGTTTGAGAGTGTAGTGCTCTTCACAATATATTGTAAATATATTTATGTATTTAAATATATAAAATATATATATATATATGTAAATATAGAATATATAATTTGTAATATATTTGGCTGGTTTGTTTCTTATTCAGAATTTGGAAGCCTGTTGTCAAGAGAAATGACCCTTCTTCATTGAAGATGTCCTTTGTTCTCTACGAAAAGAATTTTACATTGTTATGAAATTCTACTCGAGCAGAAGGGAAACTGGTGTTTTTACCTTTTTTTCCCGTGCCAGGTGTCCTTGTTAACAGCTACACTGCAGTTTCTGCAGTGCTCCGGCTGCTTTGCTCCTCGGCACTGCCTGACATTCTGAGAAACTTTGGGTAGATCTGCCCAAAGGATTAGTCACTTCCAGTGTGAAAAATGTTCAAGAACATACTCATAAATATTGCTCAGTACCATTTTGCAACAACATACATAAAGGAACAAGCAACTAGGCTGCTGCAGTGCAGTTGTTCATACTTACCTCTGGGGAAATTTTTATGGCCTGTGTTGCAAACTTCTCAAAATCCAAACCAGAATTTTCCATTTTTGGTTTAGTTTGGTCCCCAGTGGCTTGCCTAATTCTGTTTCCAAGGGTTTGGGGGTCCAGGGCCCCATTTCCTTCTGTTCAGAGATGGAACTCAAATGTGATGCACATAGGACAGCTTGGTCTGTGTTTTCCCAGATGCCTTGGAGAACAGCAGTGTAATGCAGACTTGAGGGAGATGGGAGATGTACTGCTCTGACCCCTTCTACCTTTCCAGGGATTTGCAGAGGAGAATGCTGACCTGGCTAAAGGTTTCTGCCCTACTTCTTCCTCTAGGTAAATTCCCTTCTCCACCCTTCTCCTACGATGAATTAGGGACAGATATCTGGACTGCAGAGACTTTTACGGATAAATGTGGCTATCCTACATACTATTCCTCATCTTGCTATTTTCTTTTGCCAACAACTTTTTTCTTGTTGACGTCTGGTAAGTGCAGACTGAACTTTTGAAATCCTGGATAAAGAAAGAGCTCTGATTCTTTCCTTTTATCCTGCAAGGACAGCCTAGAACAGGGAAGACTTTGGCTGACCACCCAGCTACAGGGAAGGAATACAGCAGATGGGAGTATCACTGAAGCTGAGCAGGCAGAACTAAAAAGGCACAGCAGATTTCGGGATCTGAGGCAAGGTGGGAAAGGTTTGCAGGTAGGCAAATGCTAAAAGTAGGGGTCCTGAGAGCGCCAGAAAAACACTCCATGACATCACATGTCCTAACCCCCTGAAAATCACCTATCTGGATCTTTTGGGATAGTGGGTACGAGTGAAAGCCTGCATCACTAAGGTAATAAACATTGCTCTAGTGAGAAGTGTGGACTGGGAAAAATCTTCACTTCCTTTCATATTTCTATTTTTAAGGCTTTTTTCAAAATAACACATGGAAAAACTGAAGCTTTTGTTGCCAAATTCTGTCCTGATTGACCATTTGAGAGAGGGCTATGGACTTCACTGAGTATAAAAGAAAATTGCATAGGCCTGGAGTAGGAATGATAAGTAACTATGAGGGATTTCAGGAAATTTGTTACCAAGTCAGAAGTACTTGATGAGCAAAAAAATGATGTGTTATCTCAAGGTTGGGGCGTGGAATAAATAAAGACACAGTAAAAATATAAATCAGTAGGATCAACACAACTTCACACAGATAAAGAAATAGCAAAATGCTGGAAAAAAAAGTCAACAAAACCAGAGATGTCAGAAAGGCAACAAAAGGTATGAGAAAAAAAGGGTTGAAGATTGTGAAGTCAAAGTAAGACATTTATAATTATGTCAGGGACAAAAGGTCTGTCAGAGACTACTTAAGCCAAGGGGAAGTTGTTCATGGATGCCCTAGATAGTGCTGGGAAACAGAGCAGTTTCTTCACCTCAGCATGCACCAGGAAGAAAGGGGAGAGACCTGCCGGAACCAAAAAGACTGTTTTGTAGCCCAAAAAATTGGAAAATTCCTAAACACTGTGTCTGCCCAGGGCAGCTGACAGAAAAGTACAATGACTCACCAGGGCGGCCCCAGGGCAGCTGGAATCTTCCTTTACTCCCCCAAAAAGGCAAAGATGGGAAGCAACAACAGGAGAACTGGCAAGAGGCAACAGCAATATCTGTATTGTTCCAGCACAGTATGGGTCAGGGCAGCTCTTCCTTCCCTGTTTCCATGCATCGTGCATGGTGTGTATGAGTTCTGGGGTTTTGGTTTTGGTTTTTTTTAGAGAGAAAGAGAGAGAGAGAGAGAGAGTGTGTGTGTGTGTGTGTGTGTGTGTGTAAAACCTTTGGATTTAATTTTAGTCCTGCTTCTGCTTGCTCTCCTTATAGTCTCTCTTTTGTTTAGGATGTTTACTTGCTCTTACTAAGGCAGCACAGCACGCTCAGAAGATGCTGAACTTTATGCTCAGCCCCAGCATCCCCATTTGTTCAGGCTCTGTGTTTACCCAAAAGCTCTGGGGCTCAAATAAACAAGGTGATATTATATTTATAAATAAAACTGTGCATGACTAACTCATGCATCTGAGGCAGAAAATAAGGTGACATTTGAGGTTGCAAGGCTTATAGGAACAAAATGAAAAAGGTTAATGAAATTGCACAGGGCAAGAGAGTTTATTACCACTCTCTCTCCCGGACCAACATCCGTGAAGAACATCATAACAAAATACTCTGTGTAACCATGGGATAGGTATGGTTCAGGCGTGCAAAAAGGAAACCTGTGTTTTTTCTGCTTGTGCACAAGCCCTGGTTTGGGGAAAGCACTGCTAGGCACCACACAGAGGCAAACATTAGGTCATTAGGTGTGCTGGGGGTGCTGCAGTCACCAGACCCTTCCTGATGGTGGAGGTAAAGCAAAGGCATTAAAACTTGCATTAGCATGATATCTATAGAATGAGCTTCTGCTCACTGGATACCCTCTCTCTGACCCTGAAGTCTGCTAAATCTGTAAGATACTTAATTGCATGACTTACTGAGAATGTTCGCTTTATTTCATAACTGAGCTGGTCTAACTTTAGTTTCTGATTATTAACTCTTCAGGAAGCAAGGCCAGTCTCAGAAGAAAGGGACTTCTATGCTTTCTGAACATCTTTTCCCTGGAAATTAGATCAAGATTCTTCAAGTCTTGCAATCTAAATTGCTGCTCTTTGACACTTGTTTGGCAATTGAGAAGGGCAGGATTCAAAACAGCATCTTAGAGGTGAAAGGCTACATATCCTGTTAGTGGGAAAAATCATCTACAAAAGCAATGGTATTTGTCAAGAGCTTAGAGAAGATCTGACATCAGGAAAAGCCTTTGTGAAGTCCACCACAGTAACAGAAATGTATTCACCTTGATTTAAATCATTCTTTTTACTGTGAAATCTAAAAATGGAGCAAGACAGGGTTATAACTTAATTGCAGGAACTGTGACAAATAACAATTTATGTGAGGAAATGGAAGTGCCACGGAGATTGGGTTCCAGGGCAAACTTGTCTCGTGAAAAGGATATGAAGTTAAGTAATGGTCAGATAAACCAGGGCTTTTGTTTTGTGGGGGTTTTTTTGTTGTTTTGTTTTGGTTTTGTTTGTTTCTTTGTTTTGTGGGGTTTTTTTTGTTGTTGTTGTTTTGTTTTGTTTTCAATATTGCTTAAAAAGAAAAAAGATAGTGACAAAAAGGAGAGCAGAAGCAAATGTCTGACACTCAAGAAAGGCTTGCTTGTGGTTGATATACCAAAGAAATTGCTGAACAGTTTATCCCTGTGAAATTATTTCCTCTAGGATGTTGTTAAGATGATGAAAATATGTGAATTATTGATTACTTTGTCTCTGAATCAAACCTGCAGGAATGCAGGAATGAAAAGCTAATATAAGTGATCCTGTTTGATGGGAGACATTTTCTGAATTTTTGCTCTTGAACCATTTCACTTTTAATAGTTACTGGCTTTGTTCTGTTTGTTTGTTTGTTTTTCTTTCCTTGCTCTGCTTTTCTCTTGCAGAACAGTAAGAACTCAAACAAATTGCACTCTTGTGAGGATTTCTCCAAAGAAATCTGAACTGTTGTAGTTCAAACGCGGAGGAGCTGAAGGAGAAAAACAGACTGCATCTTTTCCAGTGATAGTTGGTTGGTACCAAATGACTCCAGAGTAATTCTGCAAATCTTTTTATTAGGCTCCAGCAGCTGGGAAGTTGTATGTGCATGAGGGGTCAGGAGGTTTGCTGAGCATGCTGTTTTTACTCTGAAATCATGGCCATCCTGCTCCATTGAACAAAGACGGTCAGGGGTTCCTGGAGCAATTTTCCAAATAAAATATGCTCCTTCTGAAAGCCAAATATATTGCAAGAATGTTTCAGAAGAAAATGTTTCCGGTACTGTGGGATTTTTGATTAACGTGTTGAGAGATACCTGCAAAGAAGCACACGCGATGTAGGAAAACCCTGTATCCCTGGGTCCCATGAGGTGAACTGGTAGAACTAATATAAAGGGCCCTAATCCAAACACGAACCATAACTCCAACCTCAACCAAACGCTACTGCTAATTTTAACCAAACCGTAATCCTAATCTTAAACAAAACTTAATCCTAACCCTAAACTTAAAATTAAAACTAACCCTAACCCTAACCCTAATACTAACACTAACCCTAACCCTAACCCCTACCCCTAACCCTACCCTAACCCTAACCCTACCACTAAGCCTAACCCTAACCCTACCCCTAACCCTAACCCTAAACCTAACCCTAACCCTACCCTAAACCTAACCCTACCCTAAGCCTACCCTAACACTACCCCTAACCCTAACCATAACCCTAACCCT